>RJWH01001009.1:0-301955 GCA_004363575.1 Solenodon paradoxus | reverse complement strand
ATTTTGTTTCTTTGGATATTATCCCATAGGTCTCAAATGCTGTCATCATTTCTTTTCATTCCTTTTTCTCTTTGCTGGTTTGCTTGAGTGCATTCCTCTGCTCTGTTTTCTAGCTCACTGATTCTTTTGGACATTTCATTAATCCTACTGTTGAATCCCTCTATTGAGTTCTTTAAAGTTCAGCTATTGTTTATTTCTTTGACATCTGTTTTGAGCTGCTTAATTTCGTCTCTTTTTTTTCTCTTGTTTTCTTGATTTCCACGAGTATGTTTATCACTGTTGCCCTAAATTCATCCTCAGGCAGTTTTCTTATGTCTGTTGCCTTTGGATTTTCCCCTGGGGTTTTAAATGGACTAGTCTTTTTGCATATATTTTTCTGTGTCTTTCCTCTGTTTGGAATTCTGTTTTTATTATTATGTGTTAGGTTTTCTTGAAGTGATGGCCTTGTATAGGGTATCACCTTGCACCAAATAATCCTGTATCTTGGTTTTTACACTGGGAGTTCTTTAGTTTTGTGGCATCTCCACTGGTCAGATTTGTTGACGTTTTGAATTGGATCCTGTATTGAGGATGAGAGTCCAGCCTATGGAGTTGGAGACTGTGTGGGGGATACAGAGCCTTCCCTAAGCATCACAGGTCTGAACAGTACAAACCACCTGAGGATTGCTGTTGACCCTTGATCAGCAGTCAGGTTGCAGTTCCACCACCACCTACAGAGTGGGACTGACGGGTAACTGTTGAAGGTTCTTCCCATTTTGGAGACTTCGTTTTTCCAGAGATGGTGTTTCAGGCATCCTTAAGCCTAGGGGTGGGATTTCCAGTGGGCTTGTCCTGAGGCTCTGTGGTAATAATGGTGGGGTGTGGGCGGGGGGTTACCCTAGCTGTCTTTTGGTTATGGCAGTGACTTGTATAGATTCCCCTTGGGAGTTCTGACTCACTATACCGGGGCACTGGTCTTCTTTTTGCCCTGAGCCAAGACTGCCCCCTCCCCTGACTTTGATCCCACTGGGCTAGCTCTCTGTTGCCAGAGCAAATCTGTGGAGGCCCAGTTCTTCTCAAGGTTATGGCCCCTCTGCCCTGCAGCTTATTTCCTCTGGTACTCAGAGTCCCAAAACCTTGATGTAGCTCTGAAACAGGATGACTTTGCCTACCCTTTCTGTTGTTAAATACTGTAGCTATTTGTGTAGTTTCTGGTCCTGCTTTTTCTCAGCATTTGTGTCTGCAAAATAGGTGTTTCCTAGTCATTCTGTCAGGATGATGCAAGTCTGGGCTCCAACGAGGTTGCCATCTTGGACTCAAGTGATGTGTTACTTTTTTATGTGATTGTAGCCGCAGTGTGGAAATGCTTACTACATATTCTTTTTTCACATCATGCCCTGCTTGTAGGCCTTATTTCTACACGCTCTTCTTAATTATATTTTAATTATAATTTTAATGACAACAAAATATTGAGATAAAATGTTATTATTGATTTAATTATTCTCCTAATTATTAGTAGATATTTACATCATTTAAATTTTTTTGCCTTTATACGTAGGACCTTAGTACATATCTTTGGATTTACCCTTCTTATAGATTATTTCCTTAGGGACAATCTAAAGGTATCAATCGTGTCATGACTCTTTGATGCATTTTGTCAAATTCTTTTCCAAAAGATCTGTGCTGGTATTTATGCCACCAAGTTATGAATATGCTTCTTTCACTTGTGTTTGCTATTGTCAGGTAGCTTTTTCTAGATCCAACTCCTTTAACTATCAACACTGATTAACAGATACTGATGCTCATCCTGTATTAATTTGCATTGAGCACTTTTCATCATTTTATCCCATCCTCTCAAGTCTGAGCAGGATTAGCAATGTTGCCCCCAAATAAGAGCAAAGCAGCTGAAGCACAAAGAGATTGAATCATTTGCCCAAGGTCACATGGTGAGGAAATGGTGGAGCTGGATTGGAATAAAGATAGGTTCTTTGGAGAGCTCTTACCATAGGTAACTCTTGCTGTTCACAATTCCACTTTGGGAATTTTGGAGTGTTTGATTATTTTTCTATATGTTGGTTACTTGCTGTTTTCTCTTGTTATGTTTAGTGACTACTACTTTTATATCCCTCAGAGTTTTTCTCCTTACTGAATGCTTCACACGTCAGCTTCATCCCCATTTGGAGGGCCAGTGCATTACAGTCTAACTAGCATCCATTTCAGGTGGTAGGTTTGAGTCCTTGGGTCTTCGTTGGTCACTGTGGCATTTAGCACTCCCTGGTGGTCTCATACTTAACTGGTAGCCAAGGAGCATGCTGGTCTCTTGGCTGTGTCAATTGTGCTTGATTACTTGTTAGAAAGCTGGTTCTTTTTCCTCAAAAGAAGAGGAGACTCCTTGTAGAATTTTCCTGGAAATAGTGAGAAAACCTAGAATTTTCTTTTTCTTCTGTCACCAAAGAGGCAATGATGGGTCATAGCCATCTTTATAAACTTGTGAAGGTATTTCTCACCAGTATCTTCTGCTCCATTTCTTCTCTCTGTCACAATGGCCATACTTCAGTCTTGACTGCGTAGTAGAGGAAGGAGGAGGAGACAGGTGTCATTTATGCCTGCAGCCCCTGCGTCTCACTTGCTGATTTATCACTGCTTCTATTATGGTGGTCATTTTTGGACAAATTCACTTCTCTGTCATCACATTTCAAAATTACCACCTTTAATTATTCTGACCTAAAATTTCAAATCATGAAATGGAATTTGAGGTGAGGGTGACATTTCCAAGAGATTGTTCCCTTCCGCCCCCTTTCTTGAGTCTTTATTTCAAATTTTGATCCTTTTAATTAATTGTGAATATGAATGGAGGTAGAACACAGTTTAATAACATCTGCCTAAGCATTCATGATTCAGACTAACATATCTTAAGAGAAAAGTTGCATTCAGGTATGCAAAGAGTATGTGGTTCATAACATTTTGCAATATAATTTTTTACACATTTTGCTTTATTGGATTTTTCAAACTTTCCAATTAATACACATTATTATTAAAGCATTCATATCACACACTAGATTTTAAAATGATAATGAAAGTCCTTTTCTATCCCATCTCTTTCCACCCAACCATTTATTCTTCCAGAATTCCCTCCTCATAATTGTATAATCATATATCATATATCACCTCGACACCTATACACCTTTACTTTGTATCTGCAGTTGCTTTATTTTTTTCCTTAAAAATATGTGCAGTAAATTCACTGCATTCTATTTCTTTTTAAACACCTATGATTGTGCAATATGGAAGGTCTTATCTTAGCCTTTGCTGTGCATTTGACAAAATTCAGCCCCCGTTCATGATAAAACTCTTGGAAAACAGGACTAGAGGGGTGCTTCCTCAGCTTGAGAAAGAACATCTGCAACACCAAGAACAACATCAAAAATAACCCCTTAATGATGAGAGACTAAATAATAAGACATAAAACTTGACCCTATTTGCAAATGATGTGATTGTTTATGAAGAAAACCTAATGAACCTATAAAAAAAAAAAACAAACCCTAATAATTCAACTTAGCAAAATTGAAGGACACAGGAGAAACATGCAAAAGTCAATTGTATTGCTATGTATTGAAAATGAACATGTGACTCAAAATAAAAATGCCGTTTACCATTGCTAAGAAAAAAAAGAAATAGGAGCAAATCTAACAAAGCATGTACTGGAATTATGTGCTGAAAAATGAAAAGAAATAGACAAGTGGATCATTGGAGCAGAATAGAGAGCCCACAAATAGACCCAAACAGTATTCCCAGCTGATTCATTACAAATGTGCAGAATGAATTCAATGGAAGAAAAGATTACCTTTTCAATAAATGGTGATAGAGCAAGTAGACACCCCTAGACCAGAAAATCCACTTCAATCTAGATCTTACACCTTATATAAAAGTTTAACAAAAAATTTAGTAAAAATAAAATTTATAAGCCTTTTAGAAAAAAATAGGAGAAAATCTTAGAGTTCTAGGGCTAGACAAAGAGTTTTTAGACTAGATACTAAGGTATAATCCCTTAAAGAAAGAATTAATAAGTTTGACTTTATCAAAACAAGTAACTTTTGCTCTTTAAAGACCTTATTACACAGATGAAAAGGCAAGTTACAGGCTGGGAGAAAACATTTGTAAACCACACATCTGACAAAGGACTAGTTTGCAGAATTAAACAAAGCGTTCTCAAGCTCAATAGTGAAAAACAACTGCTCTGATTAGAAGACATGTAGACATTGCACTGAAGATTTATAACTGGCAAACAAGCATATGAAAAATGCTCAACATCTCTAGCCACTAGGAAAATGTCAATTAAAACCATAATGGCTATCAGAATGGTTCAACACTTTGTTAAAAGGTATAATACCAAATGCTAGTGAGGATGCAGAGAAACAGTATCATTCATACATTTTTGGTGGGATGTAAAATACTACAACGGCCTTGGAAAACAGTTTGGTGGTTGCTTATAAAACTAAACATGCAACAAACATGTGACCCAGAAATTGCACTCCTAGGCATTTATCCCAGAAAAATGAAAACTTACGTTCATGCACCTACCTACATATGAATGTTCATGACAGCCTTATTTATAACAGTCCTAAACTTCAAATAACTTAGATTTCCATCAGCAGATTAATAGACTATGGTATACCTCTAAACTATGGGATACTACTCAGCAATTAAAAGGAATTGATGATTGGTACATGTAATCACATGAATGAGACTGTAGAGAATTAGGCTGATTGAAATGATCAGATCTCAAAAGATTACATACTGTATGATTCCATTTATAGAACAGTCTTGAAATGACTAAATTACAGCAGTGGAGAACAGATTGAAGGTTGCTGGGTCTGAAGAGTGAATGAGTGTGGGAGGGAAGTGGGCATATTTATAAAAGGGCAGCACAGGGTATCCTAATGGTGACAGAATATTCTGTGGTTGGCTCTGTTGATGTCAGCACAGTCATTGTGATATGTTAGAGTTCTGTGAAGTATTACTATCGGAGGAATCTGAGTAAAGGATTCACAGGATCTCTAGTACTTCTTTATGTAATTTTCACTACCTGCAGGTGAATCTATAATTTTCTCATAATAAACAGTCTAATTTAAAAATATATTATTTCTTTTTCAATAATGGAGATACCGTGCTTTTTTTTTTTTGTCTTTAACAGTTGCTGTCATACTTGGTGGAGTCTCATTTTGGCTGACAGCCTGTATAGCTGTGTGGAGGCATTTTTGTTTGTTTGTTTTGTGTTAAAAAAAAGTAGTTCAAAATTAGAGGAAAAAGTAGGTAAAAGCTAGAAGGAAGGAAAAGTGTTTTTCTTCCTTTGAACCAAGTTCCTTTAAAACTGCTTTTGTGTTTTACATTAAAAAGACATTTTCTTTCCTGGGAGTTTCACTCTGACTCAGATGGGGGTGGGGTGGGGGTCAGAGTAGGTCATCAAGCTGTGGTGGCTTCTCTCAGCTGCCGTGACAGGCCATGAACGGTCTTTAATTTTCTTGTATTTAAAGGCCCCAAATCCACATTCGAAATGCCTTAAAGTACTGTTGACAGAATTTGAGGGCATCACCTTTTTCCCCACTTTGGTCCCGTACATTTCCTTTTCTTCTCTTCAGCATCTTCCTCCTCCTCCAGCCAGCTTTTTGATTTAATACTCCAGAGTTCATTTAAACAGTATTTACCACTGAGAGTTCCAGCATTTGGGGGTTGCTATTCTGTGACACCGACTATACACAGAATCCACATCATGCTGGTGTCTTTTAAATTAGAATTAGACTTTCTAGGAAGAGCATGTGGTTTAATCAAAGTCTCGAAGACCCAGTCATTCGTATCAAGAGAAGTAATGAAACCAAAACTCACAACTATTTCATTTGATACTGAAATCCTAAGATAAGTACATTCATCCACAAGTCATAAGTGTCAGAGAAACTCGCTGGAGTGAGTGTCGTGGTTCATGAAGCTCACCGTTTATCAGCCCTGTTTATCCAACTCTGGGTGCAGGGCACACAAAAATGGGTAATCAGGCCCTGCTTACTGCCGCTGTGCTGCCTAGGTGGACAGATGATGTCACTCCATGACAGTGACAAAGATGACAGGCAGTTTCCTTGAGAACTTCGCCCTCTACTATCTTGGGAGGTAGGGGTGCTGTGCAGTTACCCTCCTCTCTCTGCAGAAGATCCCCAGGTTGGGAGAGCCCCGCCCCGGCCTGCTGGAGGACTGCAGCTCTGGAAAACATCCAGCAGTTGGGGTTCAAGGTGCCTTGCTGTGGTGGCAGCAGAATTTTCAAATTGCAAAGATTTTCAAGAAATTGAGAAATGCATGTTTTCAATTTGGGTGAACTGAGGGACAACGCAAGTCCTTCAGTAAAACCATCTCCATGCTTTCAAGCGCTGAAACTTTTAGTCTAAAAAGATAGTGCTGGTCCAGGTTTTAGGGGACAGCAGTGAGAAACAGCAGTGGCGGAGTCATGCCCATCCCGTCACGTGGGGCTTAGAGACTTAAAAACAACACTTTTTCTTAGATTGTTGAACAATCGCTGCCTACATTTCAGTGTTAGTTAAATGTTCATTTTCATGGATTTAACAGCTTCCCTTTTCCATTAGGCTTTGCAAGTTTCAGGTCTAAATTACTAGGTTTTGGACAAATCTGAGAACCTTTATATTAAGACCCTGTCCATTATGTATCTCCTCTGCCTAAACATACTTTAAGTAGGGCCTTTTCATTAATTTCTTTAAAGAATTTTTAAGCGACCCAGGAAGGATAGCATCACGCGATAAACTCAATAATGAAAACAGGTTGCTGTTTTTCTCCCTCCTGCCTGTCTTGCTCTCTTTCCCACCTTTTGATGGAAATGACAGAATGGGGAGGGGAGGACTGTTAAGACTTTTTCTTGGCCTCTGTGAAGATGGAGGTCTCGTTTCCCAAAATATCACTCGCAGGACCAGAACTCACAGAGATTGCAGTCCCTGAAGTTCAGTATAAGACACTCAGATAACATCGTTAGGAGGTCATAGAGTAAAACTTATCTTACTTATGAACAGTACATTCATCATTGTCATCATCATCATCATCACAGTTAAGAGTTCATCTGTGCCAAGCATGTTGCTAAGGTCTTTCTATTCGTCATCTCATTCAGTGCTTCTCACACTTGACTCCTGAAGGACAGGCTAAAATACCCTCAAAGTTTCTGATTCAGTAGGTCTGAGGTTAGGGCCTGAGAATTCGCATGCCTCACAAATTCCCAGGAGAGACCATTATTCCAATTCTTCTTTGAGGTCTAAGTTAATCTGCTTAGAACAGCCCCATGAATAGGTAATATTATCCCCATTTTACAATGAGGAAACAGGCAAGAAAAATCAGGGGACTTTACCACAAAGCATGTTGCTACTGACCATAAGCATGTTAGTTCAGTGCAGTTAAGTTTCCAGAGGGAGCAGCAAACACCTGAGAAATCAAGAGACAGATGTCTGTGGTGCATGAGGGCACGTGTGATGGGGCTGGAGAGTCAGGATGTTCTGGGGTGACGCCTGGGAGAAGAACCAGCCCTGGAGGGCCTGTGATGTGTTGTTTTTGTGGGGCAAGGGCTGGTTATTATCAGGAGAAAACAGTGTTGGAAAGAGAGCCAGGGAAGCAGGTAAAAGGATCCATTGGGTGGGTCATCTCTGACCCCATCCTCCAGGACTGTTTTTGCAGAATTCTGTCCATACTGTGGCTCCTCTTTTCCTAACTCCCAGAAAAGAGGAAGGAATAGTTTTTTTTTTTTCTTTTAATGCAGGAGGGAAATAAATAACAAGCTTTTCTTCTGAATTATTTTTTGTGATCTTATAATTCTTTGGATCTTTGAAATTTAAAAAAAAAATAGTAAACAAAGAAAAAGCTCCACATAAGCATAGGAAAGGGAGGGAAGTCTCATAAGTACCTTGCAGGCTCTTTCCAGATTTGACCCAAACTCATGAATTCAGAGCTGCAGCTCTGACAGCCTGGGGAGAGGCTTGGCAGCGGGGAGAGGTGTAAGTGAGGTTTAGACTGGTGGCCTCCTGGCCAAATTCCACGGACAGGTGTTTGGCTCCCAGTGTATTTGAAAAATATTCAAATTGGTTTCAAATGTGTGAGTTTTCCTACGAAACCCTGGTTCTCCCTTTTTCCTCATGGGGGCTGTGGCTGATTGGTGGCCCCCGCCAGCAGAAAGCAGGTCATAAACGCCAAGTGCTGCGTTCCTGTAAAGAATGGATTCACAACGACCCAGGCACCCTGGTCAGGTGGGCTTTAGGAGGAAGCGCTGAGTGACCACCTGTGGACGTATGAGAGCAGTTCCCTGCTGCCTTCTAAGACAGCGTGGGCCATTTCTTTAACAAAATGTTAAATGTGTATTTTTAAATTATTGTGATTATTTTACAAGATCCACGCCATCTATGTAGTGCTTTATAGGATGTATCTGGCTACAGCTGGCGCACTTCTGGGTGTTTTATGGCAAATGATTCTCAGATTACTCTTTAATGCAGGAAGGCCTGCCTGCTGTCTGAGCTCCCCGGGTCATATAGAAACCCCTCAGACTTGATACAAAACAGCTGCTTCAGTCAGCTGTTGCAAAAAAGGAGCATTTTTCAGGCTGAAGCAGCAGGGAAAAGGTTTTTGTAGCTGGTGGAGATTTTGAAAAATGTTAAATTACTCGTTCCTTGCCATTAAAATGTGATTTAATTTTGTTATTAACAAATTGTGTAAATCTAAAAAGCTCTCCAAATGGGAGTTTGTTAAGTGCTCTCTGGCAATACTTACAGTTATGACCTGGGGTGGGGGCGGGTGTTCTCCAGGGAGGGCAGCAGCACAAAACTCCTCTGACCTCCGTGTCCCTGGGCCTCAGCCTGGGCTCAGGCAGGGTCAGGGGCCAAACCCCCAGGCCTGCCTCCTCTCCCTCTCTCCTCTGGGCCCCTGCTGAGCCCAGCAACAAAAGGGTCAATTGTTTGAGGCCTCCTTTTGTCTCAGAGGCTGGGGGGGGGGCCTCTCTGAAAGCCAGAGTTTCTCTGTGTGGGTGGGTAAGTGCATGTATGCACATCTGTGTGATTGTGTCTATGTGCTGAGGCATGCCTCTGTGCCTGTGTGTGCACGTGAGTATTGTGTGGGCATGTACACACACATGCATGCACACAAACACACTCGTATGTGCACCGATGAGTACGTGATACTCACATGTGATTGTGGACGTTATGCATGCATTAAATGTGTGCCTGTGTATGATGTGTGTACACATGTATGTGCATGTCAGGTGTCAGTGTGTGCACAGGCAGACGTAAGACTTGCTTAAAGTATTTCTGAAGTTTATTGATGTTCCTAAGCAGAGCAAGGGCTCAGAAGGGCCTGACAGGCTGATGGAGATGCCTAGGGGCAAGAGGAAAGCGTATCTTTGGCCATCTCTTAGCGGATGGCACAGCTACCTTTATTTGGTATTTGCTCTGATACAAAAACCATAGAGAATTTTCTACCTCTCCTCTACGAGTGAGGAGGAACAGGCATAAGGAGGCTCCTTACAAGGCCTCATTTGCCTGTTCCAACCTGGGGTCTCATGGCAAGGCTCACAAGAACTTTTCTATACTGTTTTAAACCTTCCAGCCTGTCCAATGGGACCAGTGTATTTTGTTCATGAAGTTTAAACAATGTTTCCCAAATGATTGTAGCGCCTCTTTCTCATACCTCCTAGATTGGTTTGCATGTAGCCCCAGGGCCTTTGTATGGTTTTCAATCATTTTATTCCCTAATAAGTCTTTCCTGGGTCTGCTCACACAGAGGCTTGCATGATGCTGCGGCTCGTCCAAACGATTCCAAGATTCACACTTTCCTCCTTAACAAAGAGAGCCTTTGAAAAATGACAACAAAGCATATTTGATTCAGAAGCCCAGAAAAGAGTAATAAAAATGCTTACTTGAAATTCACCTCTGTGAAGGATTTATCTCTGATCCTCTTTTAACAATTTATTTTTTCTTACACTTATCCCTCCCACACCCACTTCCTCTCCCTACTCCAGCAAGGGCTTCCCTTTCAACTGTGGAAAAACCACCAATTAAACTGTACCCCAAAGCTTATCAAAATACTCAGTAGGTAAAATTATCTTATAATTAGTCTAACTGTAAGCCAGAACATTTTAACCTCAGGAAATGTAAAGTTACCCGGCATGTGAAATCTGTAAAATGCTCATCTTGACCTTTTGGCTACAGTTACTGTTTTTATTTCATTCTAAAGTAATTTCCTCCTTCTTCTTGAAATTCTGGATGGTCCCTGAGGCATTTTCCTCCTCTGTTTAAGTCTCAAAGAAAATCTACTTAGTTTAGTTGAGATAGATTATTGAATGCTTGCAAGTATGATATGAAATCAGCCTGATGTTTTATATTCTATAACTTCACTTCTAGATATTCTTTTTTTGTAAAATAAAGCCTATTTTTCCTGATTCCTGATGGCTCACCACTGTTGGTTCTGTGCTTTGTATTTATCACAAAGGCAGTGATAATGCCTAGCTGAATTATTCTGGAGCTGAGCTAGCTAGGGGATTCTGCAGTATGTGGAGATAGACAGCAGCTTTCTTTATCTTTTGAACTTTTTAAAGGAAAGGTGTAGGCAGAAATGAAGGTGAGTAGGCAGGCAGGCAGGAAGAGAGTGGAGAAAGAAGAATTTTCTTTTATTTAGTTGAACCTCTTGTTTGTTCTCTTCGACCCAAGGCACGAACCCGGGTCCTTGGGATGTAGGTGGACTGTGCTTCAGTCGGAGGCGGTTGACCAAACCACCAGGGCATGCCAATGGTTGGAGGCTTTCTTTTCTCAATGAGTTTGTTTCTCCTAATACTCCCTCCTCTTTGGTCTTTCCCAGCCCTCCCACCCTCTCCCAGGACCCTTAGGTCAACTGGCAGCACTCCATTGAGGCTGACATCAAGGGAATGGCAGTGATGTGTTTGGGAATCTTAAGGTGCCGCTTAAGTAAATTTTATGCCCAGATATGCTATTCAAGATGACACTTAGGTTCTTAACTGCCATGAGTTTCTTAAACTAGTAATGCCATAGTTCAACCACAATGGGTTCAAGAGACATATATAGGCATGGTTGTGGCTGATCATGGTTTGAAATACTTTCAAAGTTCCAAAAACTAACTTAAAAACTAAACGTTGAGTTTGACATTTTCATAATGAAAACGAAAGGTGATCGCCTATATACACGGTAGTGGTAGTTATTCCTTACAGTCCTCCTTATCCGTTAGGCAGTAGACTTGCACACATGCACAGCTATAAATACACCTACAGAAAAGTTGCCTAATCCTTGCAGTAATTCTGTGAGAAGATAATTATTCTGGCCATTCAACAGTTTTGAACACTGAGGGGCTGAATGTTTAGATGACTTTCTGATGCCCTCAACGTTAGCCGTTGACTTGGTTGGCTTTTCTCTTCTGAAAGCCACCACTGACTTTGCATGAAATCACTGAGACTCACAAATATAATTCAACCTCCACTTATGCTTGAGAGGTTTTCATGATTTCCCTGCAGAGTAAAGAGGACATTGCAGTGTTACTCCGGTCTCCACTTGTCGCTGAGCCTAGCAACTGCGTACACTTTGTCTTGATGTCCACACATGTATTGCAGGCTCACTTTTTCTTTCTTTTTTTTTTGCTATGTTCAGAGTTCCAGCTTGCGGACTGTGAGCTAATGGGATCAGTGAAGGCTGTGCAGATCCCCTCATGCCCCTGGGAAGCTCTAGTCTAGGTGATCGGTCCCCATCGTGGTTATGGCCTGGGCTCCCCACTCAACGCTCCTGCACTAGGGGTGGAGAGGGGAATGGCTCCCAGAATGTAAGGGTCGCCGAGCTCTCTTGAGCGAACTCAGATTCGGCTACACACTGCAATCCCATCCTTTGAGGGCTTTGTTTCAGAGCTGAAAGAGCCCTGTTTTGCTCAGAGAAACAGACAGTAGAATGGTGGTTGCCAAGGGCTGGGGGGGGTTGGGGAAACAGGGTGATGCTGGTCAAAGGGTACAAACTCTTAGTAATAAGATGAATACGTTCTGAGGATCTAATGGATGGCATGGTGACTACAGTTAACAATACTGTACTGTATGCTTGAAATTCACTGCGAGAGCAGAGCTTGTACTCTTGCCAAAAATAAAAATAAAAATAAAGGGTAGCTGTGTGAGGTGATGGACATGTTAATGAGAGTGATTATGGTAATCATTTTCTAATGTATGTCTATCTGATTATCATTTTGCATACTTCAAACATATACAGTTTTATCCATCAACTACACCTGAATAAAAATCAAATACTTTTTAAAAAGAAAAGTAAGGGGGGAAAATGGAAAAGAAAAAAGGAAAGAGCCCTGTTTTGGAAGCTGATCCTCATGAATGACACCTTCTGTCTAATCTATAACGAAATATCATAGGCCTCTTTAAGACCCTTACAAAATATGACTATCCTTTAAGAGCTAAGTTGAAACTAAAGATCTGTCATTAAAATGCTTTATTATGAAGCTTCAGCCACAGCACATTATAGGAAACAAAAATAATTGCCCATATTAAATTAATTTTTTTGTGAATTCAGCATGTTCTTGATACCGTTTAATATATGTTTCTTTCTCTTTTTAATTACAGATTGGGTTGACCATAGCCATTCGCTATAGCCACAGGTAAAATTTAAACCTTTTTCTTTTAAAGACACCCTTTACTGGTTTATAGTACTGGTTTGCTCGAGTCAGAAGGTTTTTGAACTTTACTGTGGGGGCTACTTTACCCAGAATGCAATGTCACAGCAATTAAATGAGATCCTTCCATTGCTTGATTGGCAAGAGTTAATCGCTGTTTGTAGAAATCAGGTAGGTAGTGCATTTCTTTTCCAACAAAAAATGTAATCCACAGACATGATTTCTGGCCAATGTACTCTGTCCAAGGGTGAGAACTGAAATCCAGGCTGTCTTGTGTGAGAGGTCAAACAGAAAACCCAAGAGGGCTTGTGAGTGAAGCCCCAACCCCTTTCCATGTAGGACCACCCTGTCCTGTTTTAGACTCATCTGAGAATATCTGAAAGCCCTATTTTTGTCTTGCTTCATGATTTCTGCCTTTGTCTTAGTTGTATCATGTTTATGAGAAACGTTTTGTGTATTGATATCAACATTTTTCTTTGCACACATCAGGATGCATTATGGTGTTGAATGAATTAGAAGGCCAGCCCCAGTGGAGGGCCAATAAGCGGCATCCCTCCTGTTCTTGCCAACTGTGCTTACCCAAAGCCTCCCCCAGGTGCCTTCTGAAGGTGAGAGGCTCAAATAGGCTTAACCTCACCTTCCTTGGGTACTACGGGTGTCAGGAGACATCTGGCCAGCTCTTCATAAACAAACTATAGTTACCTGATTTCAAGATGAGTTTGCTTTTTTAAAAATACCTGGAGAGGTTGTATGCATGGGCTTCCATTTAAATGTGAACTGAGCAATAAAGGAGGCTGCTCTGAGACTTGGAAGGCTGCTGGTGAATGTGGGTTAAAGCAGAAAGAGGACAGAACAGGAAGTGAACCCCAGGGGACTGGGAGGAAGGCTGTGGGAAGGAAGGGGTTCATGTTGGTAATTTCTGGACACCTTTGGAGAAAGATGCTCCAGGGAAGCTCATGACTGCTTTTATGTTTTGGAGTCACACGTGTGTCTGATGCATGAGCCCTGCAAGTCTTAGGATCCTTCAGAAGCGCACTGTTTTCTTGTGAGCACAGCCAGGCTGCTGCTGCTGATAATAGGCACAGATGCCCTGCACTTAGGAACCACGGGGTGGACAGCAGACCTGGACTTTAATGCCCACTGGATACTTGGTGTGATGTGTTTGTATGTAGGTGCACGTGTCTGTGCAGTGGTGCATGCATGTGTAATCTACGTGTGCACGTCTGCATGTGCTGTGTTTACGTGCACATGCAGCCTGTGTGCACACGTGTTAGAGGCACACACAAGCCCTGTACACGTGCCATATGCAGCACGTGTGCTAGTGGTGTGTATGCACATACACATGTGTGTAAACATGCACACACGGTGCATGCTGGGTGTCTGTGTGTGTTGGGAATGCTCTGGAATGATGTGTGTCGTGTTTGTGAGAGACAGAGGAAGAGGGAGTTGCTTCTGTTTTCTTTCTTTTCCTTTGGTGGTACTTTCTTCATGTTTGAGCCCTGCATGTCAGAAAAGTGACTGTCAGTTTCTGCACAAGGGCCAGATGTGCCTCCCCCTAGGGACGCTAAGCTCTCACTCCCCTTCGGTAGGGTGGTGAGGTCACCTGCCACGGCAGTGTGGACAGTTCTAACTTGTGTAGAAACAGTGAGACATTTTGGAACTTGAGAAGAAAGATTTTTTTTAATGCTTTGTCAAGCTGATGGGCTTTTGTCCATTAACCCTTTCTAATCTCATGCAGCAGGAGACCCGAGGGAGGCCTGGCTGGTGGTGCCTCTGCCCCCTGTGCTTGTCTGTGGCCCAGGCCTGTCTGTGAGAGTTGCCCTGCTCCTGAGCCCTGGTGGCTGCCGGGAGCCATCCTTGTTGTTACCAGGAGCACACTGGGCTGGCGGAGACTCTCCTCTGGGCTGGACATGTTCTTCATCTGGGAAGAGAAATGTCCTCTTACCCTGACTAGATGGTGAGTGAGATATGTCTGCCTGCCTCCCCATGGATTTGGGGGCAGTGGCTGTTCTCTGGACAGAATTTTCCTTGGAATAGAAATGACTTTCCCTTTGGTTCCTCTTCCCCCAGAGCAGCCCAGACTCACTGAGGAAACAGTAGGCAGTGGTTGTGAGGCTGAGAGGACGAGGATACCCCTAGGCATGGTGCTCCAGGAGCTAAGGACTGGAGCTCTGTTGTGATGAGGGAAAGGAGAATGTCAGGGGCAATTAACAAAAGTGATTTTAGGGTGGACAGAACTTCGGAACTGCTCGTCCTATGGCCTCATTTAGGGAACCGACCTTAGATCCTATGGCCACCATTTGCCATGTGCCTGTGTTCTGTGGGCAGAGGTTTGGAAAGGGCAGTAACAATGACGTGTCTCTAATTCACAGAGTCGGGGCCCTGTTCTGGAAGACTCAGGGCTGGGGACAGAGTTATCTGAAGGCTTGATCCCGCGTGTGTCTGATGGGTGGTGCCAATTGTCTGGGGACCTCTGTTTGTCTTCTCACAGGCTAGTTTGGGCTTCTTCACAGCATGGTGGCTTCCTTGGTGTGTGTTTGGGAAAGAGAGAACCAGGTGAAATCTGTCTCCTTTTTTGAGTTCCAGTTTAGGAAGTCTCATAGTCTCCCTGTCATCTTATTCTTTAGGTTGGAGCATAGTCTCTAAATACTGCTTGACATTTATTTGGACGGAAGGCAGAGTGTGGGGAGGTATGGGATGGATCCTGGCTGCCTCAATTTGCCTTCTGTAGCCCCAATAAGTCAGCCTCAACCCCATTCTGAGAATCCACACCTCAAAACAATAGCCCAGCACAGAACTGAATGTAATGCAAGGGGGAGGATGAACTCATGTCTGTCATATGTGAGCATATATCTTCAGGGTGGTAGCCCCACCTAAGCATGTTAGTAAGTGCTCCTCCTGGCCAGGCCACATTCTGTGTTCTCACAGAAGATGCTCTGGCAAATGTGGCTGTCGCTTTTCTGTGTTTCCAGAGATGTTCGTCTGCTGGCTGTTCTGTGCCCTGACATGGCCCAGTGAGACCAGTGGTCACAGCAGCCTGCCTGCGGTAGCTTATGTTTCCCCAGCACAGGTGTCTGAAGACTTCAGGGAGCAGAGACAGTGAATGGAGAGTGAACGCAGTAACTCAGGGATGATGTGCAGACTTTCTTTTGGCTTTGCTGAACCTGTAATAAAGTATGAATGTCTGATTTACACAAGCTGAGTGGGGAGAGTCGCTGAGGAGCACCTGATCTGTCTGTACCAGCAGCTTAAAAGCAGTGGAAACTGAGAGGGCATTATCCAAGGGTATTTTCTTATTTCTGTCATAGAGGGGGTTCTTACGTATAATTTCAGGAAGCACACAACATCTGCAGTTGGTGGTAGGGAAGAAACTATCTTCTGAAAATCCTCCTGGTATCCAAGAATTGATGACACCTAGTAAAGTGTCATTGAGGAGCCATTTGTAGTCCCCCTTCTTTGTCCATATCTGGGGCCAGTGGCCTGGAAGGGATCAGCCTTTCCCCCACAGGTCTCTGTGTTGTCTGGTAGTGGCTCTTCTGCCCCTTTTGCTGCCTGGTCCTGTCACTTATCTCTCCATTTGAGGAGGAAGAAGGGTGTGTGTTTCTGGTTATGTCCCTTCTTTTAAAACCTTGCTAGCTTACTTAGGTTAGCCGAAACTTCCATCCTTTTGTTGATTACTTTATAAACAAAAATATACCTAATGTAAATTTTACCATTTTACCCTTAAAAAGACCTGAAAGTATATAGCCCAGTGGTATTTTAGTGCATTCACATTGCTGCACAGCTGTCACCACCATCCTGCTCCAGAACTTATCCACCATCTCAAACTGTTGCTGTGTCCATGGAGCACGCACGCTACTGTCCCCGCCTGCAGCCCTGACAGCCACCATGTTGCTTTCTGACTTTGATTTTTCTAGGAACTCCATGGAAGTGGAATCATTCAGCATTTGTCCGTTTGTGGCTGGCTGTTTCACTTTGCAGAATGTCTCAGAGTTTATCTATGTGTAGTATGTATCAGAATTTTCTTCCTTTTTATGGCTGAGTAATATTGCAGGTACATACCACATTCAGTTTATCCACTTATCCATGGACATTCAGGTTGCTTCTACCCCTTGGCTACAGTCAATAATGCTGCTAGGAATATGGGTATACGCCTATCTCTTTGAAACCTTACTTTTGATTTTGGGGGGACATATACTCAAAAGTAGAGTTGTTGGATCATGTAATTCTATTTTTAGCTTTTCTTTTTTTAAGGAAGAGTCATACTATTTTCCTGTTAGTTACTTTTTAAAAATGGAGTTTTATTTGAAGACTGTGTAGTTCTGGGTCAGTTCAAAGACTCGCAGTTGCTATTGAGAAATGATTTCCATTTCCCTTGTCACACTTACCCAAAGTCCAAATGCTGGAATTGATGGCTTCCTGGCCCTTCTTTTGTGGGGGTAGAGACACCCTGAATACCTGGTACTAATCGCCAGGTCTATTTCCAAAATTATAACAGGAAGGCCAGGAGCAGAAATTGTGGGAGACCCCAGCAGACCCCTGTAGTGGACACAGTTAGGATAAAGGAAAGGAAGGAGGCAGACATGGATCAAAAGTGACCAAATTGGAAGAGCAGGCTTGCTAAGGGAGAGGTGCAGATTGGCTGACTGAAAGGACATGAGTGTTGGGGCAAGAGGAAGAAGTCACTAAAATCCTATAACTGGGCTGGGCAGGCTGCACCTCTCAGGCTGCTGCAGACACAGTGGGCAGAGCTGCCTGGAGCAGGAGGGGCCCTGGTGTGGCAAAGAGGAACTCAGGGCCTGCAGGATGGCTGGTTTTGTTTTCATGCATCTGTATTGGTGTTCTGGTGTCAAATCTCTCTTTTCACAGTGAACAGTGTTCAGTGTTAAGAACACCCGTTTCTCCTTCTCCCCTCTAACACACACACATCCCAGTCATTCCAACTCCTGCCCCAAACATGGTGGTCAGCCTCTCATTCTTACTAGACCAGTTACTCCAGACCTGCCTGTGTGGTATAGGAGTTTGCATGTGTGTGTGTGATGTCGTGTGAGGTATGGTGCTGAGGGGTCAGGAAGCAAAGACTGACATCATCGTATCCCAACAGTGTAGATGTACTCATCAAGGAGGAGCATCAACCGTGACCGTGCATCTGACACCAGACCCGGCACCCATTTTGTTTATTATCATGGTGTTTGAATTTATTTTTGTAAAGTCAAGTCATTTTCACGGAGTGGAAAATTGTCTCTTGATGTTCATTTCCCACTGTTTGGCTTGAGGTTTTTGGGTGGAATCCACACAGTGGTGACAGCTGGGTAACCCCCAGAACTGCCCTTTGCAGATAACAGCTCTCGGGGGGCCCCACCACCCACACAGTGGGGAAATTGTTCCCCACTGTGTGGGTGTCTTGTTTTTTCTTGTTCTACAAGATTGAAAGAGAGTGTACATGTTCTTCCTGCTTGTCACAGTGCAGTCTGAAGATGCCTGCTTCCTCCTGGTGGGAACCCCTGGGCAGACTTGAAACGTGCCCAGGGTCATGATCGCACTTCAGCTCTCACATCTCTGACGTTGTAAAGAAGCTGCGTGAACCCACAGATTTCAATGGAATTTTTTGCACATGGTGCTTAAGCCCTTATTTCTAAGAAAAGCTCCTGACATCAGGGCATGAGAACAGCATACTATCCCTCCACAGATTTATTATTTTTTATTTTTGTTTTTGTTGGTTACCTTTCCTAAATAAATGAGAAAGGAATAAGCAGACATTCGAGTTGGCTCTGTTGAGCTTAAGTGGAAATCCACAAAGCTTGAACTTTTAGGTAAAACTTAAAGATGTTTCATTCCTACAACTAACTTCTTTCTATTGGTTTCTTAGAGACTCTAAGAAAGGACAGATTTGATACCCCATTTAGGCCTGGGTCCTACATTTCATATTGGAACGATAGGCACCATTCCCCTAAAAGTCTTTAGGGTGCCTAAAGGGCTGGCGAGGGAAAGGAAGAATTGGCAAACCCATATGTCACAGAGAAGCGGGTAAGTCACAGGACACGGTACTGCTGTCCTGGACTAGGGCATGGCCGGCATGCCCTGACACTGCAAATGCAGACCCATGATTAAACAGTTATTCTGAGACTGCCTTGCTTATTTGTTTTGAATGAGTCCAAGGGCCTATCAAGAAGTGAAGGGTCGTGTACTTTTGTGTTCTGATTTAGATTAGCAGCAGAGTTTGAAGGTCATAGATGAATCAGAACACTTATTGAACAGACAGACTGTATCAATGAACAAATAAAATTGTCATCTTGAAATGCAAAGGGAGGAAAAGAAAAGAAACAGGTTCATTGTGCCTATTGGATTTTGATTTCCAGTGTTAGCAAATACCTAGCGACTCCCATTTGGAGCTGGTTTGATCTTGTGGAGACAGCTGGGGGAGACTGTTGTTCTCCAAATTTGTGAAAATAAACAAAGATGCCTTTCTGCCCTTTTCTCCCCTTCCAGGGAGTAGCTGTTTCTGTCACTGGGACTTTTTGGCTGATGGTTCCATCTGTCTCTTTTTCAGACTTCCCAGTGAGGCTCCAACCAGATTTATACACAGAATTGCCAAGAAATTAATTCAGTCCCAATGGTAAAATCTTAAAAACAAAACTATCTTTTGGAAGGTTGCATTTTTTAGATAACCTTAACAAAGTTTTTGGTCCCCAAAGAGCAGAATATGAATATTCATGCAGTGCCTGAGCTATGTGCTCTTCTGAGGTCCTTAATAGCTGTGCCTTTGTTGTTGGTGTGACTGGTAGACGGGTCCAGGGGAGTAATGAGTAGATGGATGTGACTTTATGTGCCTCTTCCATCCTCTTTTAATTCTTTGTCTGGTAGCAAGTTGGTGGCCTTGTTCTTTAGGTGCTTTCTTGATCCAGACTCTGGGCCATTTCCCTCGTCAAATCTGTTCATCGCATGTCCACAGAATAGGCTCCAGGGGGTGGCTTTTGTCAGTCACCAAGGGGATCTTTCTCAAACACATACCTCATCCTGTGTCTCCCACTCACAAGTTTCCATGGACTTTCACCCTAAAGAATAGAATTTTCTGCCCCTCAGCATGGAATTCAGACCTCATCCTCAGCCTCTGTCTTCTTGCGTTTTGCAGCTCTGAGCTTCCTGCCTCCTCTATCCCTTGCTCTTGCTGTCTCCTTTGAAGAATTAATTTCTCACTTCTCTTCTGCATTAGCATACTCCTGTTAATCCTCCCATGTTCCCTTTGGATATCAATATTTTTTCCAAGATTTGTTAAGAAACCTTACTTTTTTCTGTTCTTAGGTCTTAAAGCTGCTTCTTAGGTTAGATGCCAACTCCTTGTCCTTTTCCTTTCTGACTCAGGCAGCAGGTTAGAGAGGCAGACTGCATTCCTGTCTCTCTCCTCCCATGTGCCCCTCCACATCAGAACATGTGAACTTCACAACCTAGCCCTTGAGCCCAGGTTGTTTGGCAGAGCCATTCTGTATGGGTGAGTCTGGGAGGAATGGTAGACTTTCTTCTATAATATCTCATTGAAAAATTCCTACTCCTATACTTTCAAAAGGATTAGGCAACCATTTGAAATTGATTTAGGGATTGAACACAACTCAAAACATAGACACATAAACATAACAATTTCTGTAGAAAATAACAAAAAATTTCTATGTAAAGGCAAAATACCGGGAATAGCTAAAACAGTAAACAGCTGGAAGATTGCCTTACTATAAAGCTATAGTGATTAAGACAATGGTATTAGTGAAAGGACAGATGTATAGGTCAATGGGGCAGAATAAAAAGTCTATAATAAATACAGAAGTAGACTCACATAAATGATCAAGTGATTTTCAATAAGAGTGCTAAGTTATTCAATGTATAAAGGATAATCTTTCAGTAATGGTACTGGAACAATTAGACATCCACATGAAAAATAAAACAAAACCCCTCAAACTGTACAGCTTCTACAGTGATGACCAAACATGGATCATCAGCCTAAAGGAAAACCTATAACTTAAAAATGTAGGGACGAAAACATCAGAAAATATTTGTGACCTTGGGCCAGGCGAAGATTGCTTCAGACACAAAAAGTAAACTATAAAGGAAAGAGTTTATAAAATGGATTTTATCAGAATTAAAAACATCTGCTCTTTGGAAAGAATTGCTAAGAAACTAAAAGACAAGTCACAAATTAGGAGAAAATACTTTTTAAAACATAGATCTGATAAAGGGCTTGTACCCAGAATATGCATAGAATTCTTGAAAGAAAGCAATTTAATAAGTGGGTGAACATTCTTTTTTTAAAAAAATTGATTTTATTGAAGGAATATTACATTATAACATTAACTAGGTTTAAGGTATACATGAGAGCAAATTCACATCTGTATGTAATACAGTAAGTTTATCCCTATTTCCTTTTTTCTGTTACTATACAATTAATCTCCTCTATCCCCACTTGCCCCCTCCCAAAAAAAACAAGCACATGAAGAAATGCTCAATGCCATTAGTCATTGGGGAAGTACAAATTTAGACCACAATGAGATACTATTACATATATATCAGAATGGTTTAAACCCCCACCCCCCAAAAAAACCCAACAGCAGCAACAAAAAAGAAAACAACTTATGTAAAATCCTAAATCCCTGTATCTATATTCTAATAAATCATAAAATCAAGGAGAAATGGACAGACTTTAGAATTACATAGCCTCCTAAGATTGAAACAGGAGAAAATAGTAAACCAGAAAGTCTAATCACCAGCAATGATAATTTTGAAAGAGTAGCCATAAGTCTTCCAAGAACAAAAGCCCAGGATTAGACAACTTTCTAGTAAATTTACCAGACCTTTAAAGGCAATTTAATGCCCATTCTTCTCAAACTCTTTCAAAAACAAAACCAAGAGGAAAGGGTTTCAAATTCATTCTATGAAGCTAATATTTCTCTGCTACAAAAGCAAACGAATACATCAGAAAAAAAAAGGAAAATGGCATCAATATCTGTGCCTTGAATAGATGCAAAAAATGCTCAACAAAATACTTGTACACTGAGTTCTACAATATATTAAAAGGATGTATATGCCATGATCAAATGAGATTCTTTCCAGGGATACAAGGATAGTTTAACATATAATATATAATATTCTATAGGCAGGCCCTGGTGGAGTAGTGGTTGGTTCACTCACCTCTGAAGGAACCCAGGCCATGTGCACCTGGGTTTGAGTGCCAGGTCCGGGAGGAAGCAGTGTGAACAACTAAATACAAATAACATGAAATGCTTCTTCCTCCTCTCTTTCTGCCTATCTCCCTCTTCATCTTCATTCTAGCCTGCATTTTTTCTTTAAAAATGTTTAAAAAGATAAAATATACTACATCAACAAAAGGAAGAAAAAAATCATATGATTTCAATAGCTGCAGGGAAAGCATTTGACAAAATCTGGCACCCGTTTATGATAAAATTTTCAATTAGATGGGCATAGAAGGAAATTACCTTAACATAATAAAGATCATAGATGACGAATCCACAGATAACATCATAGTCAGTGCTATAAAACTGAAAGCTTTTCCTTATAATCAGGAATGAGACAAGGCTGCCCATTCTCAACGATGATTAATGTAGTATTAGAAGTTGTTGCCAGAGTAATTACAAATAAAATAATTCATATTGGAAGACTGATTTTTTTTTTTAATAAAAGGCAAAAAAGAAAAAGAAAAAAACCCCAAACCCTAAAGTTTGACAATAGGAAGGTCCTGATAAGTATATGGAGTAACCTGCAGCCCTCCTACATGGTGCAGCCACTTTGGAAAACACTTTTGTAGTTTGTTATAGTGTTAATCATTACTCTCCCGTACAACCCAGCGATTTCATTCTTGGGTGGTACTTACACAAGAGAAATGAGCATTCACCTGCTTAAAATTGTTAGTTGTTTGCAAATGTCCTTAGCAGCTCTGTTTTTAATAGCCCCAAACTTCAAAAACTTCCAAATTATCATTTGAGAAGTGGATACACAAACGGTGGCACATCCTCATGATGAAATTATACTCGACAGTAAAAAGGCGTGGTGCTGAGTGAAAGAAGCCAGACTCGGAAGTGGACGTGGTGTGATCCATTTGTATGACATCTGGAGAAGGGAAAACTATAGGAAAGAACAGAGAGCAGAGTTTTTCCAGGTGGACCCAAAAGCGGAATGAGGGATTTTTGTGGTCACGTGGTCATTGTTAGTTATTGATGTTTTGGTCAACGATGGATCACATATGCCATGGTGGTCCCAGTAGGTTGCACTAAATATATTAAGTGTGTGGTAGGCTATGCCATCTAGGTTTGTATAATGACTCTCTGATGTTCCCACACTGACAGTATTGCCAATGTATTTGCATTTCTCCGAATGTATTCCCCATTTCTCCGAATGTATTCCCATCATGAAGGGATGAATAACTATATTCTAAATCTTGATCGCGACGGTTACATGACCATGAATAACAACTAAAATGAGTGGATTTTACTGTTACAAAACTAAACCTCAGTGAACTGAATGAAGGAAGGCAAAGGTGTGTGTGTGTCAGGTCACCTGGATCACTTCTGTGTTGACACTGCCTTGTCGAAGGCTGTGTTGATAGTTCTGTGCTAATGTCTGTGGCTATGGTCTCAGGGGAGCCTGCCTATGGCATCATGTTGCATTTTTATGGTCAGGATGAAGTATTAATTTCATATATATCTACATTTTTTTTTTCATCATTTTATCACTCTCAGCGAAGGAGAGCTGTTCGATGTGTAACTCTGCAGTGTAACTCTCTGGTCTTTTTACGTTTTTCCACGTACAACAGTTCACAGGTGCAGTCTTGACTTTGTCAACCGTGGACTTTTTGGATGGAAAGGTTCCCGAGTGATACCCTCTGACTGGGGGTGGGTTAGCCTGAGGCCGTTGGGTTTGACCTTATTTTTCACCCACAAGACTGCTGCCAGGGGCTGCCCGCGGACGCTCTGTGGTGCACTGAGTCCATAGGGGGCGCTGGGATGACGTGTGTGTTTGGCTTGCTCCCCTCGGTGGAACTGAGGTTCTGGTACAGGTGCCTGAGGTCACGTTTGGGAGGCCCTGTGCTCATCTCATTCATCTGGAAAACTCATCGACTGGCCTCGCCCCGAGACCCGAGACCCGAGGAGTAGGGTGCAGCTGTTCCAAGTCTCGCCAGTGAGAAAGTAGTGAGAAAGCAGCTCTGCGTTCCTCCCCTCGCCACTGAGGCAGATGTGGCAGGTGTTACCCCAACTCCCACTTGGTCGATTGCTTCTGAATATCGGGCTGGGGGCAGGGCAGCAGGCACCCAGTCAACAGGCCACACAGGGTGCTGGGGCGAAGGGCAGGCAGAGAACGCAGGCTGGATGGAGACCACCAGCAGAGCCTTCCTGGTTCTGGGAGTTGCTGCCCGTCTCGCCCAGCCTCCCAGCGATTGTGAAGGCCTGTGTTTATGACAGTGCAGCTGGGGCTGGGAAAGTCCCAGGTCCTTCTGCGTAGCCCCTAGACTGGTGCCACAGTGCTCCAGTCCGGCGGATCACATGCTAGAGTGCGCAGTTGGCCATTTCTAGGAGGAGAGATGACCAAAGTCCTGCTTACGTCTCCACTGAGCGGGAGAGGACATCAGGGATTAGGTCAGGCTGATGCGTTGGAGGCTCAAGCTCTGATTTTTTTTAAAACGGATTTACTTGTAAGCCTGACGAGGTTCTAGACACCCTCCTTGTGACAGGGGCTTCTCAAGTTTTAATGTACCGATAAGTGGTTGTCAAGATGTAATACTGTGATGTTAAACTAACCCTAGAAAGTTCTATATTTACCTTCCAGTCATCAGAGTGCTTTATTTGTGGACAAATTTTTGCTGTATCAGTGACATTTTGGCTTCTGTCGTGGCTCGAACTACATCAGGAACGTTCTATAGACTCTGCACCGAGGACTGAGCCTGCAGAATCTCCTGAAGGGGTGGCTGTGGGCTCGCTGCCGTGGTTCCAGTGCAAAAGGAATTGTGCCGAGGCAGCTCTTTTTTCTCCTTCCTGGGGTATCTTATCACTTAGATTTTGCTTCCTGCTGAGGTTGGTAGAGCTTCAGGTGCCATGTAGAGAAGTAAATATGTAAATTTACACTCCCTGGTATTGGTTTAGGTAGATGGGACCGCTTGTTGTAATGACCCATTCTCTTATCTGACAGTCTCCATCCTCCTTAGCGTCCTGGGTGGGTAGAAATGGTGAGTGGGCACTTAGATCATTTTTGTGTCTACAAGTACAGGCATTATGCCCACAGACGTCCACAGATTTCCTCCTCCAGACAACTGGCTGTTCCATGTTCCTGCTGGTATGGGCTGCTTACACTTCACCTAGCCAGTGATTTTTATGCTCTAGGGATATTTGTTTTATATTTTTGGTTGTCCTGCTTTGGAGCAGGGTGCTGTCAGCGTCCGGTGGGTAGAGGCCAGGTTTGCTGCTAGTCATTCTACAATGCACGCAGGCTGGCTTCCCACCTTATCACTCCCAATGTGAATAGTCGCAAGGTGGAAGAGCCCTGCCCTAGACTGAGAGAACCTCAAGATTTACACAGTATATATTCCTCTTTCTATTCCCTGGCTCTGGGAGGTACCACATTCTCAGTTAGCACAGATTGACTCAGATTAATTAAGAGGCTCACATGTGATATTTACTTTTGCACTGAAAAAAAAAAAATAGCTCCCAATATTCTCTGAAAAGCCTTTTATTTAGTTTTTTTTTGGCCTGTTTTTAAAAACAGATATTAAATCAGCTTCTAGTGAATCCTACAAATGGGTGAGTGAGAAGGGCAGCTCCCCCTAAATGGTGAATTGCCCAGAATCCCTTACTGGTTGTCAATGCAGTGACATAAAGGGACAAATCAACAGTTAGATTCACTGTTGGCCCCTGGAGCCAGCTCTTGTCCATCCCTGTTTGGCTTTCATTGAGGACCCATGGGAAAGTCCTGTTCTGTTGATCATTGACAAGGTGTAACGGAGGTAATTGATGATTTTACCTTGACTGTTGTGTTCTTTCCTCCCCCTTTTAATCTTAAGAGGAAAAGGAATAAATTCAGAACATTAAAAATACCCAATTTGTTCATTCACCCAGTGTGTATTCACTACCGTGGTTATAAAGGTAAAGGTTTTCTGTATCTGTGAGCCTGGTGGAAATAACTGCAATAAGGATGATAAAGGGATGTCCGATGTGCTAAGGCATGAGTGCCTTATGGGGGTGGGTGGGAAAGGGCATGTGGTCAGTCATGTCTGGCTCCAGAGGATGGGCTGGAGGCAACTTCTGGAGGAGGTGAGGAGACTGTGAGGCAGATTACTGGAAGATGTGATGAGCGCTGTATAAATTCCATACTCCCTCCTGTCTGATCATCTAGATAGAGGCTCACTGCATCCTCATGTTTTTACACCAAGTGGACATGGGGATTTGAACTCAGGCTTCTGACTCCCAACAGAAGATATGTTATCTAAAGTGTATCACTAGCACCACTAGGGGCCCTGGGAATGACTTGATGTGGCTCACAGCGGTGCTCAGCCCCAGCCCCCAGGGAAAGAGTCTTTTTTTCTGGCTGCCTGTAGAGGCTACAACTTGGTAGGAGAGTGAGATCCTTGGGCTGGAAGGGCAGGTGATACTGTGGAAAGCTTCCTTATGAAATAAATTTCCTTAAGTGAAAACTGAGTAGATTTCCAGTGTTGTATGATGTCTCAGAAATCACGGAGGGCTGTCCATGTGGCAGAGATCTGCAAAGAGCCCACTCAGTCGCAGGGAGAGAAGTGACCCTTCTTCAAGAGATCCAGGAGGGACCAAGAGCCTCTGAGTTCACATTTACCTGCTTCAGACAGTGGCCCCTGTCCCTGGTGCAGAGTTAACGATTCAGAGACCGCGGCAGCCCGCTGCCTTCTGATGACAGGAAAGAGGAGGCTACTAACCTGGGCTCCAAGAAACTCCCCGGTTTACTGACTCCAAGGAACTTTGATTTGAAAGAACCTTTTAAGAAATTCTTTTAGTCGCATGATGATTAGGTAAAGGGGAAGGTCAATATTAGGTGATAGAAACAGAATACCTCATTAAGAGGGAAATTCTGTTTTTTACCTTGTCGTAACTGTCATTTATTTTTGTAGACCTGGAAACAAGAGTAGAAGAAAAAAAAGTGACCACCCTTTCCTAACAGTTACTCGTGGCCTTAACACTGGTCTTATGTGGATGTGTGCTATGCTTTAGATGACACCCTGCGTGCTTCTTCATTTAACTCATTCAACCCCTGAGACGGACGTTAGGAATTAGAGATTGAGGAATTTGTCTAAGGTCACACACGCCATGCTCTTTCCAATACATTGGAGCTCCATTAACCTGAGAATGGACATGAATATTAAGGTACCATTTGAGAAAATGCTCCAAACAAATCAAAGAGCAGCTCTACAGGAGAAGCTAAATACCTGATTTCTTTGCCAAAGAAATTAAATATACAGTATGTGCTTCTAAACAAAAAGGTTGGCTCCTGTGTGATAATGAGATACATACCTCTTAACTCTTGCTTGGAAATAAAGCAATGTTGACTTTACAAAGACTCAAATGATGTTGCTAAGACTGATAATTCTCCCTGTGTATTAGTCTTCTGCATCCTTTATTCCTTGGACAGTCATTTTGTATCAGGTACGATGCCTTTAGCTTTGAGTAACAGGAAAGGGGATCAACTGTTTTAAGCAGTGACTGGGATGTTATTTCACTTAATGTTTCCTGAATTGTGGCAGTTTTAGGGTGACAATTTCAGTAGCTCAGTGACAGCCTCAAGAACCAGGGCTGCTTTGATGTTTCCACTCTGCTTACTGGTTTTATCTTTTGACCATCGTTTATCTCTCATGATCACAGAATGACTGCTGAGCTTCTTTCTCTCACATGTAGATACACCATTAAGCAGGAGAAGAGGACCCCATCTCTTTATATGTTACTTTTTAATGGAAACTTTCTTCCCCCAGAATTCCTTCGAGAGACTTTCCCTCATTCTCATTGGCTGTATAAACCATCTGTCCATTCCGTGAGGCCTTTGCTTGCAAGGTACACTGGAATCGCTGTGCCTGAGGTAGTGTGGCAGAGTCATTTTATGGGAGAGGATGGGTTATATGAGCACAACTGGGTTTCTGTTATTAAGGAGGGAGGAGGAGTTGAATCAATAACTGTAAATGGTGCTACATACTTAAAATGATTTCTTACAGAAAATTTCAAAAACAAGGGGGAATATTTTAGTGGTTTCCTAATGACCCATCATCTCCTGGCTGCTACACTACCAACGTTTTGACAATTTTAGTTCATCTGTATCCAGCCCTTTCTCTCCTGCTGGAGTATTTGCAAACAAATCTCAGTGAGAGAATTATTATTATTATTTTGTGTGTGTGCTCCATACATACGTTGAGTAACTTCAGTATGCCTGGTTTACAGATTTAAAGAGAAAAGCTGTTTTGGGAACAAGAAATTGCTGAAGGACGACTTGATATTAACTCTTTTTTGCTGTGAAAAGATTAAATTTCCTGAAATAAAGGAAACTACCATCTCCAGGGAACTTTTTTTTTTGCAAACCTTTTGTTCTGGCTGCATCTGGAGTCCTTAGAATGTTGGGGAACAGGTGTCCTGGGACGTTCGGCTGCGCTGGTGATCCTCCCTGCCCCCCAGTCAGACATGGACGGTGAAGGGAAGTTTGGCTGCTCCTTTGTCATTTCCACTCTCGGGCGGAGGAGGTGATTGCTTTCTAAGAGTGGGTTTTGGTTTGATGACACCTGTTTCTGCGTGTTAATAGATTTCTGGGGTAAGATAGAGCAGGTGACGTCACCTGCAGGTGCACGAGCCTGTGGTAGCGGTCTGCTGCTGGCATTTGTTTCACAAAGTGCTGCTCGCCGCATCTGTCCTCAGCTGTGAGGGTATATGCACTAGCAGGCTGAAGAAAGAGATGTTTTTAACTAGAGCAGAAAGTCAGATGTGACAAGTTAACTCCAGGCTGGGTTGTGTATCACACACTTTCACCATGGCTTTAGCTGATTTCATTTTGTTATTTCTCTAAAATATAACTTTGGCAGGTTGATCTATTTCCATGTACCCGTTTCTGAGTGTTGGTTTTTTTGTTTTGTTTTGTTTTGTTTTTCAGCCCACCTGTTTTATAGTGGGTTGAAAAGACCCATCTTCCTCCATGTGTGTGAAACAGGAAGTTTGCCTTCTTATTTTCCCTCAGTTTTTAAAACACTGACTCCTTTGATGAGTTCACGTGCTTCATGAGGGCAGTACCTTTGTATATCACATAAAAAGAAATTCACCATTTCTCTAGATGCACTTCTCCGTTTCGACATAATTAAAGGTCAAATTGCCGAGCTGAATCAGTTATAGCTTCGTGTTCAGGATATACTCAACCTGAACTGATTTTATCTGTTTGGGCTTTGTAAAATGTTAGGTTTGTGCAGTGAGTTTAAAGACAAATCTTGTGCATGCCTATATTTAAAAAAAAAAAAGTTAAAAAAGAGAGAGGGAAAGAGAATAATGACATGAAACGATGCCATTTGACTCAATATTTGTGGAGCGTCAGTGACTTATAACAGTTGTGCTGTTCTTAGTGCAGCTTTCTAGCATGTGCCTGTGGTGGTTGGGTGCCCTTTTTTCAAGCGCTGTGCGTTTTGGTGCCATATGAGAATCCATCCGACCCCAATACATTTTATTTGACATGCACAGCTGGGTCGCTGGAGCATAGTCCGGGCCATTAAAAAGAATGCAAAAGAAAACACAGACAATCTATTCATCAGAACACTGTGAAAGGGAGACTTTACTGGGGCAGACTCTGGCAGGAGCACACCTGGAGGAAGGAGGAGGAAAACCAACCGGGTGTCCAGGGAATGGGCGGAGGAAACACAGCTGCAGTTGACCTCTGACGCTTCTTGGGGTGAGGGGGTTGAGCAGAGGTGAAACCCGATTCCATTTCCAACTTGAGTAATATTGTCATAGGGTGCTCGGCAAGCAGGAGGGTTGGATTGAGGCCTTTTTCTCTGAGAGGTGTACATTTGCCAGGCGCTCGACAACCTGTGGCAGACTGGGCAAAGTCTTGAATCTTGAATCACCTTGAATCTGAGAATGGTGCCCATTGTGCCTGACCTGTGGGACCATACCAGGCCTCCCTAGGAACCCTTCAGTCTCACCACAGTGGGAAGAGAGGAGGTAGCTTCTGGAAGCCTCCTTAGAAAGCCTTCTGTCACGACGAGGATGTTCCAGCAACCCCAACCTTGTTCACACAACCTGTCTAGTCCTCAACCCCGTCTTCCTCTTCCTGCTTCCTATTTGCAAGTTTGCAGTACTGGTTTCACACTTTACTCTTTCATCCAGTACAGCAAGATTTCCCTGTGTGTGCATTGAGGTTGTCACTGAACAGCCATTTTGTACAAAGACTGAGGAGAAGCTCCCTGATCTACTCAGCTTCACTAAAAGACTGGGATGTCTTTCCTCGCTCCTGTCTCTAAGGCCTCTTTCGAGTCCTTTTCTGAGCCTGGCCTGGGCTGAGATGTGGCTGGCTGACCCTGGCTTACTCATGTTCTTTGAGGGACCTAGCAGAGTATACTTAACTCAAGATCATGAATCTTGGTGCAGACTAGGGAAAGCTAGAGTTTCTAAGAACCTTCCTTCCAGGCCAGAAAAAGTCAGCATTGTAGAGACCAGGAGCTTTGGAGAAATTAGACAGACTTGAGTTCAAGTCTAGCTGCTCTACGCCATAGCTGGCTGGTTCTGTACAAGTCCTGAGCCTGGCAAAGAGCACCCAGGAAGGGCCAGCATCTTGGGGATGCACACATATAGCTGATTGATTAAAATGTCTCCCCTTTACCCATGTTCTCCCTGTCCTCCAGTTGGGAATGATGCTGGAAGTGAGCGTAACTCTGTTGAATCAAAGCTGACAATAAATTCTACAAGGGCTTTTAGAAGTCCTAATAGTTTTGTTTCGTTTTTCTAATGATTCTATTTCCATACTGGTTTCTGAAGAATATTCATGCCTCCCAAACCAAACCAGATTCCAGACTTATGACTTTTTTTTTCAGAGACCCCTTCTTTTTGGTTGCTCATAAAACGCATTAAAACAACAATGAAATAACCTCAGCCTAGGACTAAAGTCTTTGACAACTATGACTGACCAGACTGACTTAAAAACAACCACCAAAAAAACCAAATCGCTGAAAATGCATGTGGCTTTTCCCATTGGGACAGCAATTTAAGGTGCCTGTTGGTTCGCTGGCCCCGGGAAGGACCAAAATGAAAGGGCTCCCTGGCTGCTTTCAGGGCTTTATTGAGGTCCTGCCCGCCACTCCCCCACCCCCACCCCTTCATACGTTCTGCTTGTTGACCTGGAACAGGGAAACTCCAAATCTAACCCTGGCAATGTTATTAAATTGTAAACTTTTAAATTCACACAGGGTAGTTGATGGGAATTTCAGAGCACCGGGTGAAATTCTGCTCTTACAAAGATGGAACAAAAGCTCTCTGTCTTTTGGAGGTCACTAATCTGGTGTTTGCACCTTATTGTCACTACGTAATGTCTGAAAAACTTGGAATTATTTCCAATTAGTGGGTTTAAGTGGATCTTGCTCTCTGAGCCGTTGACCCTTCGTGTTTGTTTAGCAGGATTTTCTCACCGGTCTTCACCTTGCCGCACATTGTTTTGCTGTCAGAGCGTCTGAACTGCTCCGGGTGACCCCTGCAGAAATGTCCGTGTCGTGAGACTCGGGGAGCTGTTGTGAATTTTGTGATGACAGATGGCAGAGGCATAAAAGGCACCTCCATAGGCTTTGTGAAAGGGGATTTGGGTTCTTAGAATCGTTTTTTCTCTCTCCGTTCTGGAGGCACTTGTGTGATTGCTGTCAGAGCTGCGATGTGGCCCATTTAGAATCGTGAGGTCTGGGAGAATGAGAACCCTCGCGAGGCCGTACACCTGTTCTCGGACATGCGTGTCCTCCCAGGCTCCTCGCCAAGCCGAGGCAAGCTTGAAGTCTCAGCCACATGTTCTGTTGGAAAAGCGTGGCACCCTGGAACACGGGCTTTGTTTGACAGGACTTTTGTCCGATTTCTGAAGATTAGAGGGCCAGAGTTCAGAAGGAGTGCTAAGAGGAAACCTCTTTGGTTCTGTTTATGACTCTGGTATTTGTAATTAGCTGCCTCCCAGGCCCTGACTGACACTTAGTAGCTGGTGCTAAGGCAGTTTCTCTGGGTAGACCAGACGTGCCTAGAGAAACACAAAGGAATCAAAGAGTTTTTAAATTGGTGCAAATTACAAAACCCTGTGTGTGGCGCAGTGAGTCATCCTTTGGACATGCATCGCTGTCTTATTCTGATGGGGACAGTGGTCTTGGCAAGTGAAACCTGCAGGCTCCCAAGAAAGAGTTGCCCCTACGGAGAAGCTGTGACTGGCTAATGGCCAGCCTGGAAGGGCATGTTGGCTTTGTTGCCAATATTTACATATTAATAGAATTTCTGGATTTCCGGTGTCTCTGGAAGACTGGGCAGTGGTTCAGCCGCGCCCTGGCCCCTGGCCCACATGGCAGCCAGCAGCTGGAGGCCTGTAGAAGCTGCCATCTTTGTCAGGCCCACACTCACCAGACTTTTATTTCTTCTTCTATCCCACTAACTGTGCTCTTTTTCTTGACTAACCCCTGTAGGTAACTGAGGTTGAAACTCTCCAATTTGTTCTAATCCCTTCAGAAAAACTGAAGTACAAATATAGAATAAGAACTTTTAGAATCTACCCTAATCAAACAATTCCTAATGCAGAAAACAGTTCCTGGTATGAAGATGTTTCCGTTACTCACATGTACAAAGTTATAAACAACCTAACAAGGTGGGTGGGCTGACTAGTTTATGATATTTTCCTATAATGGAATATTATATAGTAGTGAAAGTCCTGCTTAATTGTAAGGAAAGATGTTCATGATGTAATTCGGGTTAATAAAAAAGCAAAGAAAGTTGTGTTTGTAGTACCTGCTGTCTCCCCAAATGTCAAATATTTACCAATGTATATAAAATAGGTGAAAGAAATGTGTCAAAATATTAAGTGATTGCTTTTGCACAGTGAAATGATTCATAACTATGCATTCTTTATTTTATTTTATACTTTTCGCATGTTCTATGATAGATGTGTGTGGCTTTTATAATCAGGAAAAGCCATTAAAAATAAACAGAAGCCTAACATCTTAAGGGATTTTCCCAGCTGGTTGGTGACAGGCCAGGACCGAAGCCCCAGTTTCTTGACCCTGAGATGGACGGGGGCTTGTTCCAGTGTTGAGGGTCAGGCTGCCAACAGCTGTACACCTGGCATTCAGCTCCTAGGGGTCTCACCCAGAGCCAGTGTGCTTGTCTGCTGAGGAGCATATATAATTTTAGACCCTATGTTTTGCCTGCAATTTTACTATAAGGAGTAGTTTTTAAGAACCTGACAACTGTGCTCCTTGAGTATAAATTAGAGCTAATTTGGGCCTTAGTCCAAAGTGTGCTAGTCTTTACAACTTGTGACTTGTGGGCATATTTCCTTGGGGATGCACCTAGTTTAGATCTTCAACTTCTGTCATTCCTCATTTTTGACTTCTTTTCCATTAGATAGGATGAGTCAAAGCAATTAGTTCCCTCATCTGGACCAGAGACATGATGCTGTGCTTGGGAGAGCTCATGAGTATACACCCATTGACTTTTCAACAAGTACCTTGAGATCGAAAGAACTGAGTCCCCTTACAAATAACTTTAGTCACTTGGGAAAATCTGTCCTTTCTCAGAGCATCTCCCACAACATGGAATGGGAAACAGAATAGTCGCTGTTGAATGACTTTCTCTAGGGCATGCAGGAATGGTCTGATGGAAGATCTCAGTAAGGTTTTCACAATTCCCAAAGAGTAGGAATCCCAAGAAACCAACATGAGAGGGTCTCCACCTCTCCAGGGAGGACACATGTTTAACCAGGTGCACAGAGACCCAGAGCTGTTCATTCTTCTATAGCAAAAAATTGGATTATCTAGGGATCCAGAAGTCTAGAGGCAGACCAACCAGAACATTCCATCCTATAGACTTGGCCTTGGGAAGTCAAATTCTCTTTGGCTTACCAAGTATCAGATGTTCAGAAGTGCCTTGACTCAGGGGATGTGAGACTCTCTTACCCACACAAAATAGCCATTTCAAGGTGATCAGATACTTGCTTACCTTGTTACCCAAGGAAAGAGTGCCCTCATGGTTTGCCTTCAAGATTAAACTCTGTGTTTCCAGGATGAGTATCTCCCCTTCTCTTGTGGTTTTGTGGGGTTAATGAGACTTTCACTGATATAATACAGTCTGATCCTTGGCCCTGTGCCTGGGCAGCAAGTTGGTTCACCCTTTTGGTGCTCTGAGGTTAAGGAGATGTTGCCAGTTTCCTCTGAGCAGCCCAGGTTCGCTATGGCCTCATGGTCAGCAAGTCTTGTTCTGATCAGGCTCATGGGTTATTGGGTTGGGTTGGGTTATTCTTGCAAGTAGTCATACAGCTGTACAGATGAGAGCTGGAGTGGAGCATTCTAAGTGACCAGGCAACAGTTACCTTCTTGCTCTGCTGACTGGTATGTTTTTTCCCTTACATATTTCTGTAAGGTGGATAATTTCTATGTTCCATGCTCTTGAAAGGACTTCTAAAGTCAGGACTTTCAGGAAAATTTCTGAGTGCTGGAAACATTAATACAAATAAGAAATATAGGAATGAATATCCCCAAACCTATGTTGCATGTTAGAAAAAATATAAATATATGTTTCCAGTTGTAAATGTCGAAGGAACAGGGCACCTTTGCCTGGGTTCCTATTTCTTGGTGTGTGAAGGTGATTGAGACGGGAGCTAGCCCCAAGGGCTGGCTTCTCAAACCCTTTCATTTTTACTCATTTTTACTTACTTTAGGTTTGCTTTTCTAGGTTGGTGAACTATGGCCTGATTTCACATTCTGAAACTGAGTGTATGTTTCATTTTGTGAAGAAAAGGATGTTTCAGTGGGGTGATGACTCACCTTTTATTTGGGGCCCAGTCAGAGGTGTCCAGTCTAAGAGGCATTGCAGGGTTGAGCTTTTGTTATATTTCAAGCTGATGGATTTCTAATTACACAAGTGGTGCATGGAGCATATTCTTATTTCACCGTTCAGGATCCCATTTGTCCTCCCCTCCCCCATTCCAGATCCCCTCCTCCCAGTTACTGCTGTTAACAATTTAATAAGTATCTGTCTCTCCAGATAATTGTTATATGGTGTGTGTATGTGCATGTGCGTGTATGTAAGAGAGAGAGAGTATGTGTGTTTTGTGGTGTGTGTGTTTATTTTTGGAAGTAAGCGATGACATAGTTTATATGTCTATACATTATTCTACAGCTTAGTTTTTTTTCTACAGGAAAATCTATCTTGGATGCAATTCCATATCATAAAGAGAAGATCTACCTTATTTTGTAACTAGTGATGCATATTCTCTTATATTTATTTACTCTATTCCCTTTTTATTTTTCTAAGGAAAGGTGCAGGCAGGAATGAAGGAGAGCAGAGACAGACAGGCAGGAAGAGAGAGGAGGAAGAAGCACTTCTTTTATTTCTGTTTAGTTGTTCATCTTGTTTGTTCCTCCCACCTCCCAGCCCTGGGACACAAACCCAGGTCCTTGGGATGTATGTAGACTGCATTCTCAGTCAGAGGCAATGAACCTAACCACTACTCCACCAGGGCATGCCCACACAGTTAATAGAGATAAAATAATTGTAATTCTCAGTGTATCTAAGCTCTGTTTTAGTGACTGAAGAAAATAAGCTTTTCCCCTCTCCCCAGAATAGTAGGCACTAATTTTAAAAATGAGAGGAAGCTGAAGAAAGGGTGGTTTACCAGGAAAGAAGGGGCGTTGGGTGGGAAGAGCCTCCTTGTCAGCACCAACTTCAGTCAGTCTGCGTGGAAGTCCTTCATCAAGAGTGAAATCGAGCAGCTTCTAAATAGTAACACCTCCGTGAGTGAGAGCACACTTAGGTCTGTTGGCGTATCCCATGAGAACGTCTGACTGCATTTTGACCTAGTTCGGAGCTTTAACACAGTGTGACCGAAGTTACAGAGCACGTGGTGCCCCAAGGAGCTGGGAGTGGCAGCCTGCGGCGGCCACTGGTGGTACCCATGTGCAACAGAGTAATGCGGCCTCTGAGCCTGGGTTAGGGCGCCACCTCTGGTCACCCCCACCTCAACAGTGCGTCTTCAGAGACGTCCACCCGAGACTCAGTGCCGAGGATGAGGTGGGGCGGTGGACGCCCTGACCTGTGCATCTCTTTGATTCCTCCACATGTTCAAAATGGCCCTTGGCCTCCTTTTCCCTGGTGGGAGGAAGGCCCTAGTAGAGATGCAGAGGAACAGCAGTTAATGCTTAACTTTCTCAAAGCCAAGACTATAGGAGTGTTGAAGCATGAGTTCAAGAGTATTGATTGCAGACATTTTCTTTCTTCCTTCCTTCCTTCCTTTCTTTCTTTTTTTGTGTCTTACATGCTCACTTTAGAAACTACCCATAGCACTCAAAGTCACCATTCTCACCCCATTTTAACTCCTGTGTAATATGCAACTGTAGTGAACTAGACAGGGAAGCAGAATGTAGCAGAACGTTTACTGCATTTCAGGCACAGGGGTGCACACTCACCAGTGTGGTAGGTACACAGCAGCGCCATAACACGGGTTCAAGAGAAGCCTCGTTTATTTTGTGTACATGAAATAGTTTATCTTGTGCATTTGACTGGCCATTAATGGGCTCCCTTACTCCTGCAGTTCTGGGATGACGATGTTCTTAGACTAATGTGATGCTCAGGTAACAGGACAGGTGAGGGCCCCTGATCCGGTTTGCCATTGCTTCCTCTGTTCTCCTGGCTACAGGCATCCACTTCTCTTGGGTGGAGCAGATGCTGCCCCTTCCTCAATGAGCCCAGCTACTGCTGGCCCTCAGGCGGCTCTCTTTGGTCATGGGATGCACCCACATTTCTGATCAAAGGCCTGGGTAGACATCTTCAAGGATACCATCAGGCAGGGTGCTTGTAAGAGGTACGCTGAGCCAAGCAGGTTTCACAGTGCCTTCTGAGATCACGGGTCATTCCCTTCATTGCCAGTTTGAATCCATAGGGATGAGCTCTTCTGTGTGTGGGAGAAAGTTAGATCAGTTTCCTTGCTTTTTCCCAGAGGAGCAAGAGTAGAGCAGATACTTCCCCAAAGACATTTTCCTGATATATTTTCTGCCATTTTATGAAAGGTCAGTAGCCACAGGATGCTAGTGCCCACCTGTGGGATGAGACAGAATGCTTCCATCTTTGCAGAAACCTGTAGCCAGTACGGCTCTAGTCACCTGTTGTTGGGCCATCCCGTGGAGCCCAGTCTCCCTGTGTTCCAAGGGAAACCGTAAATGTGAAGCGGAATCTTCCTTTTCTTTACTGTTTGTAATACTTTAATATTTTAAATAGTCAGGGTATGGACTGAATAGAGAACACAGATATGGGCCTAATTCCAAGGGTGGAGAGGGGAGGGCATGGAGCTGTGTTTCAGCAAAATTTTCAGATAAAGTTTGAAACTCATCCACCTAAACCGTTTAGTTTGGTGACAGACTGGGAAAAGTCAAGGTTAGAGCCTAAGCCTTCTGATTTGTAGCCCACATCATGCTCATAGGCAACATCAAATTTATGTTGATTTTCCATACTCTCGACACCTAGCGACCAACTTGCCCTGTTGTTGACTTGTGGTGACAAGGCAGATACCTGCTGGTGGTTACCTGCCATATCTGGATGGCTCTGGAATTTTGCTAGATATAGTACTTTGTGACTCTATTGTAATTTCTGTTGAAAACTAGCTCCATCTCTCAGATTATAGGACTCCCTCTGCTCCAGGGAAATCACGGAGAAGAGAGCTGACGAAGGGAACACCACGTCTTTTTGTCATTTTGGTTTGAACAAGGAGTGGGGAGCAGCAAGAGAGGTCAGGTCTGCTCAGGGGGGGAACCCAAGAATCATCCCAATGCTGAGAAATTTGTTAGTTGTTACATGGAATCCATTTCATAGTGCTGTAATGATAATGAATCTGTTACATATTTTCCAGAATTTGAAATTAATATTACTTCCACGTTGAAGAATATTGCATTATGCAAGTACTGTTGGTCAGAACTTTTTCAATGGGTGTGATTTGATACGAAACCCTTTGCATTCTCAGAGTGAGATATTATATGTTGGAACTGCCCCCCCACCCCCCCGCCCCGCCAAGTTGCTTGCCAACTTAAGGCAGCCCATTTGTAACTGGCTTTGTTTGGTGGTCTGGGGAGGGTTTCCAGATATGTCAACTGTGGCTCTTGTTATAAAGGAGGAAGCCTGTCCATTCAGAGATGAGAAGCATTTGGCAATGGGACTGTGATGCCTCATAGACCTGACTGACAGTCTGCTTCCAGGAGGGAATTAGGCAGCAATGGGGAAATAGAAGCTATCTGGAGAGGTGGATACCAGGATGCATGCATGATCAAAAAACTGAGTACATGGTAACTGCCATTCATCTCAGGGGACTCAGATTGTTTTGTCACACCCCTGTCATAATCTTGCCAGTTGGGAATGTAATTCAAGAGGGACCTCCCTCTTAACTATGTGGAAGAATGCAGCAAGTTTTAGATGATTACTAAGATGAAGGCCAAGTTCAAGGTCAAGATCATCTTTATGTTGGTGGAAGTCAAAAAAGGAAGCTGTTCTGACTCCAGAGGAGCCAGAAGCAGTAGTACCGAACCTGGGATCACAGACTGATTCCCACAGCATGTTGAGACATCTGCCCGGGCTCTGTCTTCAGGCCCTGTGTCTGGAGGTCAACCCTAGGGCCGTGTCTGTGGGGTACAGGGTGGGCGGCCTCATGCCTTGGGTACTACGCTACTGGGTGGGAGAGACCCTGAAACCAGGAGGGGAAAAAACAACCTCCAGAGTGAAAGGAATGGGAGATATTCCCTTGTAAGCAGGTGGTGCTGCTTGCCTAGAGAAAGAGGGCTTTAAGGGAGAGTGCCCCCGCCCCCCCAAGCCCCAGGCCACCTGCAGGGCAGCAGGAGGCAGTGGAAGCAACGGAAAGCTCTGAGAGGGTGACGGGGCTGCCCCTTGGTGGGGGAGTGGGCATGACATTTTGGGCTCTGAGCTGGTAGGCTTCATTAAGACAAGAGACTGTTTTGTTCTGTGGTTGCTTTCATGCAAAATGCACCTCTGTCACCCCAGCAGAAGCTCCAAAGCACCTTGCTTCCCTCCAGTCAGGGCTGGGCTGAAATGCTGGAGGGTGCAACCAGGCAGCAGGAGGGGGACCATGATGTTGCCTCTGGGAGGCTGAATGAGCAAGGAGATTGGAACAGAGAGGCCTCAAGAGCCCATCTCTGCCATTCAGAGTCATCCATCACTGTCCTCTTTAGAAAGTGAAGGGATGGACTAGACGAAGATTTCTGAAAGTGCTTCTCCGGGCTTCCTAGGTCAGTGCAGGGGTTGTTCACAGCGAAATAAGGATGCAAAAAAGTATTCCATCTCAAGGGTGTTGTGGGCAGGGTGCAGCTCATGGCGAGGGCCAGGGGTGCTCTGTTGCTGTTGCTTTTGTCACTTGCAGCAGTGTTTGAATTTCAGGTGGATTCTCAGACCCACCCTGGACAGGCAGAGTCAGCCTCCTGGAGTGGGACCCTGGGAACCTATGATTCCAGTTCTGGATTCCTGAGTCGGGAGGTGGCGGAGGTCTCTCCTGCCTTCTTTTGATGGCTTTGTTCTCTCATCTTGCCATTAGCACCCCCCAGGAAGGAAATTTCCTTCATATTTCAGACAAGATAGAAGCATGGCCCTAATCCCAAGTAGCCACCAGGCTGCTGGATTCCCCAGCACCCAAGAGAGGCCTCTGAGTTGGCGTCGCTTCTGCACCCAGACTGATGAGGCAAGCAGTGTGCTTCCCACATGGACACTTAGAGAGGACTCACACTCACTTTCACGGGGTCAGAGTAGCTACAGAGGCACACCTGCATGTGTTGGAAATGTCATCCTTTAGAATAGTGTCCTTGACTCTTTTCATGGGAAGGCCCACAAGGCCCACAGAGAGCATTGTTTCAGGTTTCTAAGTAGCAACACATGTCTACTTTTCTTTAGTAAGTATAGTTTTGGGCAAAGAAGAATGTAACTTTGAAAACCAGGTCACCACAAGCCACAAGATTATCACAGTACTCTCCTTGACACCTTTGACACGCAAGACACAGAGGCAGGGAGGAGTGGGGCGTGGGCCCTGGGAGTCACTGGGTTGCAGGGGCGAGACTGGAGTGTTTGCGTGGGGTTCCCAGGGTATAGGTGCCTGAGCGTGCTTTCTGGCTGTGTCGTTTAGCTCCTCATCTCTGATACCTTCTTTCCTCCCACCTCACTCCGGTCCTCCTGGAGAAACCTGTATTTTCTAGCAGGCCAGGAGGCAATGCATCCTGCAGCAGACCCAGTTCTGCCAGTTCTGGAGTCCATATTCAGCCTGCCAGGGGCCAGGCAGGGCTTCCTCTTGAGCCTGATGCTGTGTGATTTAGGGCAGGGGTCTGACCTCTCTGAACCTTGGGCTCCTCATTTGTGAAATGTGAATAGTAAACCTCACCTACTTGGTGTCTAAGCCAGGCTGTAAAACACATTCTCGCCCTCTGCAAAAGATGAGAATAGGGCAACAAGCCAGGGACGTGTAGGCTTCTGGACTGGCAGGGAAGAGAGAGCAGCACTGTTTCGGGGTCCTGTGGCCCAGAGCCTGCATAAACCTATGCTGCTGTATTTTATAAAGCATCAGCTTGCCTCAGAAATGTTCCTTTTTTCAAGGAGTCTGGAATCAGCATCACATTCACGCCTCTTTTCTTGGACTCCAGGGTGCTTAACAATGTCTCTCACAGTCTTAAGGGTTGGACACATCCTCTCTGACAGTGAGGGGCCACCTCTGAGCGGGGAGTGTATGTGGCAGCGAGGTGCTAGGCCTGTGGGTTGGGGCTGAAGGTGCTTCCTGCCAAGTCAGAGGACCCTGTGGGAGGGAGGGAGGGAAGGAGGGAGAGAGCAGATTGGATAGTGGTTGTCAGGCTCTGGCCAGGGGCCTGCCTCTGTCAGATTGGGGCAGGGAGGGGCAGGCGGGGTGGGTGGGCAGCACCTGCACCATGTGCAGTCTTTCAGCTCCCCTGCGCTCTGCTAGGGGGCTGCCTGCAACTTTCCAGCGTGCACCTGCCCCCAGGTGTTCCAGCTGGGTGTGATGGGCCCTGAGTCCTGCTGGCTGGGTGTCTGGTCTCCCTGTGTGATGGCATGCTGATTCGTTTAATGTGAATGTGGTGGCACAAACAAGTTGGAAAGAATGACCAGGCTCTAAAAATATCTCTTGGTCTCATTCATTCCTTCAGCAGTGTTTGCTGAGGATGTACATGTGCTCAGCCCTTTTGTAGACACTGGGCAATAGCAGTCAACAAAGCAGACAGAAATCCCGGCCTCATGGAGCTGATATTTAGTGGAGGAAAAAGATAAATGAGTAAACTTTGAGTTGTAGATAGTGAGATTTAAACTATAGAGTGGGAGGTGGAGCGACTGAGTCTCTCAGCTAAGCTCTACCCCTGCTCTCCTGGCACCTTACACTTCTGACAGCTGGGACCTCCCGGTTGTGCCTGCCTGTGCCCTCAGTCTCCTGTATCACAGAACCACCGGACGTGCGCCCTGGGTGACACAGGAACCAAAGGAAGAATGAAGGTGAATTTAGTTGTTTGCAGCAGAGGGTTGTTCGCATGGCCAGTGGTAGGGAACACGCTTCTTGCAGGTCCTACTTCTGTGCGGTGGTATAGCGGTCAAGCACATGGAAGGTGAAACGGGCCGTGGGGACCTGCGTCTGGGCCTCCACCTCTTGCTGGGTCCTCAGAGGACTGCTGCCTGCGCTCTGCTCTGCAGGGAGCAGGGCATCTCTGTATCCCTGCCCATGCCCTCTCAGCACCTCTGGGACTACAAGTGTCAGGCCAGGCTTCTGATGGGGTTTGCATGTGGACTTGCGGATGTTTCTAGAATGATCGGTGCCTATTTGTGTTTGGATTAGAAATCTATAAGATCTGCACAAATGGGTTTTTATTAGGTTGCTGTTCAATCAGCCACCGTCTATCTACCTGGAAACAGAACTAAACTCTAAACATAACCACTAAGAAAATGCTGCTCACAGACACAGCACTTCCTTTTCCTACAGACTCCCACACCATTTGGGTCACCACAGATAGAAAATGTTACCCCACCGCCTTGCTTCTACAAAGGTCAGAGACCCTCTGCTGAACTGATGCTGCACATTTCTTTGATGCAACATTGGGATTCAGAAAGGCGCACTGGGGGAGCATCTTTCAACTGGGGTGGTGAAGACAGAGGATGCCTGTTGGTGTCTTGTCCACTGGTGCCAATGACTTTGTTGCACTGATAATTCTCTGGAGAGAGTGCTGCATCCTGCAGCTGTGCATTGACCCTTCCTGGTTTTGGACGGCCAGATGCCCTCCAGGGACTGCAGAGTTGGGTGTGAGAAAGTCAGAAGGCTAGCCAGACAGGAGCACTTTTGGAATTCTTTGGATTATTTCTCAGACAAAATTTTAAACCAAAACTCGTTCCAAATGTCATCAATCATTTCTGTCAAAACTGAAAATAATCCTTATGATTTACGAAAATCATGATTTTTTTTTTTTTGCCTGAGTTTCTACTTTAAACAAAATAGTAAAGGATTTAGATTTTACAAGGAGTTTTAGCTTGGATTTTCAGAAATTCTAATACCTTCTTTGTGATTATCCTTCATGGTTTAAAGGGAAGAGAAAGACCTGACACACCCATTTCACAGATTGGAAAAATAAACAGGCAACAGGAAGTGTTTCCTTTCCAGACACTTTTTAGTTCAACTTTCTTTTGGTAAAGTTTTTCTGTAAAGGGCCAGATGGTAAATATTTTAGTTTTGAAGCCATGTGGTTTCTGTCACAATAGCTCAGTCTTACTGTTACAGCTCAAGGTGACTGTAGACAACACATCAGTAAATGAACTTGGCTGACTGTAATAAAAGTATATTTATATAAACAGGTAAGTTTGTCAACCCAACCCTAGCAGATGCCAAATGAAAGCTAATACTCAGACCTTGTGAGTATCTGGACTTTAATGCTCTCTTTATAGGTTGTGTGTCCTCCTTTGAAAAGAAATTCCATTTGGGTGAATTGCAGATAACATATTTCAAATAGCCCTTCCAGGAAGTAGTAGACACCTAACGATGCTAGATAATATCGAAAATGCAGCATTCTTTTTTCCTTTTTAGTGCTTTACTAAGATGACAGATAAGTGAGGTGACGTGGTAAGGAGACACCACTTTGGGGAAGTAGCTGAAAACTACAGTTGATGTGCTCTGGAGGTATCTTTCAACCCCTGTTTACTAGGTCCTATGCTTGGGAGATGGGATACAAAACCCAGGGCACAAGACTGGGACTTGTGTTGAGAATTGTCAATAAAGCTAGGATGCAGCAGGGTGACATGATCAATGCCAAAAAGAACCAGGATAAAAGATGGAAATGATAAGAAAATTTCCTCTCTTGACTTTAGATCTGATGGAGCTCGAAGATATATTTCCTTTATCTGTATTCTTGATTTAGTTAAGGTCATCCTGGGCTGGGAATGCCCTCCGGCCTTGGAAACCAATCTAAAATCTCAGGAGAAAACACATTACACCTAGATTTTTGGAGATAATGTTCAAAGGAACAGGAGTACACAATCTAAACTTACATAGCACATGAAGAAATAAACTATAAAAAACAGATCATCAGAAATAATAAATAATGGCTTCAGAACTGCAAAGATTTTTATTCAGAGATTATCAGCTGTAGAAAATGGAAGTATGTTTAATATATGTATGTACACAAAGTTAATCAAAATAATAATCAAGGAATAAGAGGCTATCAGAGATGAACAAGGGCATTAAAAGTAGAAATTTTAGAATTGAAAAATATAAAATTGAAAATAGAAACTCAAAAGAGCTGTTAAATAGAAAAAACTAAAGATAAAATTATTAAATGAGAACTTCTACTTGGAGAAATTATTCATTAACACATTACGTAGTGTCAAATAAATGTAAAATATACAAGAAGGGTTAGAAAACATTTAGGAAAGAGTGAGCTTTCACATGTTTAATTATTATGCTGCAAATAGCAAATACAGAGAATGGAGGGAGGAAGTAGTAAAAAAAAATAGTGATTAAGAATATTACAGAATTGATGGACACAAATTTTAAGTCAAAAGTCCAATCAAATCCAAAGAGAATGAATAGAAAAAAATTCACATCCAGTCTCATTGTATTGACTGAAGAGTTGGCCCCAGGGAGATAGATTTCCCAGAAGAGAACAACAAATGGACCACAAATAGAGCTTTTATTGTACAAGGACTCAAGCCAGAATACTCCCATGTGAATACCCCTTGCCCTTATTCTTTCTTTCTTTGCATGCATCTTGTCTTTCTCCATCCTGTAGAATATAAGCTTCTTGAGGTCAGAGACTTTTTTCACCTCTATAGCCTCAACTCTAGGAATTATGATAGACAGTTCTCTAAAAAAACTTGTCAGTTATAAACCTACTTCTTTTCTACAAGACGGCAAAAAAGGCAAGACTTACATAAAAGTTTTGTGTTTCAGTTCTGATTGGTGTCAAAATATTTATTGGCTAACAGACCTCTGCAATTTTTTTTTGAGAGGAGCATCTCCCATCCATGTAGGGTGCTCCTCCCCTGCCCATTTTAGCTTGGTGATAGCCTATAGATAGAAGAGGGAGGTCACACATCAGCTCTGGTCTTCCTTATCCTTAGCAGCATCCTGGTGTGATATTAAACTGGTCATACGCAACTGTTAAGGCAGAACCCCCAGGTGGCAAGAAGACTCACAGCTGAGCACTCAGATAGAGAAAAGGTACTTTATTGTAAGCACTGGTGCTGGCCCAGAGGTATTGTTACCCAAAGCTGAGCAACAGGGGGTTTACGGGAGCTCCTTTCATACTCTGAGGTAAAGATTCACCTCCTTGGCTACGCACGGTTTCTGCTGGCAACTCTTACCAGTTATGTACAGCTGCAGAGTAGGGAGGTGAAGCTTGCTTGTCCTTGTCACGATAACAGCACGCAGCTGCAGTCTCCATGGAATAGGACATAGCTACAGCCTCCATGGTACTGTGGAAAATTCTTGGCAGACTGACTTTTGCATTGGGGTCAGGGAAAAGGTCTTCTACCACACAACCTTTTGCTGCTAAAACTTCCAACTGCGATCATATTATATTCACTTAGTGTCTAAACTCAGATTTCACCCCTGTTCATTGAAGCCTTCTGCTCCGTGTTCTCCTCCTGCTTACAGGAATGGGTAGAGGAATTTGCCAGTGCTGGTTCTTCTGAGGAAGTGGTATAGATCATTCATAGTCTTGAGCCACTTTTAAGCAGGTTAAAAATCTCTTGCAGAAATGCAAGACTTGTTAAGGGCAGCCTGTTGGCATTCCTCTGGCTGTATGAAGATGATTGAGGTGAGAGAGACCTTGTTACCATCCAGCCTGGTATTCCAAAAGATGTATCCCAGAATGCTAAAAATTTACTCTAAAAAAGTGGGTTAGATGTCCAGGTAACTGAGGGAAACTAGAGAAAACAAGCAGGTTTTTTATGGTGGTATTTCTTGGAGCAGGTAATGCACTATTAAATACATGTTGGGACCATGCCCTGCAGGAGTAGTAGTTGGGTGCAGTTTACATCCTTCCCAAGGTCACAAGTTTGCATCCTGGAGCTGGTGGGAACAACTAAGATAAACAACTAAATAAACTAAATAAATTGCTTCCTCCTCTCTTCCTGCCTGCCTGCCTCTGTTCGCCTTCATTCCTGCCTGCACCTTTCCTTAAAAAAAAAAAATAAAATAAAAAAAAAAAAATATATATATATATGTATATGTATTCGTATACATATATAAGTTTATATGCATTGGAATTCTTTTGGGGAGTCAAGTATATAATACGCAGTGTCTCTTAAATTTCTTTGACAGGGGAACCGTGTATTTGCTGAGAGTTTTCAGGATACTTTAGGCCACATAGACTTGGATTTAGAGGGTTATTATGAAAACTGGGGTTTAGAATGACCCATATTAAGGTTTCTTTCCATAAGTAATTAGATTTTGGAGCCCAGTGTTTCCTAAGGCTACCCCATCTTGTGATGGTAAAATTATCACATCAGCATCTAGCCAATATTCATTTTCCAGTTCCCTAGACCAGGGGCCAAATCTGGCTCACTGCCTGTTTTTAATAAATAAGGGTTTTCTGGAATAGAGCTATGTGCATTTGTTCAGCCACTGTCTTACAATAGCAGAGTCAAGTAGTTGCAACAGAAGCCATATTGCCTGCCAAGCCAAAAATATTTCCTAACTGGTCCTTTGCAAAAAATGTTTGCTGAATCCTGTTCTAGCCATGAGAGGTAGATCAATCTAGATTGTCTGATGCCACCCAATGCTCTTTAGGTGTCACCATCATGTGAAGAGATTGCAAGGACTTGCTGAGAAAAACCAAGATTCCTTTGATAGCAAATGTGTACAGGACCATGAATGGCCCTGGTGAGGTGAAACATTCATGAGGAAAGGACAGGCAAACATTGGTGCTGGGGACAGAGAGGGAAATGCACACTTTTCTGCTTCTTGTGGTTTTTCTAAGTGCTATTTTGTGTTTAGAAATGAGTAATATTTTCCATTTGCTTTTAATAGCCTTTATTATTATTATTCAATCACCTCTGAATTCTCAATACTTATCAAAATTCTTAGTACTGCTCCCATTGTACCAGAAATTTCTTTTCTAGAAATTTCTATATCATATACTATACCCTTTGTAGAAGAGCAAAATATGTTTTAAAAGATAGCATGGGTTATCATAGAAACATATGTAAACACTTACACATCTATCAAAAGAGATGGATTACATAAAAAGTAGTTAATTCCATATAATGGAATGCTATGTGATTGTTACAGAGAATGAGGTGAGATGCATAATGTGAACAAATATAAAAAGAATGTAAATACCTGTTGAATTAAAAAAAGCAAGTACAAAAGCGTAGTACTGTATGATCCTGTTTATGTAAAGAAAAGCGTGGATAAACACACACTATCTGACAGGATATATGAGATTATTACCATTTGTTATTTATAGGATGTGGACAGGGGTGGAGAAGGTGGGGGTGTTTTCTTTTTATACCAATGTTTAAGCCATGTGCATCTATTACTTTAATATTAAATACTAGTTTAGCATTTTAAATTGGCCATTTGGACAGATTTTCTCTGCTGGCCTTTGTCAGTTATTACAGCATTTCTCTCCACATGTCTGAACTTTCTCCCAAGATCCTTCTGAATGCCCCATGTTTCAGCATTCAACTGGATTTAGCCTTGCAGAAGAACTGACTGCAGTGCCATCTCAGATTTTGTCCCCTTTTCTGGACCCAGAGTCATCTCCCAGAATTACTGCTTGGCTTTCAGCTGGTATTTATCAAACCTCCTACTGCAGGACAGGTCCATTGCCTGAAAACTGGGTTTTGGCTAGCATTTCTTATACTTGCTTATGAATTCTGCCAGCCCCTGTGCTGGCTTTCCCCAGGACATACAGACTTGAATGTATGGTCTTGCCTTTGCCTTACTGCAAACTCTTCAGTGTTTCCTGACCCTGGTCCTGAGAACCCGGCAGCTGTGGGAGAGCTCTGCAGAATGCTGCTTAGGAAATGCTGACATGATGTGAATGGGGCCCGCTGTTGATGTTTCTCCAGGCAGATGGCCCGCCTCCACATATTAAAGATGATCTGAGATGGGAGAACTTTGATCTGAAAGTGAAATTGTTGAATATGTTAGCATGTTCTGAATTTTCAGATCATGTTGTGAGGAATGGAAATTTGGCTTCTTTTAAAAAATACATCAAAATGCTCTTGTGCAGGACCAGACAGCTGATAGAAAGGGCAGGACACTGACTCTTGGTTCCTCCACATCCTTTGATCAGATTCCCACCTTTCAAGGAGCACAGACAGCAAAAAACCAGCCCTGGGCCTCTGCCTGCCTCCCACCCGCAGTGGCCCCTCCTAGAGAACGCCGTGTCTCAGTATTACCCAATTATCAGTGGTTTTTTCTAGTCTTTGACTTTGGGGAGTTAATTTACTATTACTTTAAAAGTATGTGTTTCCTTTTTAGATTGGGCAGAATGTCCAGCATTCTCTGTTTGGATAATATCCAAGTTTTGCTCTTTCTTTTTTTCATAATAGGAAGCTTCACTCCATTGCTTGCTGAAAATGAAGGGCACATGTTTACCTCTCCACATAGGCACCTCAAACCTCCAACATTCATTTGAAGAGATATAAAAATAATTATTTGAATAATTTGAATAAATAAATATTTTAACTGATTCCCACAAGACTTTACCTACTGATAAATATTTAGCATACTTATAATGAATAGGCTGCCTCTGTTTTCTTGCTTTTTCAGCCAGAGCTTCTAGTGTCAATAAAATCTCAGATACTGGCTCCTGTTTGAGATAATGGGCTCATGGCCGGTGCAAACCACCTCCCACCACTGGTCATTGGCCATCAGGTCCCATTCATCCACAAAATCGCCCCAGCAGAGGCTAGAAAGGGTGGGTCAAGGGGAGAAAGAGTTCCACATGGCCTTGGCTTGCCCTGGGACCTTAGGCAAATGATTTGGCTTTGTTGCAATTTGGTTTCCTCTAGATATCTGGGATTTATAATACCTCCCTCGAAGATTATTTTGTGGATTAACGGCTGTAACCCCTCTGAATGCACGGAGCAAGGTTCCCCAGTGTAGCTGTTAAAGCAGTTGCTCTGTGAATTCTTTTCTTTATGCCAATACATTCTCATACTAACCCAGTACTTAAACCAGAATCTTCTCCACCCACCCACTTCCCAGCCCCAAAATGAAAATCACTAGACAGATGACTATGGGACCAAGATTCTCACTCTTGACATTAGTGCTAGCTGTTGGGCAGGTTCTAACTTGTGCCAACCTGAAATCTTTCTGCTTCATCATTACCTGGCCTGGCGATTGTGCAAAGACCTGGCCACACTTTCAGGACAGGGAGGAAGACTAAACATTTCAATGGAACTTGCTACTTTCATGGTTTGCTTGTGAGTAGGAAATTGTAGATTCAAATTATAAGAGAACTCAAAGGAAGTTTTCATTATCTGGGGGGAAGCTATGACAGACGGTGCCATTTAAGACTTATGAATAATGTACAAGCAGAAGGAAATTCATAGTTATGAGACCAAACCTGTCTGTCTAAAGAGAATTGCGGTAAAAACCAAAGACACCAGCCCAGAAGCTGTTGTTCAACAAATTAGCTTAATATTACAGCTAATTTTAGAATGCCTTCTGCATGGAGTCTTCCTGAAGTGGGTTTTTGTCTTGTATCTCAGAAGCCTTCTATGTTATCATCACAAGGAACATCTGGGGACATTTTAATTGCTGTTTTTGCACTTAGCTCTATAGAATCTTGTAGACTGTCTGCTTTTACTGCATGGCTGCACAAGGTCTGTCGTGGGTGTCACACATCTGTGACACACGCAGGTAGCGCCTTGTCAGGAGCAGCAAGTCTCTGTAGACATTGAAAATTCAAGAGCCCATGATAAAGTGCCCCAGTGATTTTTTTAAAGTAGCTTTATTGATGTATAGTTCACATACCATGCAATCTGCCTATTTAAAGTATACAACTCAGTCGCTTTTGATACATTCATGGAGTCGTGTCCTATCACCATAGTCTAACTTTTTGTATTTTCTGTCAACCCCAAAGAAACCCTGTATCATTTCCAGTCACTCTTCTCCCTAACCTTAGGCAAGAGTGAATCTGCTCTCTGCCTTTATAGATGTGCCTGCTCTAGACAACTCATATTAATAAAATCATACAGGATGGGATGTTTTGTGACTCACGTTCACTGGGCACATGTTTCAGATTTATGCATGTTATAGGATGTACCAGAACCTCATTCCTGGTTATAGTTCAAATAATAGTCCCTTAAATGGATGTAATGCATTTTATTTATCCACTAATTGATGGATGAACATTGAGTCGCTTTCACTTTTTGACTGTTGTGAATAATGCTCCTGTCAACAGTGAAGCACGTTTTTGTGTGGAGTTGCTGGATTATATGGTAATGGCATATTTAATGTTCTGAGGAAATGCCATGCTGTTTTCCAAAGTGACTGTGCCATTATACATAGTCACCGACGCTTGTTATTAAATTATTATTATTATTAATATTATCACCATCTTAGTGGGTGTGAAGGAATATCTGATCTAGATTTTGATCTTGATTTCTCTAATGACTAATGATATTGAGTATCTTTTCATATAATTATTGGTCATTAGTATATCTTCCTTGGAGAAATGTCTATTCAGATTCTCCAATTCATTAGAACACTTAGGTTATTGATATTTTACTAGCAAGTTTCAAAAGTTTTTCACATATTCTGTATACCATACCCTTATTAGATGTAGGATTTGAAATATTTTTTTTCCCATTCTGTGGTCGGGGCTTCACTCTCTTTTGTTCTTTGAAGTAAAAAACTTTTGAGTAAGTCTAGCTTATCTGTCTTTCCTTTTGTTGCTTTTGGTATCATATGTAAGAAACTATTTCCTAAACCAAGATCCTGAAGATTTACTCCTTGCCTTCTTCTAAGAGCATTAACAATTTAGCTTCTAGATTTCCCTCTATAACTTATTTTGAGTCATTTTTTGGTCAGGTTGAAGGACCCTAATTCCAATCTTTTGCTTGTGAATATCCAGTTATTCCAGTACTTTGTTGAAAAGATTATTCTTTCACCAATGTTTCTTTATTTAAACTCAATGGACCACAACTGTCAGGATTTATTTCTGGACTCTTAATTCTATTCCATTGATCTGCTGGTCTATCCGGTGTCAGCACCGCACTTTCTTGATTACTGTAGTTACACAGTAATTTTCAGTTGGGGGAAATATGAGGCCTGTTACATTGTTATTATTTTTCAGAACCATTTTGCCTATTCTGGACCTTTAGTTTATGTTTTAAGAGCATCATGTCATTTTTTGAAAAATAAAAAGGGCATCTTGGATTCTGATGGAGATTTCATTGAATTTGTAGATCAATTGGGGGGAGTATTGCTACCTTAACAATACTAAACCTTCCGATTCATGCACATGGGAAGTCTTTTTATTTATTTAGATCTTCATTTTTTTTCAAGAATATTTTGTAGTTTTTAGAGTTACAGCCTTACATCGCTTTTTAAAAATTTATTTCTAAGTATGTTATTCTCTGGTGGAATTACATGTAATTTGAATTATAGGTTGAATTGTTTTCTTAGTTTCATTTTGGAATTGTTTGCTGTTAATTTGTAGAAAAATAATTAATGTTTTGTGTTGATTTTATAACCTGCAGTGTTAATGAATTCGTTTTTTAATTCTAAGAGATTTTTAGTAGATTCCTTAGGATTTTTTGTATATAAAATTATGGCATCTGCAAACAGACACAGGTGTACTTTTTCCTTGTTAATCTGAATATCTGAAGGGCAATTATAAAATATTCCTCTTTACCCCTAGAAACATTTTTGCTTTAAGTATTTTTTTCTGATATTAGCATACCCATTTCAGCTCTTATGACTGCTATTTGTATCACATGTTTTTCCAACCTTTTATTTTGAATTTATTTGCATCTTTCTATCTAAATTATTCATATATGTATGTGTGTTATTCATATATATGTGTATGTATCTAAAATTTAATTTTTTTAAGATAAAGGAAGCAGGCGGGAAAGCAGCAAGTAGGTAGGCAGGCAGGCAGGAAGAAGCATTTATTTATTTACTTGGTTTTTTTGGTTATTTTCCCAGGTCCTGGTTCTTGGGTCCTTGGACTTTGCATGGACCATGCCTGTCAGAACTGCAGACGTAATGCCTAAGCCACCAGGGTGCTCCTCTAAAGTATTCACTTACAGAGAGAATATTTTTAAATTTTATTTGTTAAATAATTTCTTTTAGCTTTTCTAATAAGCCGTGTTTGTACCAATTAAGTTTCAGTTTTTGTTTATTTGTGAATGTTTATTTAGCTTTCATTTCTGAAAGAGTTTTGCTGGATATAAGATTCTTGTTTAATTATTTTTTTATCATTATGTTCTGCCTTGGGGCCTCCATGGCTTCTGATGAGAAATCAGTGTAAATCTTACTAGTATGCCCTGGTATATGCTGAATTATTTCTCTCTTGCTTTGTTAGGTTTCTCTTTGTCTTTGTCTCAAATATCTGGTAGGAGCTCTTCAAGGGTCTTGTTGAGTTCTTGAGCTTCTCAAGTGTGTGTTACATTTTTGATCAGATTTGGTTAAGTATTTTTGCCACAATTTTTTCCAAATTTTTGTTGTTGTTATATTAGTTCCTTCTTTTTTTTCCTTTCAATATTACCCTTAGGTGTGTGTTGATATGCTTAGCGGTGTCTCACATTACTCTGAACCTCTGTTCACTTATCTTCCTTTCTCATTCTGCTTTTCAGATTGCAAAAATCTTTATTGATTTATGTTCATACACACTAATTCTTTCTTCTACCAGCTCAAATCTACTGTTCAGCTTCTCCTGTGAAAAATTCCATTTCTGTTATTTTTCAACTCAAGAATTTCCATTTGTTTCTTTTCATGGATATTCTTTATTTAATTAAATATTGTCATCCAATCTCCTTTTGACTCTTCAAACATGATGTCCTTTAATTTTTTTGAGCATACATATAATAAATATTCTTTAGTCTTTACTTCCTAAGTCCACCATCAGAGTTACTTCAAAGACATTTCCGTTGTGTCCCTTTCTTTGCATGATTTCTTTGGAACATAGAACATTGAAGATAAATAGTGCAGCAACTCTGAGTACTGATCCCTTCTTCTTGGGCTAGCTATTGTTTTGTTTTTTTAATGACTTGGTTGGTATATTTTAGTGAAATCTGAAATATTTTCCTGCAGGGAACAGTTTCGGATGTCACTCTTGAGAGGATATAGCCTTGAGCATGTATCTGTCTCCCCGAGTGCCTAGGACGACGGGTTTATCTGGGTTCTGTGTGACTGTCTCCTTTCCTCATGGCTCCCAAAAACTTTTGATCAACCTCTATTGATATCAAACCAGTTGTTAACCCCCATTAATCGCTAGCAAATTGCTGTATTGTTTTAAACAATGTCCAGAGTGTAGATTGCTCCACAGTTGGCTCCTGTTAAAGTTGAGTTCACTGCAGGAGCAGAGTGCTGCCTCTCTTCCAGGCTGCTCGAACCAAACCACAGAGGACTCTTCTTGCCTGTCTCCTTTCCTGATTATTTCTGTTAAAATTCTAGCTGACCTGCCATTTCATTGAGCTTAATGTCTTTTAGCTTATTGCTAAAATATTTATAGAACTAGTAGAAACTCTTCACGCTCACCACCAGCATCTCCTCTGTGACAATACTAAAAGGCCTGGCCTTCCCCATCCTCTGTCCCAGAGTTAGTCTCCTGAGGTAAAGCTGCAGAGTTCAGTGTGCTTAAGGCCTGCCTCTCTTCCTGGTTAGAAGCTCGGTACCATGGCATCTGAACTGGGGGTGGGACAATGACTTGATTCCGTACAAGTGACACCCCTGTTCTATAATCAGGACATTGGACAGGCATGGTAACCTCTAGTGTTGTCAGCTTATCCTTCCTGGCATGAGATACTCCCCTTGCTCTGCTGCAGGTTCCAGTATTCTTGACCTGCTGTGCATGGAGTACAACTTCTGCCCTGTAAGTAGAGGCTGGGTAGGGGAAGGGACTCTCCGTCCTCTTGGCTGTACCTGCCTGGAATAGACCTTCTCTAATATTAGCTAGGAGTGAAGGGGTAGAGGGAATAAGAGATGTCAGTGGCCTGCATGAATCTAACACCTTAAGCTGGAAACTAGGAATAGAGGGAACCCCATCATCTTGGCCACACCTTCCTAGAGTAGAGTTTCCATCTTACTAAGCTGTTTGGTGTGGGGCAGGTGTGGGGCAAAGACAAAATGAGTCAGTATATCATGCTCAAATGAGATTTAGGTTTCTATTTTCTTAGATAGATGTTTCTCCATTTGCTGTATGCCCTTAGAGTAATTTCCAGAGAGCTTTTTTTGGCAGGGTGGGATTTATTTATTTTTTCAGTAATTATTCTACACATCAAAATAATTTCCTATGTATAAGTTCCCCATTTCTTAGATATATTTCAACACACCAAGCCCTCCACCAAATCACCAAGTGTTCCTCCCCATTGTCCAGTGGGCTTCATCACCATTTGCCCCCACCTGCCCCATTCTCTTTTGATAACCTCAGTTCTGTTGAAAATGTTTCAGGGTTGGTTTTGTTTCATCTGTTCCTTTGTTTCGTCTATTCACATTCCACCTATGAGTGAGGTCATCTGGTATCTATCTTTCTTCTTTTGATTTGTTTCACTTAGCATCATCCCCTCTAGATCATCCATGTTGATTCAAATGACAGGGTTTCATCTCTTCTAAGGACTGTGCAGTATTCCATTGTGTATATGAACCACATCTTCTTTATACATTCATCTGATGTTGGGCACTTAGGTAATTTCCAGTTATTAGCTATTGTGAGTAGGGCTTCAGTAAACATGGGAACACATACATCTCTGTGGATGGTGCTTTTGTATCTTTTAGGTAGATGCCTAGAAGTGGAATGAAGGGATCATATGGGAATTCCATCTTCAGTTTTTTTGAGGAATCTCCAAACTGTTCTCCGTAGGGGTTGCACCAATTTTGACTCCCACCAATGGTGCAAAAGTGTTCCCTTTTCTCTACCTCCTTGCCGGCATTTGTTGTTTCCAGACTTTTGGAAAACAGCCAGTCTTTCAGGTGTAAGGTGATATCTCGTTGTCATTTTAATTTGCATTTCCCTGATAGCCAGAGAGTAGGAGCATAATTTCATGTGCCTGTTGGCTCCAGAGACTTTTGTGTTGTTTTAGAGATAATTTTCAGTGATTAGATGAGAACTGAGTATCAGCACCATCGTATGCAGGTCAGAAAAAGTAGTGGAGTCTAGCCAGGGATAAAAATTGGGTTGTTTCTCTTTTGAGCAAAGTTCAGAAATACGCTGTTTTTTCAGTTTCAGTCTGACAGAGGTGGGATAAGGACCCTGACCTCCTAACTCCCCATAGGTTCTCTGTGATCCAGCCTCCACCAGCCTTCCTGGACCGCTTTGAAGTGTGTTCATCCAGGCTGTCATCTTGTGCTGAATTCTTTGGCATCTATTATTTGGATAATTTCCAGTGTTGAGATCGAACACAAAAACTCAAATGACCTTGTAGAAGTTTGTTCCTAGGCAGTATCCCTGCAAAACAGATGAATTATTTTTGTCACAGGCATAATACATGATTAATTTTGGAAATTTTTTTTGTTAAGAAAGCAACATTCATGTTATTTTCTTTTTAATTTTCAATTAAATGCAAGGATACTTCAGTACAAAGAAGTGAAATGGACTTGTCATAACTCAGATGATGGCATTGCCTTTGGGAATACCAAGGAGAGGATTGGAGCCAGGTAACAGGTTAGGCAGACATTTAAGGGTAAAGTACAACAGTGAAATTTGGGTAGTGAAGGAAGAGCATCCTGAAATGAAGTCCTGGGTAACCTTCAGATGTAGAAAGTACCATGATCCATCTATGACAGAAGGCAGCAAATCAGTGGTAGATAAGTACTTTGGACAACCCCAACTGAGGGGAATTTTCATTGCTATGTTCTAGGCCTTGATGACAGATGTGTTTATCCAACACCTGTTATCCAGATGCTGGACACAAATGAGGCACAACAACAGGGTAACTAGAGACTATTAGATGGAAGATGAAGTGTTTAGTTTTTGTTGAGAAAGGTGGTTATTATAATATAGACCCACTCAAAGGATTTTTCCTCTTAAATAAATATTCCTTGAAGGCATGTATTTTGTTGCCAACAGAATAGCAAAGTTTGCTTTTACTTATTATTTCGACTTTAGGATCAAAGATGAAAAGGGATGTCTGGAAAAAGCTGTGTTTAGGGAGGCACAGGACTTGCATTAATTTCCTGGCAGATTAGGGAATAAAGTGGGAGAGAGGTTAAAGCAAGGACTTGTCTGCCAAGTCAGTTGGAAGGAGGAAGACCAAGGGAATAGTCTGGGAACCAGGGAAGGCTATTTTAAGCAGATATGAACAAGAGTCTGTTCACCTTCATAGATCCTTCTTGGGTCAGTCTAGTGGCACTTACTAAAGTTAACTGTGTTGGTAGATTTATTCGTATATCCCACTGGGGTAGACCTACATCTCTCACCTCTGCTTGTCTCTAAAGTTAAAACAAATCAAAAAATAAAAGATGAAAGAAAAAAGTGATTTACCCTTTTATGTAATTTAAAAATCATTCCTAATAGAAAAAAATACCAAAGCAAACGTTTTAGATCCAAATAATTATTGAAAATTTTAAGTGTACATATTTCAGCTGAAAACATTACACAGTAGAGAAATATCTAAACAAATATCACTGACAGTGGCTTTAATTTCCTTAATATATAAAGAGTTGCTATAAATAAATAAGAAAAAATTACTAACACCACAGTATATCAATACATGGGATAGCAGACAAATTAAAGAAGAAATATCCATGGTCAATAATTGTATAAAATACTACATTATAATCAAAGAAAAGAAAATTAAAGTGAGTTAAATTAGTTAAATTAGCAAAGACTTGAGAGGACAGTATTCAGCTATGGCAGAAATGTATCTAGGTGGGCAAGCTTAAATACTTGGAGAAGGAATAAAAATTGATACAGTATTTCTGGAAAGTGAGTTGGTGATACTTGTCAACAGCTTTAAAAAAGATTTATATTTTTTGATCCAGTATTATTTTTTTCTATAAATTTATCCTAAGAAAATAATTATTAAAATTGTGACTTTAAGAAAATTTAATCATATGGGAAATTGCAATTAGTGATATATTAAACAGAAAAACAAGATTGTTATCTATTATATTACTAATTGACTATATTAATATGTTAGAGATATTCATTAACCTTTCATTATATTACAGATATTTGTACACATACTTTTTCTGACTTTGAAGTGTCTGTAATTTTGCAAACTTTTATTATGCATTACTTCCTTACTTATAGTATACACACACATACACACAAACACAAGAAGACTGTGAAAGGTGGGCCAGATAGAACCTTAAAGATTTTAGGATTAACACAGAGGGAGTTATTGTATTCTCTTTCTCCCTCAAATAGCCCACTCTGAGTACTGATGTAAGTAACAACATAGAAATACTAACAAGACCAGCTACACATATGAAAAAGGAAGTGCCCTAAAAGCTGGGTTTCTCTAGTCAAAGGACCAGGAAAAAACATTCAGCAAGAGAGAAAACTTTCAGACAATACTGTCCTACTTTAGTCAAACACTGCAGAAAGAATTGTGACCTTATCCCATCCATGCCAGCATAGACCAGGTGAGGTGTCTGTCCTGCCCCTGCTGTGATAAGGTGCCCCAACTCTGCCACCATGGTAATGTCAGAGATAGCCATGCTGGGAGCTGGGACTTTCATCTTTGTCAGGAGGAAACAAATTCCACCATCCTGTAATGTTATAAACCACATGGGAAGCTTGAACATCTATTCCTACCCGGTACCTCCTCTTGCCTCATGCTGTGGGAGTATCAGAAGATGCTGAGTAGACAGTCTGAATTTTCACTGCCGTTCAGCCATGATACTCCACACACTCTTACATTAGCAGAGACCACATGGAGAGCTCAAACTCCCATTGCCATCCAGCAGTAAAGAAGAACTCATTCCATTCACATGGGTGTTACTGGTGACCAGGTGGGGAATTCTGACTTCTACTGTCAGCAGTCAGTATTGACTTCTTTACCTGCCACACTGGTGTCAGAGAAATCCAGATGGTTTAAATGAGATCCAGAATCTTGCAATATATCATAAAAATGTACTGTTTCAATTGAAAATCGATTGTCGTACTGAGATTCAGGAAGATCTCAAACTGAATTATAAAAGGTAATCAATAGATGCCCAAACTTAGATGATAGAAATGTTGGAATGATCTGAAAAAAATTAAAATGACCATTATAAAAATGCCTCAAAAAGCAATTCCAAATCAGCTTGAAAAAAATGAAAGTTATGAAAGATAACCAAATGCAAATTTTATAAAAATTTAGAATAATAATAACCTACGTTAAAAAAAACAGTAGATATTCTCAATAGCATAATGAAGGGGAAAGAGGAAAGAATCAGTGAACTAGAGGATAAAGCAATGGAAATTACCCAATCTTAACAACACAGAGAAAGTAGATTGTTACAGCAAATGATCTAAAATTTGTCCTTGAAGTCCCAAAAGGAAATTAGAAAGAGAACAGGGCTGAAAAAGTAAAGAGATAAGGATGGAAAATGTCTCATATTTGGCAGAAGGCATGGTCTACAGATTTAAGAAGTTGAGCAAAGCCTGAACAGGGTAAACCCATAGCAAGTCACTCCAACATACATCATAGTGAAGCTTCTGAAAACTAGAGGAAGCAGTGAGAGAGAAGCACTTTGAATCATGGCCGTTTCATGAACAGAAACTGTGGAGGGCAGAAGAAGTGGCATGGCCACTCTCAAGTACTGGGAAAAAGAAGAACTTTCAAGTCCAAATCCTATACCACAAACATATTATTCAGGAATGAAAAAGAAATCAAGACATTTTCAAATGATGGCAAACTGAAAGTATTTGTCATCAGTAGACTTATCCTTAAAAATAGCTAAAGCAACTTCTCTAAACCAAAGGAAACAATAAAAAAAAAAAATAGACAAAACATCAGGAAGGAGGGAAGACCATGATAAGCAAAAATGTAGAAAAATACAATAGACTTTCCCTCACTTCCGAGTTATTTAAATTGTGTCAGTGAAAACAAGTTACAGTACTGTCAGATATGATTCTAAGTGAAAGTAGAATAAACATCTAAGATAATTATATGTAGAGAAGAGGAAAGGAGTGCAAAGAGGCTAAATTTCTTTTATACTTTACTTGAACTGAAAAAAATGATGGCAAGAGTAGGATGTAATAAGATATATGTAATGTGACTCCTAGAGCAACCATCAGCAAACCTTTACAAGGAAATCCACTCATGAACAGTATAGATACACCAAAATGGAATTTCAAAAATGGTCAAGTAACCAAAGACACGAAAAGTAAAATAGAGAAATGAAAAACAGGAGCAATAAAAAAATGACTGAAGTCCTCACTCATAATAGTTATATTAAATATAAATGTTCTAAATAATTCAGTTACAAAACAGAGATTGGCAAAATGGATTTTTAAAAAATGACCAAACTCTATGCTGTCTGTAAGAAGCATATAATAATATAGGCAAGTTGAATGTAAAAGGATAGAAAAGGGTGTATCATGCAAAGATTAATTCCAGAAAAGCAGGAGTGTCTATATTCATTTCACAGGTAGTAGACTTCAGAGCAAAGAAAACTAGCAGAAACATGGAAGGACATTCAGCAATGATAAAGGGTCTGTTCTTGCAAAAGGTATAATAGTCCTAAATGCACATACAATTATTAAGTGAAAATTATATGACATGAAAAACCAATAGAACCGAAATTAGAAATAGACCAATTCATAGTTGCAAAAGGAGATTTTAGTATCCCTCTTTGAATAATTAATAGAATAACTAGACAGAAATCAGCAAGAATATTTTAAAAATGCAGCCATACATCATCAACCAACAGGATCTGTTGACATTTTAGAATACTCCACAAAAAAATCAGAGTACATATTATTTTCAAGCACTCACCTAACATTACTAAGATAGCCATATCCTGCACCATAAAAGAAACTGCAACACATTAAAAAAACTGAAGTCATTGAGTGTCTGTAAGCATGATTGGATTCAAACTAGAATTCTGAAACAGAAAGCTAACAGGAAAATCCCCAAGCACTTGCATAATAACACACTTTTATCAGCATTTGTGGGACACACCTAAAGAAGGTACTGAGCAGGAAAGTCACAGCACTAGATGCCGATGTTAGAAAAATGGGAAAAACCTCAACTCAGTACTAAAACTCTCACGTCAAGAACCTAGAAAAAGAAAAAAATAAACTAAAAAGAAGCAGAAGGAATGAAACAATAAATAAAAGAGCAGACATTCTTGGAAACTGAAAATAATAGAGAATATTGATGAAACAAAGAGCTGATTCTGTGAAAAGAGCAATAAAATGACAAGCCATTAGCAAGACTGTCAGGAAAAAAGAGAGAAAACACAAATTGCTAATACCAGGAATGAATGAGAGGATATTGTTTGAGATTCTAAAAACAGCAAAAGGATAAAGGAATATTAGAAATGACTGTAAACATACAGGTGAAAACTTAGATAACCTCACTCAATAAATAAAACAATTTGAATCATCTGTATTTATTAAGGAAATTGAATTCATAATTTAAAAACCTCCTAAAGGTTATCAAGACCAGATGGTTTCATATTTTAAAGAAGGATCAACAACAATTCTATGCATCTCTACTAAAAAATAGAAGGGGATGGAACATTTTCTAATTTATTTTCTGAAGCAAGTAATATCTTGATCCCAAAAACCAATATAATAAAAATAAACTATAGACCAATACCTCACATAAATATCCCTAACTCATATTAGGAAATATAATTTAATGATTATAAAAATAATTCTACACCATGACCAAATAGGATTTATTCCACAAATGTAGTGCTGATTTAGCTTTTAAAAGTCAGTGTGATCCACCATATTAGTATACTAATGAAGAAAAATCACATAATCATTATCAGCTGGTGCAGCAAAAAAGCATTTGAAAAATTCAGCATACATTTCATTTAGATGAGAATTGATAAAAACTCTCATTCAAATGGGAAAGTAAGAAATGTGCTCCATTCCATAAAGAGCATCTATTGAAAACATGCAACCAACATTATATTTAATGGTAAAAGATTGAATGTTTTCTCCCTAAGGCTGGGAATAGGCAAGGACATTTGCTCCCATCCCTCATGTTCAATATAGTGATGAACCTTTTAATCAGATCAGTAAAGCAAGAAAAGGAAATAAATATCATATTGATGGAGAAGGAAACAATAAAATTTTTTCTGTATTCGTATGACATAATGTTTATATTTTAATATATTTAATATCTATGTATATAATATATGCTATAAATATATTTTAAATCCCAAGATATTTACAGAAAAGTGCTAGAACTAAGAAATCATTCATCAAAGTCTTAGGATACAATATAAACATACAGAAATTAATTGTATTTTTATTTGCTGGTCATGAACACAAAGGTTAGAGAATTTAAAATATAATGTTGTTTATAATTGCTCATAAAAATCGAAATACTTAGGTTTGAATTTAACATGTGTAGTATTGGCAAACCACTGATGAAAGAAACCAAAGATCTAAATAACAGCCACGTGTCACTTGATATCTTGGTCAAGGACGGATCGCATATGGAACATGGTCCTAGGAGCCTGTAGGGTGTCACACAGGTGTGCGATGGGCTATGCCATCTAGGCTGTGATATTCACATAATGTGATATTCACATAATGACGAAATCACCTAATGAGTTTCTCAGAATGTATCTCCATTAAATTAAGCAGTACATGGCTATGAAAAGAAAGACAGCATGTTAATGGATGGAAAGACTGCTATTGTTTAAAGAGCCTGTAAGCACCCTTTACCTTGAAGGTTGTGGAGAGGGAAATTGGAGACAACAATCAGCCCTTAAGCTATTCAGGCACATCCCCTTGCGGAGAACAGTCTGAATAAAGCCAGCCAATGCGTCAAGAAATGGTTGCCAGCTCTACGGAGAACTTCATTACTTGGCTTTCATCTCCTGATGTTCAACTGCAGTGAAGAGGGGGCCTGGATTGTGGTGGGGTCTCGGTATTTGTTTCCATTCTCTCACTGCACATAGATGGTGGTCAGGCTTGCTTTCTCCAGGGTGACAGCAGACTCTGCCTGACTTTGGGGCAGGCAAGATGCACACACACCCTGAACCTGTATAGAATGGAGGGGAAGGAGAGAAGCTGGTTCCCAATGTGTTCGGCCCTCTTGCTTCTCCACTCTAAGGGCAGAGAGGGTGCTGGTGGCTTCCGCAGAGATGCTGATGATGGAAGACACTCTCTCTCTCCTGTCTCAATTTTTTAAACGTGAAAATAATTCAACAGTGAAGTAATTAGCCCACCCCATGTAGTCCCAGCTATAATTTATGGCTCTACGTCTCCCACCATTGTAATTTTGTTTTGCATTCATTAAGATATGATTTTTTAAAAAGAAAAATCTCAAGGAATCACAGTTCTGACAACTAACATTAACAACTGTGTCACTCAGATATTACTAAGGCTGTAATTCTGAAAAACAAATTAATTTCCCTTGTGTGAGGACCAGCTGAATAGCATTCGGATCCCTCTCTAGGGTAGTCTGATTGACTCTGCAAAGAAATGCTGCTTCCATGACAACGGGTGCTGGAGGGCTCTGCCACAAAATGCTCTCTGGCTTGATTGGTCCACTTTGTCTCTCCCTGAAGTTTGGGAAGGAGAAAATTGGGTGGTGGTTTTGGATCTAGAAAAGGGCAGGTGGTTTTAGAAAGCTCCACATATGTTCTAACACACATACACACAATTTTCCTAACATTAGTAAACAGCTTGTTTTCTTCGCTGTTAGCAATTTCATTCTTGAAGTTCTTTCGGAAGAGACTTTCTTCTTCATCCTGAAACTTTTTACCACAGTTTTAGTGATGCAGAATAAGTTAGTGCTTTATTTGGGTTAAAGAGACAAAAGCAGTGCTTTTGGGGGAAATTTTAAAATGGCTTTCTGAGAACAAGGATGAGTAGAATAGAGAACGATCCTAGGTCCCAGGGATAATGGTAATGACTGTAATCATGACTTATGTCACAAGTCGAGTGCCTGCTATGTATCTGACGTGGTGTTAAATCTCCCTGGCAGTAGCTGAGTCCTCATCGTCGTTGTCAGCCCATTTCATAGTTGAGGAACCTGGGGCCTGAGAGCGTGTGTGTCTTGCCCAGGGTGACACTTCAGGTGTCAGAGTCTGTTAACCTGGGAGAATCATCTTGGACGGAAGTGATTCACTTAGTGGAAATATGGGGACAGGTTTCCTCTAGCTTATATTGTCTCATTTGAATGGTTCCTGGAGCCCCTTTGGGGTCATCCATGCACTGGTGGGAGGCAGTGGCCTGATCCTGAGTCCTGGGGCGGTGCTGTCTGCTCTGTCCAGCACTGATCTTCCAGTGCTAAGGGACCGACCGGTAGGCGGTCTTTGTAGCCCCTGGTAATAGAATGATAGCCTGCCAGTGACCAGGACTTTAGACCCATGGTTTTCCTGTTGGGGAGGACCTTTATATTCCTGGAATTTTGGGTTTCATGTGACCTTTGAGAAAGGGGAAAAAGAAATAGCAAAAGTTCTTTCCCTGAGAGTGGCCGTCTCTGGCTGAGAAAACGATCTTGAGTGTAGACTTGAGGGGGGCTATCTCTGCTCGTGAACATTGACTTTTTGACACCAACACCAAAACATTCTCATTTCTCCCAAATCTGAAATATTACATCTAAACATTGTCATTGTCTGATCCCATTACAACCATGGGGGATCATCTATTTATGGTGGCTGGAATGATAGACTATTAAGGATTGGGGAGAAACGTATGTTGGGAAGGTGCCAGAGTTGGGATTTGTAGGACTTTCTGCAGCATTGGAAGGGCCCTTTGAGAATTCTTCTTTGGGACCATTTTGCAAATACAATGATAATGAAGGCTGTATTAAAGAAGTATTTATCTGTGACACCCCCTCTTCGGTATCTCCTACAAGTGGATTTAGTGTTGCCCATTTGAAGAATGATAGTTAAAACATGGTGGCTGTGACATGTTGAGCCTGATGTTGTGATGTAGGATCTGTTTGTCAGAACCCAAGAGCAAACCAGCAAATATTCAGCTTAAAAAAACAGTGAGAGTTGTGTGCAGTGTGCAGCCTTCCATGAGCCCACACTTGACCCCAGAGTGGGCCTGGTTGGGATCAGGCTTGGTGATACTTGGGCCTGGGAGTTAGGGTGTCTGCACATATGACCTGATAATAAGAAGCAGGTTTTCCATCTTGGCTGGCTAGCGCTAGCTGCACCGAGTCTGCCGGGTCCAACTAGTGGCATTGAAGTGTCCTGCTTTGTAACATACTTCCCTCTGAGTTTCTGTGGCAGGCGCATCTCCAGAGCAGGGGAGAAACAGGGACAGATGAGCCGTGGGCTCTCTGAGAGGTCGAAGGATCTCTGCTGGAGGCCACTGGGAATGGGATGCATTGGTCCAGCTGTGCAGGACTCGCAGATTCCCTTAACTCCTGTCCGTGGCTGAGTTATTAATCAGGGAGTAAGGATCTAGGAATTAGCTCAGTTTTGTGTGCAGAGGTCAGCACTCTGACAGCAAAGGAGGAGAGTGTTGTCCTCCCTCCTTGTAGCAGCAGGGGTGCTTGCACACCAGCTTGCACCCCGAGAAGTTTCAGGGTCAAGGACAGAGTCCCGACCACAAACCTCTTCTTTTTCCAGTTTGATGGGATGTCATTCTGAGTAGACTGATGCGATGATGCTGCAGAGCAGGAAACATGGGAAGCAATTATCTTTTTAGTAGGTCACCAGCCTCCTTTGGGAGAAGCAACCAGAGGGAGAGCAGGGAGGCGGCCAGCGGCCTCCCCCAGAGGCCGCACGTGCGGTAGCTGCGCGGGTGATTAATAGCCATGTCACCTTCCATGAATGTTGCCTTAAGCAGCCGTGTTCAGAATTCAGTGGGAATGAAATCAAACAACCCAAAATAAATGTTTCCTCTACTCCTTACGCATTGCTGGAATCCAAAAATAGCTTTTCAAATCTATAATTTTAAATGGCATCATTCACAGGATTCTGAGTCTCGGTTTTATTTTCACGTGGGTAGTGTATGCATGGGCATCCTTTTTTTGTTTTGTTTTTAAGATCATGAAAAAATTTGAGCTTAGTGATTTGGGGTTTTTTCGTTTTTTCAGTCCTGAAGTAAAAATTTTATTTACAGGGAAAAATATAGGGTTTACATGTGTTTTTGAAGAAAAATAGTGACCCAGTGGAGGACAAGGACAGGAAGGATATTGTGTCCATCTAGACCATAAGCTGGAACAGTAAAGGCGTTGGGTGGGCAGTGATTCTGGCCAGCTGCAGAGAGGCAGTCCCTTGAGCTATGCTCAGGACAGTGTGCCAGGGACACTGGCAACCAGGCTACAGACTGGGGCCACCAAGGCCCTCAACACAGTTCCTGGGACCTGAGAGCAGCTGGGCAGTGCTCCCGCCCTGGCTAGGCCCACTCAGAAAACAGTCATGGCCCCCCCTTCTTTGCTGTCTCTGTTGTGGCTGGGCTGCCATTTTGGGCTGATAGTGGCGTCGAGGGTCACCTCTGGATGCATCTCTGGGCAGGACCAGGGTCATTAACCTTGGTGTCACCTTTTTGCCTGGAGAAGCCAGAGAATACATCTGATGGGTGAGAAGGCAGTGGGAACCTCCTGGCTCAACAGTTTGAGGACTCAGTGTCATGGACCAGAGAGAGGGAAAAAAGGAACATGAGTGTTCCTTGCCTCTTGTCCACCATTTGTTTCCTTCTAGTGTAGCAGAAACAAAACAAGGCAAAAACAAAAAGGAACCTCCCTCCCAAACAAACAAACAAACAAAAAAGTCACAAGAATCAAAAAGCAGGGGTGGAGTGGGCTGTGAGACATAAGGGTAAGGTGGGTTTCTAATTTGTTTGTATCCTCCATCCCTTTCCTAACTTCCCATTGATTCCTACCCAGAACTCCAGCATCTGATGGTTCTGATAAACTCTTAACAAAACATCTAATAACAAGCAAACATGCCAAGAACAAATGTGTGGGAGGGTGCAGGAGCTTGGTGTGGGGCTGCTGGGGTAGGATAGAGTACTCAGCCTATCGTCCTGACTTAGTCTTACTGATCACTCATCCCTGGCCAGGCTGAGGCACCTGAAGATGGAGCAAGCCTACCCTCAGAGAGTTGCAGGGCTGAACACAGGTGCTCCTTTAAAATACAGATTTTCGTCTTTGTTTTTAAAATGTAATTCATTCATTCATTCATTCATTCATTGCCACTCCTGGTCCTGGAACCTGGGTCCACGGCTTTCAGAGCCTGTGCCTTAGTCACCGGAGCCACAGAGGGGTATACTGATGCACGCCTTAAACCATCGTCATGCTGTGGTACAATTTCCTCCAGGACAATTAATTAAAACCAAAAACCAGACTAAACCCTTAGATTATGAGAACAAAATGGAGGCTGCCAGAGAGACAGGGTGGTAAAGGGAGGCATAAATTGGGAAACGGAGGTAAATTATACGGTGGTGGGTGGAAAATAGATTTTTTTGGTGGTGATCACAATGTACTTTATACAAATATCAAAATATATATTCTGTATCCCTGAAACTTATGTAATTCATAAACGAATGTTGCTTCAGTTAAAAAAAATGTACAACAAAACAAAAACCAACATAGAATTTATTATTGTTCAAGTATGATGAGGCCAACAGACCCAGAGATGACTGCTCATGAAAAGATAGCTTGTTAGCCATATTTCCCAAAAGGAGGGCCCCTGTTATGCTGCACAGCCCACTTGGGGAAATGCTGAGGCCTGCAGAGACACGGGGAGCCAGGGGCTAAGGGACAAGAGCTTTTATTGTGGGTTCTGTGGGAAGGAAAGGGCAAGACAGAGTAAGGAGAATAAGAAGGCTTGGGATTGGCTTGTTTGAATGATTTCATAAGGTTCTAGAGCACGGGGCTATCCCTAGTTGTGTGGTACCTGCCCCTCTGTAGATTCAGAAGCCAGCGGGCAGTAATCCACAATTAGTCTTATCAGGGAAGAGTTTGCAGTGTGGGCTCTCATTGGTTGGTTTGCATATGGAAGATGTGCTCATTGGGGATGCATCTACTCTCTCTAGGAACTGGCAGCCCTGAGGGTGGCAGTCCTGCCAAGGTCAGCAAGCCCCAGATGTGAGTGCATCAGAAACAAGTGGTTAGACAGGCATCTGCTCTCTCTAGGAACTGGCAGCCCTGGGAGGGGCAGTCCTGCCAAGGTCAGCCAGATGTGAATGCATCAGAAATAAGTGGTTAGACAGGTGCACAAGGGCAGGGAAAGTGCTCGACTACACAGGAGAAATAGCAGATGAAATGCTCAGGGCATTCTGAGGAACTGCTTTGATTGGTTTGGTTTGGTTTTTGAAGGCGTGTGTCAAGGAGGGGAGAATCTGAATGGGAGGAAAGTGCATTTGGCCGGATCACCAAAAATGTGATGTATGGCTGTTAAGCATGAGGTTGGCTGTGGGCACAGAATCCTGTCTGGACAGGGGCCCAGGTTGGGAGGTATCTGAAGGGGCTTAGCAGGAAACATGGTTGGGACACTCAAGTAAGCCCAAAGTAGGCTCTCGAATGCTATGCTGAGGCATCAGGATTCCATTCTGTCTGAGTTGGTTAGAACGGTTTTGTCCTCTAGGGGGTCTCTAATGAATTCATAGACTCACACAGAGTGCCTCTGCTTGGCTGTGCATCATCATCACAGACCTTAAGTAACAAGTCAGGATATATGTTTATTCTAGATGAAAAAGAGAAATTCACTGTGGCAGGGGCTGGAAACTCAGTGCTTCCTAGGCCTGCAGGTAATGTTAGCGACTGGAAAGGGCTCTGGGGACTTCAGGGGATGGTTATGCCCCAACCAGAGGGATCTGTGCTTTCTGAGCTCCAGTGGATCACTTCATGGGAATGGGATCTAGAGCTACAGATCTTCTGAGTTTTCAAGAAAGGCCGGACATTCAGATTCTCATTGTGGAATCTCGCAGGTTTTGTGAAATCACCTGAATATTTGGCAGTGCATTCAGTTTTCCTCCCTAACAGCACAAGAAATGACACTGTGATGCCTGCCATGTGGACCCTTGGTGACCTGTTTCTGCTCTGTGCCTGTTACCCCAATTGAACTGTGAGGTGCAAAGAGGAAAAGGGATATTTGTAAGGTGTGCCTAAATTGGAAAACTGAACCACAGTAGGTCAAGGAACAGATCTGGTATCCAAAGTCCTTCCCTGAGGTCTTGAGTGGGCCACTCTGCTGTACTTTTCTTCTGCATTTCGTAAGTGGCAAACTGTTCATTCAGTATAAGTGTCTGCTACCTGCAGGGCCAAGAAAGATAGCACATGTAAGAACTGAAAATCTGATTCAGTGTTGTCTAAAGTTATATTATCATTTTAATCTTTTTCAGAAAGACAAAAACTAAAAAGTTGCTGTGATGAGTCGTTTCTTTGGCTGTCACTCTGTGGGATTGACAGGGTGGGGTGGGTGGGGCATGCACAAGGCCCATCCAGTTTTCTCCTTGTCTCAGACTGTGAACTCAGTGGCTGGGCTAGGCCTTTTTCACCTTGGTGAATGCCCAGTGCCTCGTGTGGTGCCTGGCACAGAGCAGGCATGCAGATGTCACCCAGAGGAGTGAATTGTGTGACAGTGTCTGGTTTGGGTAGACGAGATGTTAGCCACAGTCACCCTAGCAAATGCTATAGCATCATTATAGCATCTAAAAATAAGAGAGTGGGGACAAATGGAATTTGTAAAATGACCTGGCATTATGGTGGCACCATTAATGGAGCTATCTGTGATAATGGGGTTTGCAAGTATGGTCCAGTAAAAGCTGAGAGAGTCCCCACAGGTTGTTAGGCCCCATTTGGTGCTGTGCTCCAGCGTATGCTGGGATGTCGGAGGGCATGGATGGACAGCAGGGTGGGGCCATCTGGGGTGGTGAAAGTGCCTGAGGAAAGTGCTGGAAAACAAGCCTGTGCTCACAGTGCTCCCTGTGCATGCTTGCTGCTTTGCATGGCCCCACTACCTCCCACTTAGGTATCAAGGTGGGGCTGTGAATTCTACCTCCTGCACTGGAAAGATCATGGCGCCCTTTAAAAAAGTAGACATAAGGACAACACTAAGTTATAAAATCTTATTTAAAAGCATCTTTATCAAATATACAAAAAAAAAAAAAAAAAGTTAAACTGCTGTTTTCCTTCTTTCTTGGAGTGATCGATGATATCTCTAGCACAAGTTGGCCTTGCCCATCTGAGAACCAGCCCTGTGTGTGCACTCTTGTGTGCTTCCGCCGTCAGCTGTAAGGTCAGAGTGATTTAACAGGATGCTGCTAAGCCTGTGATTTAGAATATCAGCCTGCACAGCGCAGAGGGGTGACCTCTGCAGGACGTTTGCAGCCTCTAGCTGGGGGATGCTGGAAGATGTCCCTGGGCCTTGCTGTGGGGACAGTCCCACATTGCTTTTATAACTTCTAGGAAGGCCTCAGTTCGCCCTGACACAGCTGCCTTAATGCAGCAGCTGCTGGTGGGGCACAGGATTGAAGCAGGCTGTGGAGAACCCCTTTTCCACGTGGAACTGCAGGGGGGAATTTAGGTGGGCTGAAAGTAATGACCTGCCCGGAAATCTGATAGGAGTACCAGGGTTAGCATTGCTTCCTCATTGAGAATGTCTTTTTGAAATATGTTCTAGGATATCGCTCCCATCCTATTAATTATGTCACAAACTTAGTAGAGCTGAATAATTAATGATCTCAGGGCACTTGGAACTAGAAAATGCCATGTAAATGTTAAAGAGTAAAAATTACTCTTTACGAAATAGATACACTGCTTTAAAATATTCCATCATGGGAAGGTTAATTTCCAGAAATGCTAGAAAACTTTCAACAGGGCATTCTTCAAAAACTTTTGATATCTGATTCTCTTTACTATATTTCAGGAGAGTCAGGTCTGCTGAAGTCTTTCAAGACTGCTCGGCACTTTAGCTCTGGGAATGAATGAATTGCCTATTGGATTTGGGTCAGATGTTGTGTCTGCTTGATTCTCTCTAGCCGGAGACAGTTTGGGCCCAAAGCCAAGGAGGAGGTCAAGATCATTGAGCACCAAACACAGACCGTTCGGCTGATGCCTCACCTGGCCACAGTCTTGGCCGTGACCTTCACCTGCAGGTGAGCTGGTTCTTGGGGTTTGCTGTCCCAAAGAGGCAGAGAAAACTTCATTTTTTAACAAGCGGGGAAGAGTCTGTGTTAAAATCTAATGCTCAGGTTAAAATTGTTTTCCAAATTGTGATTGTGTATCCAGAGGAGTGTGATCTACAGAGAATTTGGGAGAAATCGTACCAACTTCCCCCCAGAGATTCTAAAAGAAGCAGACTCAAACAGTTAACGTTTCTGACAATGTTTCTAATTTATAGTAAGGTGTTCAAAAATAGGTCAAGGTGTGTCTATTTGGGGAAGTAGGAAAAAGTTAGGTTTTGAATAAAATGCTAGTAATAATTCATGTGGGAATTCACATTTTATGGCAGGCTTTCATATATGCCTCTCAACTATATCTTCTCCAAGCTTTAGGAGACTGGCCAGTTATGTCTCATCATCACATTCTAAAAATCAGAAAATTGGGGATTTGCCTGAAATCCCACGGTTCAGGAGTAAGTAGACTGGGAATAGGACTCCAAATTTTGGATCCTTATCTCATACTCTTTTTTTCCCCTATGCCTTCCTGCTTCTCATTGTTAATTACGAGAACAAATTCTGAAAAATTTAACTTGTTAGAAATTTACCACACTAGTGGGCTAGGCAGGTGAAGGTTTATATAACAAAGGTAAGTGAAGAGACTCTGCCAATCTGGTGTATTGCTGGATTTGGGACCGCCCTGCTGCTACTGGCCAGGCTGGGAATGGTTTGGGTGGGCATACCTCTGCTCTTACTGCACTAGAGGCTGGGATTCCAGGGGTCAGGAACAGTGAACCCTGCAGAGGGAGCTTCAGGTAACAAAACTAAGATCAAACCAAGCCTCTTAAAGAAAATGTAAATCATTCACATCTACCATCTTTAAATGTTTCTGAGGTTTAATTTGCATACAGTAAAATGCACATATTTTAGTGTATCATTCAGTGACTTTTGATAAGCAAATGTACTTGTGGACCTGACACTCAACCAAATATAAAACATTTCTGTCATTCCAGAAATTTCCCTGGGGCTCCTCTTCAGTCAGTCCTCACCTGATCACTACAGCAGAGACAATCACCCTTCTGACTTCTGTTCCCATAGCTTAATTTCTCCAGTTCTTAAACGTCATAAAAATGGAATCATGCAATACGAATTTTTTTGTGTCTAGTCTAGTTCATTGGATGTAAAGTCTTGCTGTTTCTCAACGTTGTTGCTAGTTTGTTAATTTTTACCCGTGAGTAGTAGCATTAAATGAACAAACTATGATTCTGTGATCTGGGCTGTTTCCAGGCCTTTAGCTATTATGAATAAGCGACCATGAATGGTCTGACTTGAGTCTGTAATTTTTAGGGTAACTACTTAGAGAGGACTTGCTAGGTAACTGGGTATGTTTATGTCAGGCTTTATCCAAAACTGCCAGTTTTCCAGAGATGCAATAGCATTTTATTCTCTCTTGAGCACATAGGATCATTCCAATTGTTTTGTATCCTGCCAATGTTTGTTTCATCTCTTTTTAACTCAGTCCAGACTAGTAGGTATGAACTAGCATCTCCCTGCAGTTTGAACTCATACTCACCTGGTGGGTAATGGTGGTGAGAATCTATCTATGTACTGATTGGTCACTGTCAATCTTCTTTGGGAAAGGATCTCCATAAATCTCTTGTACATTTTTCTAAATTGGGTTATAGTTTATTATTGACTTATAAGAATTTTTTACATTGCCTAAAATAAGACCTATTGCAGTTATACTTACTGCAAATATTTTCATCTACTTGGGTTTTACTTTTTTGTTCTTACTGGTGTTTTTTGGTGAGCAGATACTTTTAATATCGATTATGTCAATTTAATATAGATTTTTTTTTTTGTCTTTTATGGTGAGTGCTTTGTGTCCTCTGGAAGACATCTTTATAACTATAGCTGTATAGTGAACCTTGAAATCAGGTAGTAAGTCTGACCTTATGGAAATAAAAAGGAATATAAGGGAATACTATGAGGCATGACAACAAATTAGATAATCTAGATTAAATGGGCATAATCCTAGAAAGATACAAACTACCAAACAAAAGAAAGAAAAAAGTTTTAAATTGAGTAAACTTATAACAACTAAAGAGATTGGATTCATAGTTTTAACTCTTCCAAAACACCAAGGAGTCGGAAATAAGTTCCACCTTGTTCTATGAGCCAGAAAATTAAATACAAAAATGAGGCAAAAACTTTAGAAGGAAATGAATTTTGTTATGAATATAGATGTAAAAATCTTTGACAAAATGCTAGTAAACTGAAGTACGCAACATCTAAAAAAGATTAGACATCACAGGCAGGTGAGATTTATCCCAGGGATGCAAGGTTGGTTTAGCACACAAAAAGCAGCCAGTGTAACCTACTATATGAATAGAATAAGGGACAGGGGGAAGTCCACACAGCATCTCTACAGACCTGGAAAAAACATTTAAAACAAATCTATCACTTTCACCTGAGTGATAAAAGACACTAAACTAGAAATAGAATGAAACTTGTGCTTTTTATAAGTTATCTATGAGAAATTCATAGCTAACATTATTCATAATAGTGTAAGATTGAACAGGACAAGAATGTCTTCTCTTTCAACCATTATCTGACAATGTGTTGGGTGTTCTAGCAAGGACTTGCAGGCAAGTAAAATAATAGAAGCAAATAGTTTTGAAAGGAGGAAGTAAAACTAGCTCTACTTACAGATGACATGGTGATAAATATAGAATATCTTAAGGAATCTACTAAAATATTACTGAACTAATAAACAAATTTAGAAAGATTACAGGACACAAGATCAAAAAAAATTTGTATTTCTATATCCTAGCAATAAATAATCAAAAATGAAATGAAAAACTTATAACAACACCATAAAGACTAAAATACTTAGAAATAAGTTTAACAAAAGAAGTAAAGTGATATGTAAATAAATGGAAATACACCCCACGTCTATGGATCAGAAGGTTTTATATAGTTAAAATGTCAATACCTCCCCAATTAACGTACAGATTTAATACAATCTTTATCAAAATCTGAGCAGTCTGATTTTTCAGAAACTGACAAGATGATCTTAAAATTCATGTGGACTAAAATTTATCTAGAAGAGCCAAAACATCTTGAAAAAGAAGATTAGAGTTAGGAGACATATACCTCCCAATTTGAAATCTTACTACAAAGTTCCAGTAATAATTACAATATGATAATGACATGGGTTAGGTGTGTAGTTCAATGTAATAGACTTGAGAGCACAAAAATAAATTCTAAAATGTATTGTCAATTGATTTTCCACAAAGTTGCTAAAATAATCCAATGGGTGTAAGTATGATCTCTTCAACAAATAGTGGTACAACTGGGTATCTACATGCAAACAAAAAAGGTTGGATCCCTGCCTCACACCATATATACCAATTAACTCAAAATGGAGTGCAACCAAATCTGAGACCTAAAGTAATAAAACTCTTAGAGGAGAACAGGAGTTATCTTCACAACCATGAATTGGGTAATAGTTTCTTAGCTATAACACCAAAAGAATAAGTGGCCAAAAAAAAAAAAAAAAATGAGTTAGACCTTATCAGAGGTAACATCATTTTGTATATCAAAGGGCATCATCCAGAAAATGAAAAGACAAACCACAGAATGGGAGCCAATATTTGCAAAGTATATCTGATAAGAGACTTGTATCTCAGGTGTTTCAGAAATGAAGCAAAGCTGTGACTCAACATTTTGAACAAAAAAAAAAATTCAAAATCTGTATTAGTTTCCTATTGATACTGTAACTAACTGCCTCAAACTTGGCAGCCTAAAATAATGAAAATTTATTATTTTGCAGTTTCTGAAATCTGAAGACTGAAATGGGTCTCACGGATCAAAAATCAATGTGTTATCAGGACTGCCTCCTTCTGGAGATGCTAGGGATAATCCATTCTTTGTCTTCCAGCTTCCAGAGTCTGCCCTCTTTACATGATTAGTGAAATCTCCCTCCATCTTCAAAGCCAGCAATGGCTGACTGAGTCTTCATCATGCTTCCTCATTCTGTCTCATTATCATATCTTCTCTTCCCTCTCATTCACTTATTAGGGAATTAGTATTATACTGGGCCCACCTGGAAAATCCAGGATAAGCTCCATCTCTAGATCCTTAGTTCAGTCACATCTGCAAAAGCTCTTCTGCCATGTGGGGTAATATATTCTTCAGTTCCAGGCACGAGGACTTGGATATCTTTGAGGGCCTTTATTCTGCCTATTACCCATTTCAGAATTTTCAGTAGGACAAGAATTTAAGAATTAAAAATACAAGAAATGTGTGACATTCTTTTTTGAATGCTGGTTAGAAGAAAGCAGTTTAGAATATGATCCTCTCTGTGGAGACTGAAACAGGAAGTGAGTAAGCCATGTGTTTATTTTACGTGGGGCCAGAAGCCAAGGTGAGCGAGGAGGCCCATGAAGGACTGACAGAAGAGCGAACTTGGACCGGAAGTGAAGGAGAGGGTTTCCGAGGGGAGAATGGTGTGCTGGAGACTTAAAAGAGTGCGGGGTGACTCTTCTCAGGGGCATGTGGAGACTTGGCGGTGCCTAAGGGAGAAGCAGGTTTTCACCTGTGTTTGGCTCTGGCCCAGGCCTCCTGCTATCTCCTTGGTGGGCTCCCTCACATGTGTGCTGGGGGCACTGCCAGAGCCATCACTTGCCTCCCTTGTCCGCAGGTATGCCGGGGCCCTCCTGGACCAGCACATCTTCCAGGGGAAGGAGCTGGGCAGTGGCCACCAACTTCAGGCCTTGGTTGCAGGGCTGAAGGCCTACAGTACCTGGGAGAATGTCAGCTGCCTGCAGGACTGCCGCGAGTGCACTGGAGGCATAGTGAGTTCTGCAGGCCCCAAGGGCCCCGCGTCACGGCACGTGTGGGGCTGCACCCTGTGGCTTGCGATCCTGGGCACACTGTTTGGCCTTGTGGTCTGTGTATGTCCACCTCATACAATGTGGGGAACACTGTGGGGAGACCGTGTTTGTGAAAGATTTGGCCTGCACTCTCTGGCCCAGGGAGGCGGCAATAGAGGTTGCTTCATGGTGGGGCATGTGGATTTTCGAGAAAGGGCCAATGAGGGTCAGATGATCAAAGCTCTGCTCCAATGTGCTAATTCTTTGGGGACACTATAGGGAATGCCCCAAGGGTCTTTAACCCTGAGGAGGCAAGAGGCTGCCTCTTCACACAGGACTTTACTGGCAGTATCCGGGAACAAAACTCAGGGATTCTGAGGTAGAGCAAGGATGTTTAGGTCAGTTAGCAAGTAGAACTGGAGCTGACCTTCAGGTAGGGGAAGCTGGCGTAGAAGAGGGTTGGAACACTATTGGGGGCACTGAGCAGACTCTGATGTGGCCTTGAAAGGTGATCCAACCTGAGGGTCTTCCTGAATCAGTGTGGACTTCTAATTTTCTTTTGAACTTGGTTTATTCCCTTTGATGCATTTCATGAGCTGGCAGGCCCAGTGGTCGCATGCCCCCGCGGCCTTTTACCTTTCTACACTGAGGCCCTCCTGTACTCCTCTTGGCCTTCATGACCCTCTATCCTCAGACCTGACCCCAGGGCAACATTTTCAGAGGTCTCGTTCTCCCTGGGTCAACCTGAACCCTGGCAGGCCTGCCCAAGCAATTACTCTCGCTCTGCTATCTAGTGGCCCTGCCAAGTCATGCTTTCCTTCTTTGCCCAGCACCACCCCACAGTGCAGGAATGATGCCTTGCCCACCATGATATAGAAGAGACCTGACACTAGACAGCTGTTCTTCTAGACTAGAATGCCAGCCCTGGCATCCTACCAGGTTCTGCTTTTATTCCCAGTAGCTCCTTAGCAACCTGAGTGCAGAGTGTTGACTGATTCCCATTTTTATTCCTTCCCTTCTCTCTCCACCCCCACATGCACCCAACACCTACCATAGGGCTACCTGTAGATATGAGTGTTTGTTGAAAGGAAACCAGGAACCTCTACCAGTTAAGTTCATATTTCCATATACCACATCTTCTTCAGGAAGGAGGTCTGGAGCAGCGCAGCGCAGACTTGACCTAGAGTCTGCTGAGATGATTCTGAAAGCCACTTCTTTCATGACTTTAGGCCTTATGAAAATGTATTTGCAGGTATTTATTGCCTCTGCAGCTAGAAACCCCAGGTGCATCCTTTGGCAAGTTATTTCCCATTTATGACATGAGGATAACAAGCCTTCCTTTGTAGAGATTTTGAGTCAAACATGAGTCAGGGAGAGTAAAATGTGTCACACATGAACCCAGGTAGTGGTACTTGATGGCTCTGTGATGTGTCTTACCTGGGGATTTGGAGAAACAACAGCATATGCTCTTTTGTCATCGTACACTGTAAGCGATGGGTCCAGCATTATGTGACAGGCCCTGTGCAAAGACTAAGCCGGAGGGCTCAGCAAGATCTGGGGAGGGTTCCTGACGTGTCATTTTTACTACTTAAAGGGTGACAAGAGCCTTCTAGATGGGGTTGGAGGACCTGCCAGGTACAACCTGCACACAAGATGAAGGTGTAGGAGTGTCTGCCATATGCGGGGACACCAGGACAGGCATGGGTGGGTCTAAGTGGGGCTACAGGGGAGGAAAGGATTAAAGAAAGAGAATTATAACTGGGAGAAGGTAGTGACCTTGACTTCACAGATGCCTGAGGCAGGTGCTCAGATGACACCTTCAGTTCCCAGGTCTGTGTGGTGCTGCTGATTGAGTTCATAGGGATGAACTCTTCAGTACAGTGCCTGACACTTGACAATTAGCTATTCCAACTCATTACCACTTTATGAATGAGTACACAAGGTTGGGCTATGGTAGCAGAGACAGCATGGATGAAATTTATGGTCACTGCAGCCTTAGTTCTAACTGTAGTGTGAACTTTCAGTAAGTAACTGTTGACTGACCGACTGACAGACTAGTGGATAAATGGGCTCATGGCCAGAGAGACTGAAGGACAGATGGGATGATAGACATGTAGATTAGTGGGCAGGTGGACTAATGGACAAATGGTATGATGGGCAGATTGATGGGCAGATGGGATGGTGGACAGATTGTCTGAATGAAGATAGGATGATGGACAGAAAAACTGATGAACAGACAGGATGATGGACCTATTGACTGATGGCTGATGGATGATGGACAGGTAGATTGACTGCATGATGGTTCTTTCTTAACTTTAGCGTTTGGAATTAATCCATATAACTTGGTCCCTTTGATATTTTCTTTATTATTATTTCTTTAATCCTGAACACTTAAAAATATTTGTCTTTACTAGAGTGGACAACTAGTGTTTCCTATGGGCTACTCATATTCAGAAAAATCGTGATATTTAACAGCTCTGAAAGCACTCATTTGTTGTGCTGTTTAGAAGACAAGTAAATGAGAAGAGGGCCAGTGTAAGAAATCATTGCACAATCAATCAAGATCCGAGTACATCTGGCACCTAATTCTCCTCTACTCTAAACATGCCGCCCTCTGAAAGCCTGCTTCTCTCACTGCCAGCTTGTTGCCTTTGCCTACAGTGATCTCCATTGTGGGAGGACAGCTTCTTTGCAGAGTAAAGCATGTTTAAATCACATTGTTCATACTACTTCTATCACTTAATAAAACTAAGGCATGTCCATTATAGAAATTTTGGAAAATACGTAATAGCACAAAGAAGAAAGTAAATATATCTTACAGTTACACTTCTCAGAGATGATTGTTATTGTTTGTACTATACTTTCCTGTGCATTGTGTGCAAGTTTAAAACTTTATAACTGCCCCTTTTCACCTAAGAGCTGATGTGAAAATTCCCTCAGATTACTCCTTTGCTAGACAGTTGCAATAACTGGTACCAATTTTCATGTAGATGTATTGTAATATATTCAACATATCCCTTAGTTTATGTCAAATTTTTCATTATTATGATGCCTTAGGAAGTAGTCTAGTACCTTTTTTTTTTGGGGGGGGGGGTTGTGTACTACCTGTGATTGATTCCTCGATACCAAGTATATAAATAAAATTTGATTGTCAAGAAAGGTTATACTAATTCCCGCTCCTACCAGCAGTTGGACACAGAATCTGAATAATTGCTGGACCAGTAGCTTTCAAACTTTTTTGTCTATGATTCAAAGTAACACCCACATTAACAGACATATATATATAATTTAAAAAATTAATTTCGTTAAACAGACATATATACATATATATAATTTAAAAAATTAATTTCGTTAAACAGTATTTGCCTCCTTATTGTGATATGCTTTAATATTTTCTTTCTATTTAATGTCATTTTAAGAAAAGCTGATCTGGATGCATTCAATTAATTTCAAGACTTGCTGGTGTATGACAGCCTGAACTTTCAACATATAACCCAGATTCACTGTTCAAACAGAAAAGGTCTTGCTACATAGAGTTAAAAACCACAGGTCTACAGAGTGTGTCTGTGGTAATAAAAAGAAACTGGATTTTTCAGGGGAATGCATTTTCTGGCTCAGGAAGGATGGCTTCTGCTGAGAAGAAAATCTCTGGTAATTTAGTTTTCACTGCAATGTTAATAATTTGGCCCTTTGGAGGTTTAAAATAATGTATTTGAAAATGAGAAAGAGATGAAGGCATTCAAGTGTCTGCTAAACATTGCCATTTTTAAAAAATGGAATGATCAGTTCTTCCTTTCTGCTTGGCTCATCCCAGATGTGAAGGAAGGACCCAAACGACAGGAGTTGTGGAGTTGAGTCTAGACAAGAGTTCAGCATCCCAGTTTTGCTGCTCTTAAACTGTGGAACCAAATCATATTTTTATCTTTTAAGCCCTTTGTTTTCAGTCCCTAATTTTTCTGTTTATACCTTCTCAGCAGAGACTGCCACTTTTTATGGATAAAAAGAGGTATCATACTAAAAAGATTTCTCCCCCAAATCAGATGATCAGATGAACAATACTGGTTGGAACTTTCATAATTCATGTTCATGCAACCACTTCTTTGTCTTAATGACTGCTGATTAGAGACATAATTAATTTTTTATAAGTTCTTTTGAAGTGTGGAGCCATGTACTAGGTATATGTGCTCTGTTCTGAGGCCAGGTCTTGCGAGGAGGGCACACTGACCTCCTATGTTAGGAGGGTGCCTGGGACTCGGAGGCCCCAAAATTTCAGTCAAATGAGCATAGGGGACTTTTTTTCTGGACTAATTGGAAACAGATATACCCTCCTGAATAAAATAGCCTCCAAAAGGACAATGTTTGGGCACTAAACAGTTTGCAAGATATTTGACATTAGGACACAAAGGACAGTGTTCTCTGAGAAATAGGAGATGTACAGAAAATAGTGACTCCTTGTGTCAGTACACAGTGTTTTTCATTAGTGCTTAAATTGCTTATCAAAGATGACTGTTTAAATGAAAAAATAGCATAATAATGTAGTGGAAAGTTGATCACACATATAAAATGTATGACAAAACATCAGCAAGGCCAGAAGAGGAGAAGGGGAAGTGTATTTATTATCAGGTCTTTATACTTCATGCAAATTACGGTAAAATGTCACCTGAAAATTGGCTGTGATAAGTGAGAGTTTCTACCAAAGAACTGAAAGCTGCTGCTAAAGTAACACAACAGCATTACAGCTAATAAGTCAACAGTGGAGTTAAAATGAAATTATAACAATACTAAGCCACCCAAAGGAAGGCAGGAGAAGAGGAAATACGGATGAAAGAAGAGATTGTTCAAATAGAAAATAGCCAGGTGGCAGATTAGAATTTAACCATATTAATAATCACTTCAAAGGAAGCACCCAACTTAAGGTAGAGTTTGTCAGATTGAATAAAAAAAAAAGACCCAATTATATGCCTACAAGAAACACACTTCAGATATAAGGAAAAAATTGGTTACAAAGTGAAAGAATAGATAAAGATATACTATGCTAGTAATCATCAAAAGAAAGCTGGAATGACTATTAATATCAGACAAAGTAGAATTCAGAACAAAGAATATTGCCAGGAACAAATAAAGCCACTTCATAATGACAAAGGGGCCAATTCATCAAGGGCATATTATGATCCTTAAACAATCTAGGAGGTGGCCACTCTGGTTATCCTACTTTGCAGGTGAGGAAACTGAGGCGCAGAGCATTTGGACTTGCTGAGGGCCCCAGGTCAACAGGGAATTCAAAGCCTGATTTGTCTGAACCCAGAGACCATGTTGATAAAGTAAAACTGTGGCCATGGGAGGAGGGTGGGAAATTACACTGGGGTGCCTGCAGAAGTGCTCCAAGAAGGGGGTTCCCAAACCTTACTATGTGGAATGAGCAGAGATCACCAGGTGAATGCTGGCCTCTGTATTCTGTTTGCACATGGGTCCTGCTGCAGTAGTGTTAGTGTTAAGAAGTCCACACTAACCAAAGATGAAGCATTGACCTCTGGTTTGTGCATGCCTCTGCTGCTCTGGACCTGATCTTCCAACAGATTCTCCAGGCTGATGAAACAGCAACTTTTTCCTATGTCAGACACTGCATAGCATATTCAGTGGGTCAGGATCCAAGGGCTGCAGTGTCCCTTTGCTTTTTTTTAAAGCATTCCATCCATTTTATTCAGCTGTTCATCATTGATTGTTTCCTTGGCTCCAGGTCTTGAACTGGAGACCTGGGGATGTATGTGGACTATGCTTAGTTTAAACCACTAGGCCACCAGGGCGCACTTTCTTTGCTTTATAGTTGTTTTTGTTCCTGGTCTTTAAGCACACCCTCTCTAGGTAGACACCTTAATAAGTGCTTTTTATAAAATTAGCTAATTCTCAAATTAAGTATGTACTGTTATTAAACATACTTTCCACAGGAGGAAACGGAGGTTAGGGAGACATGAAGTAACTTTCCCGAAGTTAAGCAGCTTTAAAGTGGCAGAACCAGGTTTCGAACCCAGAGTCTGTCTCCCGAGCCTGTACTCCAAACCACATGCTAACTGGGTGTGCCGGCCTCTGCCCTACACTCCAGAAAACAGCTGTCTCTGTGAGCACAATCAGAATATAACCTGTCACTTTCTGGCTACGTGACCTTGCACAGGTTGCTCCCCTGCACAAACCTGTGTCAAGGCATCGACATTCTAAGCGGCCCTGAAGTTCGTGTTAAAGTGGATCATTCCATAACAGTGAAGACTGGCTGGCAGGACCAGACCTTGCTTTCCTCTCGGACCATCTGAAGTGATTCCTTGCTTGTTCTTTTTGTTGTACGGCTGAGGGAAGTGAGCTGGGCTGTGTTTAAATTACTCCCTCCAAACCGCTTTGGAGGGTGAATTAGGGAGGGGCTGGAACGGGCGTTGGGAAAGCAAAACCTACTCTTGGCGCACAGCTGGGCAACTTTCCCAACAGCCGGGCTCCATGCTTACACGTGTTCTACGTTTTGGCTTCTAATCTCAGTATGTAAGTGGAGAACCCAAATGGCCTCATTTGGACATGATGAAAAGCCTTCACCTGCCCACGTGGGATTGCTGAGCATGCAACTCTGCGGGCTCTGATTAGTCAAGGATTCAGACTCTGCTTCTCTGTTTCCCACCTTCTTTCTTTAAGAATTGATAGGGTCAACCAAGTTCTTGGGACTGTTGATAGTTAAGTGCACTTTCACATTGCCTCTTTTGTCCATAGTCAAGCAAACCCAGACTGAATTTCCTACAACCATCTGAGAGAGGGAAGCAGAAGCCTGGATTACATTTCTGCATCTTATGGAACGACCCTGTGGACAGGGACATTGGAGAGGTGGGTGGGATCTGGTGGTCAGGGCTCTGTGACCTTGGACCTTACCACTAGAAGTTTCAGTTCCCGTATCTTAAAGACTAACACATGGTAGTCACTCAATAAACTCAGGTTCTCCTTCTCTGCTCTCCCAGGATGGAGTATGATAAATGACGCCCAGCTCTCTTCTCTTCTCCTCTCTTCTCACCCATCCTGACCCATTTTACATGTGGGTGGGGACTGCCTTGTTAGGACCATGGAGACAAATGACATTCTTGGTAAATCTGACTCTAAAGCATCAGGGTCTCCAAAGAAGGGCTTGGCACCTGGCCTGGCTACATGGTTATACTGCTCACTTTCCTGGAGGAGAGCGCTAACTCCAACCCAACTGCTGGCTGTGACCCTGCACAAATTTTTCACAGGGATCTTCTCTAGTAGCCCTCAGGTATTGCCTCTACATATGTGTCACGACCAAGGCCCGTGCCTTCTGTGTTGGCCTCTTTTGATGTCAATACAGGAAGATACCAGACCTGGGCTCACTGGGCCTTCATGCTCAGTACTTACAGCAGGATTTTAGGGTCCCCTCCTTCAGGGCCCCTCCATAAGTCTTCTCATCTATTTCCCTGGCTGCTCCTTTTCTCCTCAGTGTGTGCCAGAATCCCACTTGAAAGAGCATAACTGGTCAAAGCAGACTAAAGACATATCTGTACAAAACTGGAGCGGGATAAACTCTCAGAAGAGATCTACGACTCAGCGTGATGATAAAGTTATCAGCAAACACGTGTTGACCATTCCTTTCACATTAGACCCTGTGCTGCTGCTGTTTGCTGTTTGGAGATATGACCCAGCTAAGCAACGACTGAGTCATTCTGTTTTAAAAATTGCACAAGAGAGAACTAAAACAAGAACAAGTGTTTGTAAATTAAAAAAAAAAAAAGTGGTGTGATGCCCAGCCCCTTGGTTATTTAGTAGACATGGTCCCAGGACTAATTCCTCAGGGAGATTGAACACCACCTCATTTATCGGACATTGACCATTTCTGGGAACAGGGCCAAGGCCTGAAATAGACCAAATAAAACTCTGGAAATCCCACAGAGATGACGTGAAGTGGAAGCTCACGTCCTACACCACTCCTGAGGCAGTCTGGCCAGTTTCCACTGGGAGCCTGCTGCTTGCTTTTTGACACACACACAATTCCCCGCTTCCTGGGGTGTTGCAGAGTAGTAAGGGAAGAAGGTCTCCAAATGCAGGGAGCTAAGAAGCTGGCGACCGAAGAAGAGCGAAAAGGACCAGAAAAGCCAAATCCCCAAATCCAAGAGCACTGTGGACCTCTGCCTACCCACAAGGCAGAGTCGAAGCTCTTCTGGAACAAGAAGTTCTCCAGGCAAAGTGGTCTTTGTAAGCAGGCAGGTTGATGCAAGGAGGACGGTGGTCTGAAGGCCGCCCCTCCATCCTAGATGCTGGACTTGCTATTCCCTACAGTAAAACAGAAGCCGTCTGTTTAAATGCTCAGCCTTTCACAGCAATCCCTGGATACGTATCTCTCAAAACAGATAAGTAGGTCAGCTTGACTTGGATCTCATATGACAGAGATCATTTTGCTCCCATCCAATTTCTTAAGAAGAAACAATGCCAAGAAAACTCATGGCTAGTGCTTGGCCATGTGTAGCTCTTGATACTGGAGGAGGACACTAAGCCTGAAGGTCATGGATTCCGTTGGCTAGGATTGCATGTGTGGGCAGGGTGGGGGCAAAATATGGGCTTCATTGTGATGCCAAGTGACTGAGTAGTAAAGTAGAAGGAGTTCAGTGATGATCTGCGCTCAGAATGTGTCCAAAGCTGCTGAGAAGGGACTGCCTGTGGTCCAAGTGTTGACCCAAGTGGAGGGCTTTTTCAGTATTTACTTTGATAACTTTATCATCCAGGCCCTTTAATCAACCACATCTTAATTTTTCTAGGAAACTATTGAGTCCTGGTCAACTCCTTCCCTTTTCATTTCATCAATTGCAGACACCTTTCGCTAGACAGATTGAGAGTCTTCAAGAAGAATCTCAATATTTAGGGATTCTGCATTAAAAGCAATGTTTCTTCTCTGCTGTCTCTTTCTGAACATTATGCAGACAATAACCTGTTTGGTTATAGATTGGATTTAGAAATATAACACGATAAAATAACTTGGTGACTATAAATTATTTCTCAACTTTGAAGGAAACTTGCTCCAAGTTTAGAAAAATTAGCTCTTAGTTTTTGAAAGAGGTTTCCACGTTTGACTCCCTGATGTTCCTTAGGTCTCTGATAGGTATATAAGTAGGAATTTTTTTCCGTATGGTTTTCCCATGCATGGTAGAACAAAGAAGACCAAAGTCAATGCTGTTTCCCCAGATTTAAATAAAAGGTGAAAGGAAGGGTCCTAATTCAGATCTTCCAAATCTAGCTTTCATGTCCATAATTCAGTACCTTGCCTTTTTTGGAGGGGCAAGGCAGGGGATAACTTTGGTTTTGGCCCCTGATTTATGTATTAATCAGTATGCCACACTTAATCCTCACTTAACAATCTATGATGATTTTTAAGCACTTTATTTTATTTTCATTTAATTATTCACATTGTTTCTCCTCAGACATGGGACTTGAACTCAGGGGTATTTGGCCTGACTCCTTGGGGGCAATTAACCTAACTGTTGCTCCCCCAGGGCACACCTCCACCTTGGTTTTTCAACAAGCCTCTGTGGTTTACTCTTAATCTGTGCTCCCTGGAAAAAATCACCCATTTCTCAGATTTAGATTTTGAGAAATCCACATCATATTTGTGAGTGTCTTATTAGTAGATCTTATCTTGTTAGAAAAACTAGAGTGGAAGACTATCGGGCAGTAAAACTACTGATCAAGAAAAGGGATTACCAATACAACCCAACTGACAACATTTCCTTTGAAGATCTTCACCCAAACTTAAGGGTGTAAAGAAAATTTGAAATGTAAATTTTATATGGAATGGATAATATCCAGACATTTGAGAGAATAGTGGATAGAGCTGGCATTGATCATGGGCCAATTTACCAAATTTTGAATCTACTGTATTCTCATTTTACCCTCACTTGAGATGGTTCATAACTTTTCAAAAGGTTTTATCCCATCACAGCAAGGAAGTAAGGAGAGGAAAGGATGAAGCTTCATAAATTAACTTCTGAATTTGTGATCATCTTAGGAGTCTTTTGAAGAGAGATACATTAAAAATGTACTCAAGTTGGCATGTCCTAGTGGCTTAGTGGTTAAGTCCTCTGGATGTGGTCCACATACAACCCAGGTTTGTGCCCTGGGGCCAGGGGAGAGCAGCCAAGATAAAAAACTAAATAAAATGCTTTTTCCTCCTCTCTTCCCACCTGCCTGTCTCTGCTCACCTTCATTCCTGATCTGCACCATTCCTTTAAATTAAAAAAAACAAAACAAAACAACACCTTACTCAAGCGAGAAAGGAGACTACATCTTAAGTGAGAGTGAGAGAGGTGTGTTTTATGATTCAGTTTTTATGAGGACCAGGATGTGGGAAGGAATCTGGAAGAGAAACAGCTTTGCTCTTGGTTTCTACTTCTCTTGGGGCCCATAGTCTCAGCTTTTGCATCTGTGCTATCTGACTGTTCCTCTGATCCTCTGCATTTGATTGTCTTTCATCTGTGGAGGTGAGAGCATCTCTGCTATAGCTGCATTCTGAGATGTCTCATTTCTTTTGGCTTGGGAATGGGCACACATATTATGAATGTGTCTGATGATACTCCATTTCCATGAGTGGTGAGAGTTCTCAGAGAATTACTAGCTCAGCAAGTATTATAGTATATATAATAGCTTTAAAATATTTTCTAACTAATCTTTTGTAGCTGGGGTAAGAAAAGAAGTTGAATTTTGTGTGTTTATCCCTCAACTTTGTTGAGCTATCAGAATTCTAATCATCTGTATTTCTTTTTGTTCTTTGAAGATAGTCATATCATTTGCAAAAGTCAACTTGTTTCTTCTGTTCTACTTATTTACATTTCTGTGTCTTATATTACTGAAATGGCTAGGACCTCCAGCACATTAGTTAAAAGAAGTGGTTGCTAATAGGCACCTGTATTTTATTCTCGACTTAAAGGACGTGCTTCCTGTTTCATTATTAAGGGTGGCATTTGAGTGTGGGTATTTTGCAGGTATTCTTTATTATGTAAGGAAGGTCTGTCTTAACTTTAGCTTATGAGGAGACTGTGTGTTTGTGTGTGTCTGTATCTGCTAATTTTTTCCATTGGGTTTAAAAATTATGAATGGATTTGAATTTTATGGAATTATTTACATGCCTTTATTTTAGACAATCACACTTTCTCTTCCCTGTAATCTGTTAGTATGCTGAATTTACATAGGTAGATTTCCTAGTGTTTAACCAATTCTGAGTTGGAGGCCACATACAACTTAATCATGATATGTGAGTATGTAATCATATACTAATGTTTGTTTAGAATTTTTCCATCTGTGGTCATGAGTGAGATTGGCCTGTGTTATTTATTCCTTCTTAGTACTGCCCTTGAATGATTGGGTTTCAAAGTTAGACCGCCTCATTAAATGACTTGAGGGGGATGATCCTTATTTGTAGTCTCTCAGAGAATGTGTGTAAAATTGAATTATGTTCCATTGAATAGATGTTCCTTGAATGTTTGGTACAAATACTGGTAAAGTCATATAGGCCTTATAGTTTCTGGGAACATTTAAAATGATTGATTCTGTTTTTTAGTGGTTATAGCTATCCAGGTTTTCTATTTCTTCTTGAGTCTGTTTTGGCGATTTAAATGTTTTTAGTTATTTGTCCATTTTTTCCTAGTTGAAAATTTTATTGGCATGAACTTTATAATATGCTCTTATCTCTTTAACCCCTGATGTATCTGTTGTTATGCAAATTTTGCCATCCCTAATACTGTTTGTTTTCCCATTTCTTGATCTACTTTCTCTTTTTTTTTCAAATAGTAGACTTTTGGTTCTCAAATAATAAACTTTGATTCTCTCCAGATTGTATCTGGTTTTTCTATTTCATTGATTATTTTTCTTCTTTATTTCCTTTAACTTTCTTTGGCTTTATTTCTAGCCCTTTTTCTAGTCAAGACTAGGGTGTGTTCATTTTTACTTTTTCTTCTTTCTATTATAGACATCTAAAATTATAACTATTTTTTGAAAGACAGAGGAGGATGAAACAGCTTATTATATTTTTATTGAGTTGTTCACACTGGCTGCTTCCCCCTGGAACGCGGACTCGAACCCAGGGGCGCGAGACTTGCTCCTTTGGAGGTGGTTGACCTAATTGCTGCTCCACCAGGACCTGCCATAACTTTCATTTTTTAAAAAATATTTCAACTGTATCAGCCATGATTTGATAAATAAGATTTTCTGTTTGGCAATTCTAAATTAATTTTAATTTCCATCGTAGCTTATTTGACCCATGCATTGAGTATGTATTTATTTTTCTGAGTATTTAATAATTAAAAAATAGACTGTTGACTTCTTACCATGTGTCAAGCACCAACCTTCACTTTTTATATCGACTTATACAACTCTCACAATAACCCTACAAAGTAGGACTGTTAGGCCCCCTGATTATAAATAAGAGGGCACTGAGAGGTTAAGCAATTTGCCTACGATCACATAGCTCTGAGTCAGCAGAGCCAAGGGTCAGGCTCAAGCAGTCTGAATACTGCATATAACCATGCTTTTTATATTGATTTTTCTCGCTTAATTCCAATGTAGTCAGAGAAAATGGTGAGATAGAGAATTTTTTTTTTTAAATTTACTATGACCTACTTTGTGACTTAGGATAATTTCTGTGTCCATTCTGTCATTGGGTGCAGGAGTTGTAATGTGACCAGTAGATCAATCATATTAAGTCATCATTCAAATATTTCCTCTTCTTCCTGAGGTTTTGGTCTGTCTGTCGGTCTGATCTGTCAGTTATTGACTAGGCTAAACTCTTCCACTCCTGGTGGTAAATTTGCCAGTATCTTGTAATTCTACCAGTTTTGGTTTCTTTATTTTGAAGTCGTGTTATTCAGTGTTTACAAATTTAAAATTGTTCTGTCTTCCTAGTCTTTGATCCTTCTGTAGTGATTCTCTGTGGCTCTATTCATACCTAAAAATATATCTTGTCCAATGCTAACGCAAGTACAAAAGCTTCCATTTAGTGCATATTTGTCTGTTCTAACCTTTTACTTTGCACGTTTCTATGTCGCGTTACATGCATGTTTCTTATGAACAGCATTTCTTTGTCTTTTAAATTTAATTTACCCTGGCAACCTCATTTATATCTGTTTAGTCTACATGTTTCTTGTCATCGCAGATAATATTTGAGTTCATTTCATCCCTCTTACCCTGCTTTTATGTTTGTTGTGTCTTATCTCTGCTTGTTTGGGCTTCTTGCTTTCTTTTAAATTGATTGTCTCCTCCTTTCTATTCTGTCCTCTTCTCATTGCCAGGCTAGTAATGTTCATGCTGTATCATGGTACCATTCTCTCTGACAGCTCTGGAATTCATTGGGAAAGTCAGTATAGTACTTGTGGTCGCTCTAGTATTCACACTGAACATACTAAGTCTAAAGTTAATTACTATTTCTTTCTTTCAACAGTACAAGAACTTAGGTGACCTTCATTAATCATCAGCTCTCACCCTCTATTCTATGGTTGTTCATGACTTCAGCACTGCATTTGCTAATCCCACAAATAAGCCCTCCCATTTATTATTATATGAAAACCTGGTTTCTTTAGACCCTTTTACCAGTTTGCTTGCTCACAATTCCTTTTGCTTCTCTTTTGTTATTTTCCTTGTCCCTGGAGTACTTTTTTTTTTAGCATCTGATTTAGTGGAGGTCGATGGTGGTAAATCCAATTTTTATTTGTCTGAGTTTCTTTATTTCCTTCTCAATCCTGAAAGGTTAAGTACTATTGAGTATAGAATCTGTGATTCCCTTGTTGCTGAGGAATCATCTGGTTGTCTAACTGATTTTTCATGACAATCAATTTATTTTCTTCTCTGCTACTTTTAGGATATTTAATCTTTTTGATGATCTGTGACTTTAATGTGTTTAAGCAGGAATTTGATTTTTATTTTCCTTATTTGGGGTCACTGGGGTTTGTTGAATGTGTAGATTTGTGTCAGTTGACAACTTTACCAAAATTTTTGGCTGTTGTCTTTAACGTATCTCTATATTCTTTATACTATCTCCTTCTGCCAATATCTGCTGCCTTTGTAGTTTTGTTTGTTGATTGTTATTTATCTCCTCTGATTGTAGTTACTTTCCCTTTGTGTTTTGTAAATTTCTTTGAGTCCTTGAGGTTTGGAATTTTATCGTCATCATTTTATTTCTTTTTTCAGGTTAGAGAGGATCTGCCTTGACCTCTTCTGGGTCCCCGGAGACCATAGGCCACTTTAAGACCCAAACCCTAACCCTAACTTTATCCCTAACCCTAGTGCTGTGCTTGGGACTTTGAGGATCTCATGGGGAGCATGAATTCTGGACCCAGAACCATGTGGGTATGGCCCATGGTTGAAAATCCCGTTTCCCGCCTCCACTCACAGACACAACTGAGATTAACACATTTCCTCAGTATCTTCTTGGGGAAGGAGTGATGTTTTCTGATTTCATGCTGGGAGGCATTGTTTTCCACTGGGTTTGTATAAGCATCTAAAGTTAATCTCTCACGTGGCCTTACTTTGCTACCATTTTTGGAGTTCTGTCTCATTGTGCTAAGTCTCTTAGTTTTTTTCTTTGTCAGCTTAATTATACATTCAGAATAATTTTAAAAAATTATAAAACATATTTTCAGTGGTTTCTACTCGAGAGTTATATAAAAGAATTTTAGAGGAGATTTTCCTGTTAATTTTTTCTCAAAGAACCCATATATATTTCCCTTCTGGTGCTTACCATAGATTTTTTAAAAATTACCTATTTTATTTATCTAACTGATCAATGCCTCTCTGTCTCCTGAGGACATAACCATGTCTGTGGTTCCTGATGGATAGTGTAGTGTCTGACATTGGACCTCTGGTACACAGTTGGTGATGGGATCCATGAATGAATTCTCTCCCACCCACTCTCCCCAGTTCATAAACCCTGAGAGTACAAGTCACCTCAAAGAACACAAGACAGGACAGGATAACTGGTCACTACTTCTACCAGAACGCCCATCATCTGCTGGACCCTGAGCTCTGACTATCAGAAGATCCACCCAGATCACACAGTCACAGGAAAGGGCACAGTGAATCTCACACACAGCAGCTACCCACACAGAGGAGTTTTCTCTTGTTCAGGCCAACGGAGAGACATGGTGATAAAATTAATACAACTCTGAGACAGTCCCCCTGGTTGTGGGTCAGTCTCAGAATTTTCAATTGGACCCTCCCTCATAAGATTGATTTTTGTCTGTTTCTTCCTCCAATTAACAAAATCTACCTTGAATTTGTTTAAAAGAAGGGAAGAAAGCCTGTTTCTTATTTGTTCTGATACATTTATTAAATGTAATCATGCAGTAAAAAAAAAAAAAAATTCAGAGATGTTAAACAGCCGGAAAATATTAAACTTTCAGTACACAAAGTTTGAATCACAAAATACATTCGTGGGGTTCTCACTGAAATGGGACACAACCTTAATGACATTCACAATTACTTGCTAGGAGGCTCGATACAGTCCAGAAGGCAGAGATAGGGCAGCGTCTACCCAATGTGCTCTGTCTTCATGGAGACGCGATTCTGGCCTGCATCACCCTTGAGGATTCTGTTGGCTTTTGGAGCATGGAGTTTAGAGCTCCCTCTGTCTACTCCACATTTCTTTCTTTCTTTCTTTCTTTTATTAGTAGTGAAGTAAGCTAATGGAAAATATTATTCACTTTTGTTGGGATGAAGCCTGTTTCTTCCCTCAGTCCCCTCTCTTTCCTCATCTTCCCTCCCCGCAAACCAGAAATATATAAGCAAGTGCCCCCACTTACTAGTCCAATGTGAAAAGAAGGAAAATTGTGGAAACAACCATTTCATTTTTATAATGAAAAAACTTGGACCCAGGAAAGGTTCCTTTCTCCCCTTCCCTTTGTTTTGCCTGCACTGCCCTGGTTTTTGTGAGAGGTGATATCTGTGTGCTGGGCTGATTAAAAGTTGGTACTATGCTTTTTGGGGCACTTGAGTCTGCTCTGCTTGCGTCCCTTATGGGGGGATTGGGCTGCCAAGCTGCAGAAACTGAGGTGGGGACACGTTCTGAGCCATCTCTCTCCCAGGTACAGCTGTATTACCTTAACCAGCTATGTTCTGTCCTTGTTTAAAGAACACCATTCCCAAGTGCAGGCTCTTGTATGAACTTCTGCACTCTGCCTCCTCCCTTCTAAGACAGTCAGACTCCCCCACCCCAGAGATCTGGGCCACATCACCTGTGGCCATGTGTAGCAGTGTCCCAGGGCTTCTGCTGTACCTGCCTGCCTCCTCTGTGCTCTCCTGTTTCTCCTGACACTGAACATAGAATCTGCGATCCTGATCTTTCTCTGTCCTGGTCATGTTCGGTCTCTATTGCCTTTGAACTTTTTCTTCTCTATCAGAATACAACCCACTTTGCCTTCTGTCCACCAGCCTCCTGTTTTGTGCAGCTCCTTCCAGGACAGGCTGGTGGAAGGATCCCAAGACAGGCAGCATCTTTGCTTGCTTGTCTCTTGGCCTCTCAGTCCACCTACAAGTCCCTCCATCTGTCCAGCTGCCTGTCTGTCTAGTAGAGGAGAAGAGCACACGTGGGCATTTGAGTTGTGTGGCTCTGAGTTCCATCCCTCACCCACAGGCTATTTCATTCACTCAGTGGCAGGTACTATATACTATATATTGTGCTGTGCTGTGCCAGACCCTGTGTTCATGCTGGGCTTACAGTTGTGAGCAGGGTACAGTGTGCCCACATTCAGTGTGCAATCTCCATGGGGCAGTCAGGCAAAAATGCATTTTCAAAAAGTAGACTCTAGCGTTGATGCATAACTTTGACGATGAAATTCTTTGAGGTGAGGTCAGGAGAGTGGTAGTGATCGTAATGGGTAGGGCAGCTGTTCAGACAGAAGGACCAGGGATGGTCTCCTCATAGTGGGAGCTTCCAGAGACAGGAATGAGATGAGGGAGAACATCCCCTTGGTATTGGGGTAGGGGTGCTCCTGACAGAGGGAACTGCATCGCAAAACCCCAGGGAAGTGGGCGAGGCTCATGCAGCTGGAAAGCTCACAGAACCTCAAAGTTGCCATCCCTAAAGGTGCTGGGCTGCTGAGAAGGTGTGAAGAGTAGAAATGACACAGGCTGTGTAACACAGAGCAAGAGATTGTTCCTTGGCGATGGCTTCCATGACTCTCTCCCCTCCACATACTCTGGCTGCCGGTTTATGAAGTGTGTGAAGGTAACAGGTGCTGGGTCGCCACCCACAGGTGCTGTGGGTGACTATGAAGCTAATGTATTTCCTTCCCCCATAAACCAGGGACTTTTACTTTTCTCTGTCTTCCTCCCTGATGCTAGATTTTCTCACACCCGGCCCTCCCCTCACTTTTCTCTACTGGGCCTCCCACGTGAAGTCGTGTTTCTCCTCCTCTCGGGACCCTCGCGGGCATCCTTTGTTCACATCTGCTCTGCTGGTTTCCAGCTCTCTCCCCACTTGCCTCCTCCTAAGACCTAGCTCTGTCCCTGTGACCCCCTATCTCCTGTCTTTCTCAGGTGGCTTTTATTCCCCACAGAGTGAGATTATAGATTTATTAAGGTTTTCCCTTTTGTTTCCCCTTATTTTCTTTAACAATAATGCTTACATATTGCTTTTAGTAGTAAAGAACCAAAATGTTCATATTTATTTAGAAAATCATGCACGCACACACTATTTATAATTATGTCTCTCAAGAGTTAGGGGTCCTAGATTTAGAATTTAATTTCCTTAGATGATGGTTGCGAGTACCCATTCAGTAACTTCTCCACGTCACGTCTTCCTCTTATCTCACATGCTCATTCACACAGAGCAGGATGCCTAGGACTTTTTGAACCTAGTTAGTTTCTAAATGGGTCACTTCAGGTATCCCAGGGATTTAGACTTTTATGAGGATAGGCCTCTCTGGCCTGTTCTAAGGAAATTAGATCATAAATAAGGTCCTGGCAGTTTCAGGAGTTTGGAAGCAGTGTGTCGTCCACAGCCACTGCCTCGAACATGGTTGCCTTTGGGTTTTCTCTTTTCTGCTTCATTTTCTATTGCCTGTGAACTCTGTGAGGGCTGCCAGCCTTGTTATCTCAGCTCTGCCAGGGCCCTGGAGAGCCCAGAGCCATCAGGAGAACAGTCATGAGATTCTAGCCAGACTTTGTAAGTAGAAGAGGAGTTCAAAACTGGGACTCAACACCTAGAAGAGAAATGAATTATATTGCATTTGAGGAACTCATATAACATAAAATGCTTAAGTCCATAGAGCTCCACTGCCCATTCTCTGAGAGGCCGGTCCCATATTTTGATTGACTCTGCTCCCTTTTGAGTAGATTAACTCTCTGATCATTTTAAAGCCCTGACAACCTGGTTTCCAGGGCAGAGTGTGAAGTTCAAAAGTGTTTGTGTCAAGCACTTAGTATCTGACTGGTGCTGGAGTCTTGATGAGTGGTAGAATGATGATGAAAATGAGTCAGCTATAGCTTTGTGGGGGTAAATACTCTCAGGCAAGATCACATTTAGTCAGAACCAGATTTCATGTGGTTTGCAAGGGTGGGAGAGTGGGATGTTAGCCCTGTGGTTATGGTGGTGGGGAGCGGGGGACGGGGCGCTGAACTGCTCTAGGTTGGAAATGTGACTGAGTTATTTATCCATAAATACAATAAATTTACATTGTTGAGAATGATTAAGGTTCCCCTGGGCTTGTGAATGCCCATGCTTCTCTAAGATGTGGATGGTAGCATCATCCTGTCAGCCTGCCTACACTGCCACGACACTGAGGGAGAAGGGGGAACATCTAGGCGGGTGTCAGGATGACTTCCAAGGCACCCCCCTGAAGTGCTAATGTTCACAGGCCTTCGGGGCTCTGCAAGACCCAGAGGTGTTGACTTCTGACACTCAAGTAGCCATTTTCCGGAATGAAGCAGGTTCCCCAAGGCACTAAGGAACCCGAAGCCTGGAGTATATTGGCTGTCTTGGGAGCATCCTTCTTTGACCTCCCCCACCCCATCCCACGTGACTTGAAAACTTCAATCAATGGAGGCTAAATTTTGTCATCTCTTTGTCAGAACTAAAGTGCTACATGTAAATACTCGTGGGAGAAAGGAGTGTGACTGTTGCCTTTGATAAAGCATACTTATACAGCATTGATTTGTGGAAGTGGGTTTTGAGCAGGGAAAGATTCTGGAGATTTAATGGTGAGAACAAGTAGCTGGAAGAAATGGAGCACAGAGGCCTTCAGAAAGGGAAGGGCCTGCAGCCAAACAAAGGCAGACTTTGCTCCCTTCACTTTAGCCTCGGGCTAATCGACTTTCTCTCCAGCAACTTATTCCCCCAGTTTATGTGCAGAAACCTATCAACACTTTGAAAATGAGCAGCAGGCTACTGCCAGTTAAATAGGCATTTCAGGAAGAAAAAGAGAGAGAGGGAGAGGTGGAGGGGAGAGGAGAGAGGAGAGAGACACACAGAGATAGAGAGAGAGAGAGAGAGAGAGAGAGAGAGAGAGAGAGAGAGAGAGAGAGAGAGAGAGAGAGAGAGAGAGAAGAGAGAGAGTAGCTGGAAGCTGGATTGTAAATGTATGATGTAGATTCAATAATATTAAGACACAGAGTGGCAATTAGAATTTTACATTGGCTTACAAGAATCATAGGTACATTTGCTAATTTAGAAAGGTTGTGGGGTAGAGGGGCATCATTCCCCTGAATGTTGTAAGGAGTATCATTAAAACCTTGACATAGAATTTTTAATATTTGGAAAAAAGGAGAAAAAAACAGCGTGATCTGTTGAAATATTTTGGAAAAACACTGACATGACTATTGTCAAATATTTTTACTACTAATGAAGGTAACACCCAAAATAATATTTATGTATCAAAAGCTAATGTCATGCTTCAAAATTCTTAGAAGGGTTATTCTTGTCAGGGGAAATCTAATTATTTGTTTCTTTTCCATATTTAAAAATACTTCTATAATTTCTCTGTTTTTTTTTATAATGATAGAATTGTAAATTTAAAATGTTTTTGTTTTTGTTTTTGCAATAGGGTTACATGATGGAAAACCGAATCTCAGCTTTAAAGTGTGACACAGATGTTTTTGTAACATATGAAGGTGACAATGTTGTTATGCTTCAGGTAAGATTCAGGAAATGTTTATTTTTCTTAAATGGTATAATTTTCAAGATCAAGAGTTATCCAGAAATCTGAAATGTTTCATGTGTTTTATCTTCATCTGATGTCTCACTTAATTGGCAGGTGTTTTCCTGTTAGGTACTTGATTTCTGCAGTTTGTTGCATGGGGGATTAAATTATTTCTCTTTTAGCTTATATTTGGCATGAAATTATATATTTTATGGAGCAAAGAAAACTGCTTTTATACATATTGAGTCAGATTCTTCTACTAGGAGGACTGTTTCCAAAGAACTTGCAAGGTCCCAGAAGATGAACAGGCAAGAGACATGAAAATCTAGTTTATAAAAGGTGGGCTATTGATCAGCCTTGCTGTCATCACAGAAAGGCACTTCAGTGCATATCACAATACTGTTTTCTTTTTGCCTTCAGATAGGCTTGTGTGTAGGAGCATTTGGAAGTCCCAGTGCTGGTAAGGAGAAAGGGGCACTCTGCTCTATTGCTGTTAGGCTGTGTGATTCTCCTTCTGGGGCTCTCAGGTAATAGTCCTAAATTTAGAACAATTTTAAAGAAAAATTTTAGTGCTCTAAAATGTTTCATTAGTACATTATTTATTATAGCAATAATGTTGAAATCTAAATTTTCAACAATAAGAAAATTATTATGTAAATCATGTTCTGGCCACTCAGTGGGGAATTACATAGCCTTTAAAATTCTCCATATAATTTATTAAAGAAATTAAAAACATGATATGGTAAATAAAAATGATATAAAATAATGTGTAGAAAGCAGTCACAGCATGGTGTTTTTTGAAAAAAGAGGACTAGGAACTGTAGTTCTGATGAAATAGAGCTACTCCTCTTAGGATCTTCTACTTAACACTTACATACCCTGCATAGAACACAACGATAAGCACAGGAAAACTCTGAAAGGAGGAAAGAAGGCAGGCTGACTAGGGACTTGGGGACTTGAGGAAGGAAATGGCAGTAAGTTGCCTAGGTCTCCTTATTACCTTCCCTAATTCCCGGACAGAGAATGCGCACCCTGAACTTTAACATTCAGAGACAGAAGATATTCCAGAAGCTTCTTTCCCCCTTGCCAAAGGACAGGGACGATAGTGACCAGGTAACAGAAAAGCTTCTGGCAATGCTCACGCCTCAGCAGTCACATGGAACAGAAAACACGAGTGCGTGCATGCATCCCACACACGCTCGCTCGGATCACTGCTTCATTCCACCACTGACTCCAAGTGGAGTTGGAGGCTCGTCATCTGTTGGCCCCTTTGGTGTGCGGGCGAGAGGGCACAGAAAGAGAGGTCGCAGTGCTGGCTAGGCCACTTCACATTGTCTGAGCGTGTAGTTTCGACTCTTCACTGGATCAGCCGACACCGGGGTTGTCGTGCCTCCAGCCTCACACCTCCTGGCTTAGTCTAGACACCAGGTGAGGATTCCCCTCTCTGCTGGACCCCGCTGACACTGGGGTAAAGGGTCTCGAGGGTTCTTCTCTTGTCCTTCTGTCATTACTCCTGACCAGCTTGCTCACAGCACAGCGGAGATCGGTGGCGTGTTCCCAGCAGAGACTGAGAACAGAAAGAGGCTGTGGAGAGCGTGGTGTGCAAGGTCAGCTCACAGTGAAAGGGGAGAGTTGAGAAACTTACTGTCGCCGACACCACGGAAACAGCCTCAGGCTGCCAGGCCTGCCTAGTGCTCAGCGGACTTCGGAGCGCACGTGGCGCCCATGTAGCTACACGATTTCTAGGTCACTATCACTCTCCACTACAAGTGCAGCACGTGTGGATAGTGTTGGATGTCTCTCAAGTAACATCCCTTTTCAAAAGGTCAAGAAATGTATCTGCAAGAATTGTTGGGCCTCCTCTTCTACAGCATCCTATTTTCAGGATTTTGGTCTGTTAGGATGGCGAGTTTTAGAACTTGGAGCTTCCAGGATTTCGCCCTTCAGGATTCTGTCATTCAGGATTGTGTCTTTCAGGATTATGACCCAAGCCCTAAATAAACAACCTAATCTTATACCTGAAGGAGCTAGAAAAGACTCGCAAGCTAGGTTAACAGAAGGAAGGAAATAATAAAAATCTGAGCAGAGAGAAATGAAACACAGACCCCAAACCAAGGCAAAACTAACCCCAAACAAAACAACAAATAATATAAAAGGTCAACAAATGAAAGTCTGTTTGTTTGCTTTTTTTAAAGACAGAAAAAATAGAGAAACTTTTAGTTTGATGAAGAATAAAAGAGAGAAAATCAAAGTCAGAAATGGAAAAGGAGATTACAACCGATACCACAGAAATACAGAGGATTTAAAGAGTCTAGTATGAATAGTTATATACCAGCAAAACAGAAAGCCTAGAAGAAATAGACAAATTCCTGAAAAGACAGAGTCCACCAAGAATGAGCCATAAGACATGGAAAATCCAAACAGACCAATAACACATGAGGAGATTGTACCGTAATCAAAAACCTAGCAAAGAAAAGCCCAGGAGCAAATCACTTCCCTGCTCAATTATACCAAACATTTAAAAAATTATTAACAATAATCTTTCTTAAACTTTTCCAAAAAATGGGACCTGAGGGAACATTCCCAATCTCATTCTTGGAGGCCAGCATTATTACCGTGATATCAAAACTGGTTAGCACACTATGAAAAAAAAAAAATGACACGGCAGTACCTCTGGAGCACACATATGCAGAAGTTCTCGACAAAACAATGGCAAAGCAAATTCAACAGCGTAAGAGTATCATCACCATGATCAAGTGAGATTTACCCCTGAACTCAAGGATAATTCAGTATTTGTTGCTGTAGATCAATACATGTGATAAACCACCTCATAAGATGAAAGATGAAACCATACAGTCATATTAATAGATGCAGAAAATCCTTTTGACAAAATATAATGCCCTTTCATGGTAAAAGTTCTCAACAAATTGAATATAAGAGGAATGTACCTAAACATAATAAAGCTCTTATTTGATAAGCCTGCTAATAACATATTCAACAGTGAAAGGTTCAAAGCTTGTCTTGTATGATCAGGAAGAGGACACGTGGGCCCACCCTCACAATTCCTTCTCTACACAATATAGGAAGCATTTGCCAGGGAAATTAGACATGAAAAAGAAAGGAAAGCAAAAAATACAAATTGGAAAGGAAGAAGTAAAATGTCACTGTCAAGATGCCCTGGTCTATACATAAAAATTCAAAAAACTTCACCAAATATTTGTTAGAACTACTAAAATGAATTTAATAAAGTTGTAGATACAATATCAACATAAAAATATCACTTTTCTATACACTAATACAGTATTTCTATACACTAATAATGCAGGAGCTGAAAAAGAAGTAAAATATCCTATTGATAAGATTATCAAGGAAAATTTAGAAATAAATTTACCTAAAAGGTGAAACATATATACACTGATAACTGTACTATTTGATGAAAAATATTGTTGAAAGGCACAACAAATGGAAACGTAGTCTATGTTTATGGATTGGAAAATTAATATTGTTAAAATGTGCTTACTATACCAAGCAATCTACAGATTCAATGCAATTCCTATCAAACTTCCAATGGCATCTCTCACACAAATGAAAAGCAATCCTAAAAGTCTGTGGAACCACAAAAGATCCAGATTATTCAAAACAATCCTGAGAAAGAGCAAAGCTGGAGATACCACACTTATTGATTTCAAATTACATTACTAAGCTATAGTACATTACACATTTTGTTTTATATAATTTTATTATATGCAAGTTTTGTTAATACAATTCTGTTATGTTATAAAACAGTGATACTGACATAAAAACCAATATATAAACCAATGGAACAAAATCAAGAGCCCGGAATTAAACCCTTGCATGTACAGTCAACTGTTATTTGGCAAAGGAGTTAAGAATCCAAATGAGGAAAGAATATCCTCTTCAATAAATGGTTTTAGGAAAACTAGCTATTCACAAGTAAAAGAATGAAATTGAACTCCATCTAACACCAGTTGCAAAAATAAGCTCAAGATGGATTAAAGACTTAAATCCCTCCCAACTGTAAAACCCCTAGAAGGAAATAGGGAAAAAGTTCCAAGACATTGGTCTTTCCAACACTTTTTTTTAATATGACACTTAAACCACAAGCAACAAAAGCAAAAATCAACAAATGAGACTGTATCAAGCTTCTATATAGCAAAAGAAACAACTAAAAACATGAGCCCATCAAAAACAACTTATCAAATGGGAGAAAATATTTGCAGACTCTATCTGATAAGAGTCTGCTATACAAAATAAGAAGTCACTATACAAAATATACAAAATATATTAGGAACTTATACAACTCAATAGCTAAAGGTAAACCATCTGATTTTAAAGTATACAGAGAATCTACATAGAAATTTTTCTAAAGAAGACATACAGTTGACCACAGATACATGAAAACATACTCAACATCATGAATCATCAGGGAAATGCAAATGAAAACCACAAGGAGATATCATCTCACACCTGTTGGAAGGGCTACCATCAAATATAAGAGAGAACAAGTTTTGATGAGGTTGTTCACAGAAGGAAACCCTTGTGACCTTTTGGTTACAATATAAATTATTAGAGCAACTGTATTGTGTTCCTTAAACTTTCACATTGTTATATTTCCATTTTATTTCATTAAAGTTGGACTCATGTAAATTTTATGAAGAGATATTGAACCTAGAGTAACTTAAAACCACTTTTGAAAAGGAAGAGTGAAGTTCAAAGAATCACTCTACCCTGTGTTAAGGGTTCTTGTCTAGCTAGGGTGTTTGCTGGTCTATACTGGTATGTGCTGGTGGAGAAATAGATGCAGGGAGGGATAAATGGAATGGAATAGAGAACCCAGCAATGGATCCATACAAATATGCTTTATTGATCAGATGAAATTGCAAAAGCAACTCAATGGAGGAGTGATAGCCTTTCCAAAATCTAGTGCTGGAGTAATTGAGCATCTGCAGGCAATGAAATAAACCTCAGCCTACATCTCATAGCTTATTCAAATTAGACTACTTGCTGATATGTAAAACACAAAATTATAAAGGCAGAAAGAAAAAAAATAACTTCAGAGAAAATCTTTAAGAAATGGAACGAGGAAAAATTCTTAAATTTGACATCAAATTTCTGTAAAATTAAAAACATTTTCTCTGTACCAGAGAAACTGGTACTTGAACATTACATATATGAAATGTTACAGGCCCTCGAGATTAATGAAGCAGCAGATTAATGAAGCTAAATGTGCTTCACATAAAACCCAGCAGTTATACCCTTGGGCATTTACTCTTGGAGAAATGAAAGCCTACGTTCACACAATAATCTGCACGTGAATTTTCACAGCCACTGTAGTTATAGCAGCCAAAATTTGGAAAAAAATCTAAATGTCTTTCAATGAATGCGTAGTTAAACTGTGGTACATCCATATTGTGTCATACTATCTAACAATAAAAGCAAAGCAAAACAAAGAACTCTTGATAGTTGCAACAATGTGGATGCTGAGGGGAATGATTCCATTTATATAACACTCTTGTAGTGACACAGTTACAGAAGTGGAGATCAGATTAAGGTTGCCAAGCGTGAAGAGAGGGAAAGAGAAGGAAGTGGTTGCTACTAGAGGGTGAGATATCCTGGAGGTGGGAATGCTCTGTGGTGGGGTCATGCAGATCTACATGTGGGATGAAATTGGATAGAACTGAACACACATACACTGCATACAAAATTGGTGAAAATGGAATAAGATCTGTGGATTGTACCAGTAACATTTTTCCTGTTTGTTATATTGTACTATAATTTTGTGACATGTTACTCTTGGGAGAAACTGGTTAAAGGGTACATGGGTTCTCTCAGAATTATATCTTACAATTGCATGTGAATCTACAATCATAAAAAGTAAAGAAAAATTAAATGCATGGATAAACTTAGAAAGACATATCAAAATATTGGAGATAGTTATTTCTATATTGTAAGGATTCTAGACGATTGAAAAATATATATTGAAATGAAATTTTATCATGGAAAAATAGTGAAAATGGCAGTTAAAGTATAATGCAGACATTTTTAGAATACTATTTAAGAATATAATTTAGTCCATTGAAAACTAAAATGGCATATGGTACTCTGGAAGCTTTTCTTTGCCCCCTTGTTATAGCTTTTAGAGCTATCTATGGTAAAGTAAATAATTTTGGCAGGGAGATTAAGTATTGCCATTCAACTTGGGCTAGATTAAAAATAGCTTGTTCTTTTGTCTCCATCTGACCCAAACACAACCATTTCTTAAGAATATTTGGTAATTTAGATGTTGAGCTAATTTACATTCTCCATCTTGGCTGCTAATCTGGTATGTGAGGTTTTTCAACAACTTTCTCTTAGAGAGTATATTTTAAGTTTAAGTGTGTGGTTCAACATCCCTTGACCCTGGAGTTGTGATTCAGTGCTTAAATTGCAAGTTCATGGGCACTGTGGAAAGACTGTTTAATTTACTTATGTAAATATTCGCTTCTAACTATGAACTGAAGTGGAAGTATAGGGAGAAATAGAGCCTCCTTGCAGTTTGCCGTATAAATGGTATCATGGTTAATGGGAGTGGGGATCTTGACCACAGGGTGTTATGATGTGATGATGTAAGGATGCTGGGTTGGAGGGAAGCTGAGCTACTGGCTCATGTGACATGTGCCAGTACCCAGAGACAGAGTCCTGAGCAGTAGAAGTGACATAATTGGTTCAAGGTCCATGGTTGAAGAAGGAAGTCAGGAATGGTCTAGTCTCAGAATCTGCAAGAAAGGGCATCACTAGAGACTTCATACCAGACAATGAAGTTCTTCTTTGTCCAGTATTCCAGATAGATAGGTATTAGACATGTGCTGGAAATGCACTACCTCAAGCCATGATTGAAGCTAATCAAAGACTGGAAATGCTTATTTTATAAAGGTAGACACCCCTATATTTGATAGCTTTCTGCAAGAACTCACTGGACTCAGCATCTAGTCAGACCCATGGTTATGATTTATCATGGCAACAGGATGAAAACTAAATTAGCAAAGGGAAAAGGACTTGTGAGCTTCTGACTCTTCTGGTGGAATCATGTGGGGCATGCTTAATTCGTCCAGCAATGAACTGTGGCAGCACGTGTGAAATATTGTGTACTAGGGAAGCTCATTTGAGATCCATCCAAGGTTTTTATTGGGGGCTGGTTATGTAAGTGTCTTCTGCCTAGCACATAACAAAATTCCAGACCCTCAGAAGGAAAACAGGTATTTGGCATAAGCCACATTGTTTGCACAAACTGATTAGAGACAGCCCCCTTATCAGTCAATGGGTGGTGGAAGACCTATTCCCAAACCAAGCTCCCAGATGCCAGCCTCAGATTATCCATACAAGCAAGCTTTTCCAAGAAAAGCAGTATCAAGCCTGTTGTGCTAACTCATTTCTGCAATGGTGCCATAAGATGAAGTGGATGACTGTATTATATTGCTAAGAAGAGGGAAGATGTAAGGTAGTGCTGAGTGGAAAAGCAATCTCAAGGCATCCAGAATTAGAAGGAAAGTAGATACCCACACATTGCAGCAAGGGGAAGACCTTGGGTCAACATGATGACCCAAACACCAGCATTTCTCCCTCCTCAAAACCTGTTGAAATAACAAGAACAAAGAATGACATAAACATCTGCAGGAATATTGACCGTGGGAGAGGGACCATCCAAGAACTGAACAGTTTGATTAATTTCTGGAGATTAAAAAGCAGATGAGATGCTATTGGGGGATCAATCCAAGTGGATATGGATGGCAGTAGAAGTTGTATTTTCTGGATATCTCTGGAAAAATGCTGAGTCGTAGGGACTGAAAACTGGAGGATTTGAGCAGAGAACCAAGTATTTCTGTAAAGGACTGCCTAACAGCAGGACTGCTGGCCTCTGATATCAGAGCACTTCACTACAACAGTAGTATCTGCCACCACTCTGGATCCCTGCTTTGGGAAGACTAGACAGCCAGCCCACGGAGGACTTGGTCTCCTAAGGTAAGAGTCCAAGACTCTTGTGTAGCTGTAGGTTGACTTGCCTGCCTGCTACCAGTTGACACATTATAACAGGAAACCTATCAGTTGACATGTCCTGCTTTGTATTCAGAGATTTCAGGCTGCCTGGCACCCACACGATGACAGAGAATCTTGAACTGGTGACCTGGATTGGTCAATCTGGTCATCTTATTAACATAGGTATCTTTCCATATTGGGTAGGCTACCCTTCTCTAGGCTGAATTCTGCTTTGATTCTACTTAGTGAAGTTGAAATAGAAATTTCAGGAAACTAAGGGACAGAAGTGAATGAGTTTCACAATGTTCTGATATTATCTGTAGTGTTTTCAACCCTCTGTCTGAAAGTCAGACTCTTAAGCCATTCTGAAGGTACTGGCCATTCTGAAGGTACTGGGGCTGTTCATGATAGGGAAGATATAGGGACAGAGCAGGATGTGCTTTGCTTTCTGCAATCTTCGCATACTTTCCTTTAAGCAAGAAGAAAGGTCTTCTGACCTTCCCCTTCTTTTCCTGGGGCAGATGTTGTAAGCCCTTGGTGAAATTTAATTACACCTTCCAACAAATCCAATTACTATGCATCTCCATGAAATCCCATTATAACTTTTCTTTTGCTTCATTAGAGATATACCTGGATGGGTTTCTTCCTAATCCACCCTGGCAGATTTTCTAAAGAATATTATTCAGAGGCTTTGCCTACCTTGCTCATTACTCCTCACCTGAGAAAAAATGCAAATGACTTAGAGTCTAACTTCCTTAAACACCAAGCAGACACTGGTTTCCTATAAGAAGCTGATTACTGAGGAATTTTAGGCCTTTGGGGGTATTTTCATAAGAATATTTAGATATTTTGCTTTATTTTTCTTATTATTTCCAACTTTCACTATGAAAAATTTCAAGAGAAAAATGGAAAGACTCGTACAATGATACCTGGGTATGCTGTCACTTCCAAATGGCAGCACTTTGCTAGATCTAAATTTTCTTTTTCTTATGTTCTCCAGATGTGCACTTGTGTGAGTATGTGTGTTCGCTCAAGTGCAAGCAAATGTATCTATGCAACCATTTGAAAATAAATTGTGACATTGAGATACTTCAGTCCCCCAAATTTAAATATTCTATTTTTAAATAGTTAATCTCTTTATATGTGCACAATGCCATTGTTGCATCTAAGCAAATGAACAGTAATGCCATAAAATCATCTAATGAAGATGATCAGACATTTAAAGGAAATTAACATGAAAAAGAAGGAACAAGATAAGCAAACAGAACTGCTTGCAGTAGAGGAAATGAAAACTAGCATTTCTAGAGATATGTGACAGTGTTGCAGCCATAAAACAAGAACAGCCTTCTATGAAAAATGAACATTCAGGGAACCACAGTAAATTAAAATGTCTGCAGTAAAAAATCCAATGTAAGGGCTAAAGGATAACTTTGAGAAAACTTCTCAGAATAAAGATCAGAAAAACCAAGTAAAGGGAAATAAACGGGAAGAGTTAAGAGCTCTGCATGATCTAGGAAATCCATGACATTCCCTAAAGGGAAAACAGAGAATACAGAGAGGAAGGGAAATTCAGAGAAATCAAATAAGAACATTACTGAAATCTGAAGAAAAGTGCAAGTCTTGATATTGTCAGGACCTGCTAAAAAGATCAGAGCCTAAAAATAGAGTGCGTAATTCCAGATCACCAAGTAAGGACAATGAGAAAATCCCCCAAACGTTACTGAAAAATCATCAGATTACTTACTGGGGAGTGAGTCTGATTGACCTCAGCTTATGCACAGAAATGCTGAAGCCTGGAATAGCACCCTCAGTTCTAATGTGCCCACACATCCCTGAGGATCTTGTTGATATTCAGATTCTGGGACACTGCATTTCAAGGAAGCCACCAGGCTACTCGTCTCAGGACCACACTGAATAGAATAAAATGAAACAATACCTTTGGAATCCTGAGGAAAGTTATTTTGAATATAAAATTTCATGGCTAGACAAGTTATTGATCAAATATGAGGCAAAATAAAGACATATTTTAAGTGCTCAGTAAATTTACCAGCCATGCATTTTCTGAAAAACGTATTTGTTGATGAGCTTCAGAAAAGCATGAAAGGAATTAAAAATTAGAAAATATATTTACTTCTGGAACTAACCCAGGAGGAGTGAAGTACCTGTGTGATACACCCAGAAAGCAACTTGTCTAAATAAGAACAGGAAATCAGAGAGACCAAAACAGAATGACTTCAAGAAAGAAGTGATTTTTAGATATTAGTGATGTGATGGAAAAAAATATAGGTTTCTTCTTGAAATAAGGTGTGTGGAGGCAGGGGCAAGGGGATTAAAACTTCAAGAAAAACAAAACCACTCAAGAGAGCATGCTTCAAATATGAAGCAAACTAAAACCTGACCTTCCCACTTGGAAGTTGCATCTTCTAGCAAAACGGAACGACTTACAAATAAATGGTTCTTTCTGGATTGAGGTCCTGGAGGTAAGGGGTTGGGGAGGAGACTTCTACATTTTATTTAGAAATGTTTAATATGAGTTGAATTTTTTATATCAAGTATATATAAAACCATTCAAGAAATAGTTGCTTCCTTAAATATAAAAAGTGAGGAAGGGAAGAGAAGGAATGAAGAGTAACAAAGGAAGGCCACTCTGAAACAATGAAGACCAAGAATCACATACATATGTATGTACACACACACACCCCTCTTCTTCCTCCAGTCCTAGTGTGCTCTGTACTCCCACCATGGGGGAGAACTCCATATTCTTCTTTTAGACAAGGAGGACATCAGGCACCAGAATAGGGCCTTCGGACCAGCATGATGGTTGGTGAGGACTGGGCCTCAGACTGAAGAACTGAACTCCTGCTGTTCCAGGAAGGGACCATGCAGTAAATATAACTGGGATCCTAGCTTTCTGGCTGTAGGTGAGCCCCAGTTGCCATCAGGTGGAGATTTTAAGATGCCAAAAGGAGAAAGTTACACATACCTCTAAACAGAGATGAAGGTTGGGTCAACTCAATTGCATAACCATGGCACATGATTCTCAAGGTCCTGAGGTCTGGATGGCAGCATCAGGGTTATAAGGAGCAGTGGTACAGGGGTTCTGGGCTGTGGGTGACAGCTCTGCTTACCTGAAAGACTAGAGAGAGCAGAGGGGAGGGCTGAAGGCCTGTCTGACCCAGCAGAGTCAGAGGCAAGTGGTTCAAGGGATCTTCCCTCACACCTACAGATGGGAACTTACGCCCAGAATCAGCCCTGATAATTGAGCTGGTAATAGATGATGGCAGAAAAATTTAGAGGAGAGGTGGTGTGAAATGAGACCATAAAGTGAGGCAGAGGCCTCCTAGTGAAGGCTGGGAAAGCCCTGAGTCGAACTAATTGTATAGTGAAGTAAAAGCCGAAATAGTGAACTTAATGCATTATATACAGATGTGGTTTTACTATGATGCATACCTGAAACCTGTATAATGTTATAATGCGATGTTCCTTCAGTACAATTACTTTTTTTAAAAAGAGTAGACTTGGGCCACATTTCAGCCTATAAGAGGGTGATGGTGCCCAGGCCAGGATAGCCTTAGAAATAAGTGAGGAAGAGAGCTTGAAGATCTGCTTTTAAGGGGTAGGATGGATATGAAACATTTATAAAATGCTTTAGGGGGGCAATTTGGAGGGATGATCTTTGGGGTGATGCACTCTGGAAAAAGCTGACCAAGGTGGTTTGAATAGACATTCATTTTTCTCTTTCTAAATTCATTGAAAAATGCACAAAACCAGCATGAATATTTTCAAAACCAGATGTTGTAGCATCTAGAAACTGTAAGGTTTCCTCACAGACTCCATCTGTGAGATTTTGGAGAAGGGGAGCCTTCTGAATCTGGACAACGTGTTTATCTTTACTTCTCTGCTCCCCAAAGTGACATCTTCATTTTCTGTACAAATTCTTAGTTTTGCACCAAAATTGACTTTAGTATTGGTTTCCAAATTGGGTTCTATGAGTTCTTGAAAAGACTATGTTAATTGTTTTAATTTTTGATGGTAATCTAAGCAGAAATAGTCTTGAGTTGTGTAGATTGTTAACAGCCATTTAACTAGAGACTGATTTGGGATTCAGCCCAGATTTTATATTCATAAGCCCTTTGGCACCAAGTAGCACCACTTTGAGTAACCAACAAGGAAAGAACAGTTGTAGGTTTTCTATGACTAAAAAATGTGTCAAGTGAAGGCCAAGGGACAGTCTTATGCTGGAAGGAGGCGTCACAGGCACTCAGAAACTGGAGGGAAAAGGGCCTCCTCTCCAGCCCTCAGAGGCGTGGACATGACTGAGCAAAGATGCTTGGGCCAGCGAGGGTCATGTTCACATGTAAACCAATCTGCCCCATGTTATTAGTTCTGTTCATTTGACTCTCATTGGTTTTGTAGTTTTACTTGTATTTAATTTCATTGCTTATAGTTGAACAAGACCCATAAACAGAAGGTGTTTATATATAGTTTTATGTTTGAACATGTTTTAGTGACATTATAATTTGAAACAACTTAAATCAACATTGGGGGTTAAGGAGAATTTTTTTTTTCCTTTCAGATGGGGTTTGTATGTTATTCATGTTATAGGAAACTTCATAGGATTTCTTTTAATATTCTCTTCATTGCCGTTTATTTATTTATTTATTATTTATTTATTTATTTTCTTGCAAATTTAAACTTCAGTTACTTTCTCTTTTAATAAAAATAATAAGCACACAAGTGATAACGTATTCCAATGACACTGGCTATTTTGTTGTTTTGTTGCCGTGAGGGCTTGGGCTTCAAGAGGAGCCTGAACCACGTGCATGTTCTGTAGGGAAACTTGCTGGAAAGGGAGATTTGGGGGGATAGAGGAGGACGAGAAGGAGGGAGGGGTGGGAGAAGTGGGGGATGGGGTGAGAAAACAAGGGGAAAAGGCAGCAGAGACCTTGCACTGGGGAAAATGGACAAATGAACTTTGGGAGTTCAGCTTGGACCCAGTTGCCAATGGGATTATCCATCAGGAGACATTTTCTGTGTGTTACAAACTCTTCAACCAACATGGTCCAAACCATAAGAACATGTGTTATCATCCATGGGGGCCCAGGTGTGACTTGGTGACCTACTTTTCCTCGAGGTCTGAGCTTCTTTCCAGCAATCAACTCCACCAACATTGATCTGGTGCTTGTGTGGCCTCATCAGTGCTTTCAACAATGGTCACAGTTCCAGGGAGAAGACAGGACATTAGGGAAACCTCCCCCCAGAAGCCTTCAGCTGATTTCTGTGCAGTTTGCGATGCCCTCACACCATGGGAACTAGAGGTGATTACCAGGCATTTCCTACCTCCTTAGTGAGCAAAAGCATGTGCCTGAAAGAGAGGTATCTAAAGAAAGGAGGGCATTGTGCCGTCTGGTGGCAGGCAGGCAAGCAGCAGTGGCTGACCCACAGGGCAGGTGTGCCCCTGAACTGGGCTCCTGAGCTGGGCTCCACTGTCCAGGATGAACTGGGCTGGTAACAGATGGCTGATTCATCAGAATCTACAACAGGACGGTGTTGGGTAGGGTCAGGGGCTCACTCCCAGACCCTTCACACCAGCTGCATGGACTCTGTGAACCAGACCTACCCCGCGGGTCATCAAGGCGGGATTCAGTGATCTGCAGGTCCAGACGAAGACCTTAATAGCTGGAGCAGGCCCATGAAATCTCAGAGCATGGTTGGGGGTGGGCAAACACAGGGGCTCCTGCCTCTTTCTGGGGTCCTGTTGCTGCTTACCTACCACTGACTGCTGCCTCATGGTACCGTTGGTTCAGGCTTCCTAGGAATTGTATTTTTCAAAAGAAGGTGAGCACACCATCTGTTTTTAAAGAACTGAAAGAGCTCAAAGAAAACATGACTTAGGGTGTGATGATCTGCAGAGCCTAACACTCAATAGGTGCAGATCCCTCAACCCTAAACCACTTGCCTCCTTTGAAACTATCTGCTCTAGAAACCAGTGGATAAGGTTGGTGTGCCTCCTTGGGAAGGAATGAAGGAAGAGGCTGAGAGTCAAGAGTTTCCCTTCTGGTAGCTCAGTGAATGCATTCCTGGGAGTTTCTTGATAGACAGACTTCAGGGTTCGATCCTGACATATCCCTACAGGATGTCCCACATCTGAGTCATCACCCTAAGAAGCTGCAAAGGAAGGGCTTTGCAGTAGGCACCCTTAGAAGCTGGGGAGGGAGGTCTGGAGGGCAGGCAGCCTGGCTCTTTCTCCTACACGACTGATTGTGAAACTAGTTTTAGCTTCTCAGGGTTAAAGCCCTCACCTATACAATGAGGCCTCATACACACCTTGGAGGACTATTGTAATTAATCCCGGAGAACACAGAGTACATGGAAGAGCCTCACCAAGCCTATGTCCTGTGGTTGCTTATTTTCCTTTCTTTTACCAGCTCAGTGTGCTCGCTGTTTTATTTCCCATACGAAACACAGTTCTGAGTTTTGTACAGTGGGACGGTTTCATTCCTTGATACCTTTCATGAGTTTCTTGTCTCTCTGAGTTCCCCTTTCCACATTTCTAAAGTGGTAGGGATGTGGTAAGAATTAAATGAGGAGACACCATCAAAATTTTAATCATGGTTATTGGCACATACGATGAAAATCCCAGTATCATTAACTTGCTGCTAGTATATCACTGGGCACAGTATAGATGCTCAATGAATGTATGGTGGATGCATTTGCTTGGGGCACATGCAAGTGCCCTGGTTTGAGCTACGTCAGGCAGGGGCTTTCCTTCTAGCTCTGAGCAGTGTTTGCAGAAGCAGCATCTAGATCAGGATGGAAGACCATGCTCAATTTAATGCTTTGCTCTCACTATCTTGAAAGTCTTCATTTTGGGGCAAGGGACCCTGCATTTTCATTTTACGCTGGGCCTCAAATGATGTGGCCGATCCTGCCTAAGGTTCCTTGGAGCAGGATTTGAGCTCCTAACACCATAAGTACTGTCACTTGGAATGACACCATTGCCCTGTGTGATACAACCTGAGTGTGGCCCCACTGTCTGGCTTCTCTTGTCACAGGATGGGTGATGTATGGTGACTTTCCCTTAGACACCATGTTTGCTATTCTAATTGGCTCTAAGTGTTTCTCCTTTGGCAGCAAACACTACTTGTTAGACTTTTTAATCCAAGTTTCACTGAATCTAGCATAAATCATTGAAGTGTAGAAATACTAGGTGCTTCATACATGTCTTGAAAAGTCATTTGACCTGAAAAAAAATAGTTTTATTGATGTTACATAATTGGTATTGCCCGATGCATATGATAGTCATTATAATTGCATGTTTATGATGTCATTATTCTGTATAATTGCTCATACTCATAGTTTCCAAATGTTGGCTACAGATTAGCTTGATTTCTCCTGCAGATGGGATTTTTTTTAAAAAAAGAAATGACCCTAGCTGTTCTGATGCCTAGTCTCCTAGATTTCTCTTGCAAGAGGGGCTCCTGAGCAGGTGCATGAGAACTCAACCATTGGGAATTAACAAAGTACATGGGAGGAAACAGTGTTCACATTTGAAACTGGAGACCTGTGTGTTGAGCCACAAAAATGACGCCACCACACAAATAACCACGTAGAAAGCGGTGACATCACACGTTTCAGTAAAAAAAATCTACTATAAGAACTTAAAATACCAGACTTAAAGAGGTAATTACTTGTGTTGCAAAAACTATTTAATTTTACAAGATTATCTACAACTGTATTCATTTAGAAATAATGAAATCTCTGCTATCACCGAAACATTCAGTGTGTCCACATGTGCTTGGTTTTCCTGGTTTTGAGAATCACTTGTTACATAAGATACCACTTTTGGTGAACCTGGGTGATGACTAGACAAAACCTTACTGTACTCATAATGCTGCAACTTTTTGTGAGTCTATTCTCATTTTAAAATGTTTGCGCGCGCACACACACACACACACACACACACAGCATATTCTAACACATTAAGAACACATCCGTGAGGTGAAAACAAGCACGTCTTCAGTGGGTACCTAAAGGAGATGGTGACTGACCTACCTTTGCCTCTCCCTGGTCATTTATCAAATAAGTATTGGATTTAGAGACTACTATTATCCCCAAAGTCCGTGGCAGATCACCTTCAATCAGCTGCTCCTTCACCAAGACGGCATACACAGCAGAAAATAAACTCACTTTTTAAATCAGATTATCTTGTCTCATGAACTAGAAAGGAGGAAAATGCCAAAATCATGGAACAAAAAGGAACAAAGATCCAAAATGAATGATCTGCATTTGTGATATTAGCCAGAACTCAACTTGTCTTTTTTCTTAATTTTAACACCTGAGCTAGGTTATGTTACCATTCTAATTTTTGTTTGAGTTAGAGTGAGTCGATAGTCCCAGTTTAAATTGCCTAAATTGGAAAGATTGAAGTGGTGGCAGAAATTAACGGTTATTAAGGAATGGAATAGACTATGAGATATTGAAAACAGGAAGGTGATTTATTCACTCCTTCAAGAAAGATTCCTCAGCGGTGTTTGAAGGTGCAGGAGAAGCAAACTTCTCCTCGCACTAACCTTCCGGGCAGTATTAAAATAAGAAACCAAGAAGAAAGCAACACTCTGTTTCATCAGGTAGCAATATATGCCATGAGGAACAATAAAGAAAGGTAAAGACATGAAGTCATGGGAAGCAGAGAAAACAATGGTTATGCCTAGAATGACAATGTTGTCCTTTTTGCTAAAAAGGAGATAGAGGGAGCCATCCTAAATTTAAAAGATTAGCCAAAATAAAGAATGTAAATGTTAATTCAAGTGATGTGCCGATGCAACTGAACTTGATTGCTATGTCATTTTAAGTTTGATTCCAATTAAAATACTTAATTTCCTCCCCTTTTCTCATTGATCTCTTATTTAGTATAGTAGCTGCTATAAAACTATGCATATCCTTTGGCTCATAGTCCAGTGATTCTCAAACTCATTGGACTTAATGTCCTCTTTTCTATTAAATATTTTTGTAATAACTCCTTTACCATCCTGAAATAAAATGAATACTATAATCTAACAGTGTAATTTAAAGAATTCAAGGTAATACTTCAAATAAACGAAAGGAAAGCAATGTATAATACACGTAACAATACAATAAGAGAGAGCAGTACATGGAATTACCACAGTAACCTCCAATGTAGGTGGCAGCCCAGGCTTATGGACTAGTCACACTTGGGAACATCACACTAGCAATCATGTCACTGATGTAAAGCAAGTCCTATGGCCAGGAGCAGGAGAGTTGAATCCTTCCATAGACCAGGGATAAGAATAACCTGCAAGCTTTGGTGCAACTGAGTTAGACTCTGGCTATCAATTGGCCACATGGGTTTGACCACTTGGCATTTGACTAGGACACTGGATACGGCACAGCCCTCAATTAGCTGAGACTGTCCCATGCATTGCCTGCTTGGCCCTTCCCACCAGTGTCAATAAAACTCTTCCAGGCAAATATGCCTTGACAGGTTTCCAGCATCCCTCTCATAGGCAAGCAGGGTGGCCTTCTTTAAGCACCTTTGCCTCAGTCGAGCTCATGGGCTGTATTTCCAGGCAGTAATCTACAAATGGACAATACTATTTGTCTGAATGTATTGATCTCAAGGTTACTAATGACAACATAAATTTGGAAATAACTAGAATATCTCATGGAATGGAAATGTTTAATTAACTATGATTTTTTCAAACAAAAAGAAAATATTAGAGCCATTAAGCAGAGAAGTAGAGTCTGAAACAGCAGTGTGAACCACTGTGATATACCGTTGACTGACAGTATATGTAACATTTCATATCATCTACATAAAGCATGAAAAAAAGAAGAAACTATTCTCGAGTTTTTCATTTGAAGGAATCAGTTATTTTTTGTTGTGTAATGAGCCAGCCTGAAATTCAGTCCATTACAATGTACAGGCTGTGCTGGTGCCATGAAAGCTGTGAGGAACAAGAATTTCCGGGTCAGTGACAGTGCCTGGATTTCATTGATGAAACAAGGTGACAATGCAGACTTTGCTAGGAGAGCCAGCTGTAATAGAGGTGGTCAGGGGACAACAGCTGAGGTGAAGGTGATGAGCACTTGGAGCACAGAAACAGAAAAGACGCAAATTAAAGAGCCGAGACCTGTTTTGTGCTCATGACGGGTGGTGTGGAAGTCACAGCGATGGGAACTGGGCAGATCAGAGTATGACATGCGTAATGATCCAAAGGATGTTAAGTTAGAAGAAAGAACAGACAGAGTGGTGGCATTAATGAGAGGGGAAATATTGAATATATAGAATTTGTGAGTATGAGAAGTTTGAGTGTTGAAAGGAAAATTACAGAGGAAAGGCCATTAGCCTTGTATGTGTTTGAAAGGAAGTTGGAGAAAATTAATCTGGAAGAAGCCTAGGATGTGGATGAAGATCTTTCTAAATATAAATTAGGGTGTGCCCTGGTGGAATAGAGATTTGACACAGTCCGCCTACATCCCAGTGACCCTGGTTCGAATCCCAGGGCCGGGGGGAAACAACCAAGACGAACAACTAAATATATCTATATATAATATATTTATTAGATGAGGATGTGGATGATGCTGACCTCTCAAATATAATCTTGAGGCCAAAGCACAGGATAGTAATAAGAAGAAATCTAATAGAGGAAAGTGGTCAAAGTGTCTTCTGGATCATCCCATTCTGATGGTTCCTATTCAAGTTCTAAAAAGAAATCATGTATTAAAATGTGTATCTTAAAATGTGCAGCATAGTGCATGAAGCCTAGTTTTAAAGAGCTGGTGCCTTACTTGGTCAGAAGTGCTAATTCTACTTGTTGGGGTGCATGCCTTTCATTTTCAGAACAACCCTACTTGTTGGGGTGCATGCCTTTCATTTTCAGAACAACCCTACTTGTTGGTGTGCATGCCTTTCATTTTCAGAACAACCCAACTGTGTTTATTTACGAAATTAAAAACAAATAGTATTTTAGGCAAAAAAGAAAAAGGAAACGAAAGCAACCTGCAGTTGTTAACTCATTTCTGTGGATGAGCTATCTGGCCTGGACTCATGTGGTGGGGTTCTCTGCCTGGGGTGGTCAACTTGAGATTCAGTGGGACAGCTTGGTCCAAGGTGGCCTCGCTGGCGTATCTAGCATTTACTGCCGTCACCTGAGCCTCTCGTAGGAGCAAGCTAGACATGGCCATTTTCTTTTAACAAACCTAGAAAAACGTTCAGTAAATTAGGCCCAAATGATAACTTTAAAGCTGCTGAGGGAAGAGATGGATGCATGTTTTATGTGCACATTTTAATACCGTTCCTCAAAGCCTAGTCAACCATTCAGTATCAGAGACAAAAAAAAAAAAAAAAAAAAAAAAAAAAAAAAAAAAAAAAAAAAAAAAAAAAGAAAGAAAGAAAGAAAACAGACCAGCCATCTGGCCTAGAGACAGCAAGTTAATCTGAAGTGTCAACTAAAATGGTTGGTTCTGGGACCAGCATTAGAAGCTGATGTCTCAAGGCGAAAAGGGAACACTGAGAAGTCAGTCAAGGTGACCCCAGGGGAGGGACTGAGAATGGACGGGGGGTAAAGCCACACAAAGCCCCTGAGGGGAGGAAGTCTTGTATTTGATTCCTTCCAAGGAGTTTGCTAGAAACCAATAAACCTTAGCTAGCCAGAGCCTTTAAAGACACTCTGGCACTTTTTTACATTTTTGACAAATGACTGACAAATGATATACTCTGTGCACAGGCTGTTGTGCGGGAACTGCTGGCTCAGTCCACTAAACAGCAAAGAGAAAGACCCCTCTGCAGTCTGCTCGGAAACTGGGTTACGTCTGGGCGTGACAAGCTGAGAACCAGGTATGTAACTGCCCAGGCTGTCACCACCCTGCACCCTCTGTGTGAGTCTGAGTGTATAGAGCATGTCATGGTACAATCCACTCTTTCGAAATTTGTAATGTCTGATATATGCAGAAATACACAGCCATGTAAGTCAAATGTTCACGTGCCCACTACCAAATGTAAGATCTAAAACATTGCTAATTCTATTCTTTCTACTTGCCTTTTTTTCTTTATTGCCTGTTCACTGTCCCAAGCACTTTATAGATTTTAATCCTAAAAATCCCATAAAAGAGGATATTTCCATTTCACAGATGAGGAAACTGAGGCACTGAGGTTGAGTATTTTGCCCAAGGTTATATAGTAATGAGAAAGCGCTAGAATTTGAATTCAGATAGTTTAGCTTCTGGACCCATACTTTTCGTTGCTTTTATTGATTTTTTAGTATTGACTTTAAGCTTGATAAATAAGGTGTAATGTATGTGGTATTCTGTAGCTTCCTGTTTTCACACAGTATTTTGTTTCTAAGATTTATCCAAGCTGTATGTGTAGCTGAAGCGCTGCTGTGTTTGCTCACAATATTTCATCAAGTCTATATACCATGATTTTCTTATCCGTTCAGTCTCTAATATCAGTGGGTATTGGTGGGTTTCTTTTATATTTTGCACAAAGCTCTTATGAAAGTTCTTTCACATGTTTTCTAAAGAACATGCACAAGTGTTTCTACAGGGTTTTCAAATTTAATTGCTGTGACTCAGAGTGAGAAATACATTTTACAACACCACGGGCAGCCATAATCCATATCCTCAGCCCCAGCCCTCACTAGACACACTGAAGCAAACATTTCATGGCTTATCTTATTATAATGGCCTCCAATAGTTTTTAATTCAATATTTAAAAATACAGTCTCGATCCTTTAAACTGATTTCATGGCCAATTAGTGATTTGTTTTCTGTTGTTTGAAAAATACTCTTTAATAGTATGTATTACTTAGGAGTAAAATGTGCCAATGCTCAACTTTACTGGGTAGTGCCCAGGTATTTTTCAAAGTGATTCTCCGAATGTATGTCCCCACCAGCAGCCTACATCCTGTAGAAGCATATCTGCACCAAAACTTGATATTATCAGACATGCTTTTTGTCAATACAATATTGAGGACAAAATCTCTCGCTGTCACTTTAAATTGCATTTTCCTTACTATTAAGGTTGAACGTACTTTCACATGATTATTTCACCATTTCTTCTTATGTGAATTGCCTGTTCATGTCTTTTGCCAATTTTTCTGTTGTTTTTAAAGTCTTATTCTTACTGATTTATTAGAGTTGTTTAATTCTTTGTTGTTATAGATGTACAACTATTTTCTCCAAGGTTGTGACTTATATTTTCTTTATGGTGTCTTTTGGTTAACATAAACGCTGAAATTACAATTGAATTTATGAGTATTTTCCATTATATTCCATACTTTGCATCTTGTCTATTTTGAGATCATGAAATGTATATTTTTTAAAGTGTGAGCATTTCACCTTTCACATTTAAGTCTTGAACCCATTAGAAATTTTTGTCTCTAGTGTGAGGAAGAGAACCAATGTCATTTTTTTTTTCTCCCTGTGGGATTATCAGTTGTTCTGCTATTTGCTGACTTGACTATTCTTTCCTAGTCATTTACAATGTCTTCTCTGGCATTTATTAAATTTCTGTATATGTGGGAGTCCACTTGGGAATTATTTTGTTTCTAGTCTGTTTATATATCCTTAATCCAAAAAAAACCTGTTGCAATTATGCTAAATATATAGCATCGTATTATGTAATATATGTCATATAAAATATTATCACTATGTGATAAGAGTACATGTAATATCATAATACAGGAAATAGTGTTCAGAATTATATTGGCTATTCTGTGTGGGGGGGCGTTGTACTTTTTAATATGCATTTTAGAATAAGTTTGTCAAATTCCTAAAACGAAAACAACAACAAAAAAACCCTATAGATACAAAAGGACCAATATTGTGTGACTGCTTTCGTAGGAAGTGTGTAGAGTAACTGCATTCATAGACAGAAAGCAGAACGGTTTCCGAGTCCGGTGGGAGGCGGGAATGGGCAGCCTTTGTGGAAGGAGCACAGAAGTGGGTTTGGAATCATGAAAAGTTCACGAGGTCAGTGGTGGTGGTGGTTCTACAACCGAGTGAATGTGCTCGATGTCACTAAATTATACTCTTGAAAGATGATTAAGTGGTAGAGTTTAGGTTATGTAGATTTTGCCACAATTTAAGAAATCTGTAAGTTTTGAACATATATTAAATCTACAGATTTGCATATTCGACATACTTATTTAAAAAATAGATTTATAAAATCAACATATTTATAAATTTGATCTTCCGAAGATTTAAATCACCTAAGGATCTCCTTGAGATTTATAGTTTTCTCCATACATAGTGAGCACATCTTTTGACAGATTATATAGAAATGACTTTATAAGATTTTTTTGCTTAAAAAAGATACATTTCAAATTATGTTTTCTGTTGTTACTGTTTTGTTGTAAATGCAGTTGACCTTTGTACAAATACCTGGCTGTGACCAATTTTCTCCTAAATGTGTCTGAAGATTTCTTGGGTCTTTTTTTTTTTTTTCCTGTAGAAAATCATGCCTTCTGCAGATAAGGATTTTTAAAATTTCTTCCCTTTCAAATGTTATTCTTTTTATTCTTTTTTTCATGTAGAAGGTGTTCTTTTATTTTATTGCTGGCTTTAAAAAGAATTACCTTTTAAACAATGTTTACCTACGTTTTTATAGACATTTTATTTCCTAAAGAAGCTCCATTTATTATTTTAACATTTTTGTCATTACTAGATGATGAGTTTTATTGCAAATGAATTCTTTGCATCTTTTGAAATGGCCTTATGATAGTTCCCCTTTAGTGTGTTAATCTGATAAAAAAAAAAAAAAAGCCTTTGTGCAGTTTCTAATGTTAAACTCCTCTTTCGTGCTTGGAAACACTCCATTGTGTTCTACTATCTTACACTTTTTGTGTTTCCTGGGTTTGCCTATCTAGGTTTTTTTTAAAAAAGAGTTTTGTATACATATTTTCTTACTGTTTTACCTGCATATACTTCCCTGATTTGGATTTATACCAAAGGTTTACTGATTTCATACAGTTATTTCGAGAGTAGTTTCTTATTCTGTAGAACAATTTAAGTTACTTGAAAGTTATCTGAGCCAGGCATATATTTAAACTACTGATTCCCTTAGTTTAATTGTTTTAAGACCATTTCTCTTGTGTCAGTTTTGGTAAGTGATGTTTTTCTAGGCGTTCATCTATTTGATTGGAATTTATTGATATAAGGTTTTTCCGCTATTCTCTTATTACCTTTCCGGCTTCCGCAAAGATCTGTAGTTACATCCCATTGGTCATTACAAAACGATTTCTTGTGCTTAAGCCTTTAGCTTAAACTTACCCGAGGTTTATCTAGTTTGTATATTTTTCACACTAGGACTGTTGTGTGTTGATCCTTTCTGCCGTAACCTTGTTTTTTAATTTCCTTGATTTGTGCTCATCAATGTATTTATTGTCTCCTTTATTCTACTTTTTAGGAACTTATGCTTTTTTTTCTTTGTGTATATTTAAAATTATTATTATTTTTTATTTGGAGGCCGATATTACTAGTTTCTACAGCTCAAATGTATTGAACTAATTTTCAAAGAAACTCAAAAAAATATATAATCTTACAATCTTGATTAAAAATGTGGGAAACAATAAATGGTAATCTGGGTCTTTTCATACACACTGCATAAAGTGGAGGTAAGAAATTTCTCATCTGTTCTCGGCTTTTTTTTTTTTTTTTTTACTACTACTACTTAGGTTCCTGTTTATTTATGTTTTCAAACTGTAGTCTGTCTTTTAAGCTTGAAAAGATAAGCATCCACATTCCAGCACCATTTCACTTATCTCTTTTAGTTTTAATTTCTCAGTTTGCCCTTGTACACTCATGAAGTCAGTGCATCTTATTAATTTTTCTAGCCCTGAATGGGAATTTTATAGATTTGATAGCTCCCCCCCCAAATATGTTTGCTTGTCATTTTTCCAACGTACAAATTGTTGAAAGAATAGTACATTTCCCATAAGAATAAATTCCATTCGTTCAGTAAATTGGTTCCTAAACTAGCCACAAATCCTTTTGTCCTTTCTTTTCCAAAGAGCAGAACAAGGTTTGTTTCCATCATTCTGGAAGCATAACAGACTCTCAACCACAGGCAAATCTATATTCCCAGCAAATTTTCCAGGGTCGGCTTGAAATGTACCAAGGCAGTATTCCAGTTATAAATATTTGAAAAGTTCAAATTCATTTATTCTTGTCTTGGTTATTAAGCTCTGAAACAGTATGTATCTCTCTCTCCCACACATCCAGATTTTACTGAATCAGTTTGTGTGTATCCATCCACTTAAGCCCCCTAACCTTGCTTACTCTGATTTTTATATTCAGAAAAGTCTTTGTCCGCTAACATATTTTTAGCACACAGGGTACGGTGCTCGTCCCTAGGCATCAGTGATTCAGCAGTAGTCAAACTGCATGATGTAAAGTCCACAGGGTTTTGAAGGAGGTTTGGGTGTTTTGACTCCCTTGTGCCTAAATCTCTTAACTCTCCAGTGCCTCAGTTTTCTTATGTGCCAGCTGGGGAATATGGAAATTACTGCCTGCTGAACAAAGTCACCATCTCCATGCTCACAACCCTCTTACTGCCCTCCCACAAGTCTCCGCCTTTATATATGGGTGTCTCCTTTATATATGGGTGTCTCCTAACACAAAACCCAAGCTGGAGCATGCTCTGTCTGTGTGACCTACAGCAGGTGCCTGAATCTTACTGCACCTCAGTTTCTCAAACTGTAGATTGGATCATTACAGTATCTGCATCATATAATTATTGAAGTAGTTGAATAATTCATGGAAAAAACTTAACACAGTCCCAGTATAATACTGTACTTAAGAAATATTATCCAATGACAAATATTTTGACAAATGTATTTTATTACTAATATTTATAATATTTATTAGAAAAATGTTTAACATGGTTGAGTCAATTATTATAAACCCACTTGAGGAAATTACATAGTTGTTAATGGAGAAAGCTGTGTCAAATATTGAACACTATTTATAAACCCAATAGTCAGCAGAAAAATCAGGAAACCAAATTAGCATTATACCAAAAAGACAACCAGGTAAAATAAATTAGAACCAGACATTCATCAGAAAATCGAAGAGGGGCATGAATAGAACAAGTGAGAGATCTGAGGGGCACAGGGGGTGATACTGTTTACTAGTTTTCTATGGGAAGAAAATTCTTATTGAAAAAGAAACCTCATATATTTCTTTCAAATTCTTGGGTGAGGATGAAATAATAATGATGGCTGCTGTGTTTTTCTTTCAGGTTCCTGGCATTTAACATGGGCACAGTCGGTAACCTCGCCTTTCTGTTGAAAGCAGTGAATTTTCGTGAAAGGGTTCTTCAGTGGGGCCTGGTGGCCAGAATTTATTATAAGGTAAAGATACATTGTGCTATATTTTTCCTGTTGACATGTGTTAAAGGCATATTGTTGCTGGTGAACTGTCTGCTAAATGTAGTCAAGGATGAGTCAGCTTAATTACTATCCTGGAAAAGGCTGGAGTTCCTGCAGGCCATTTTGTATGACAGCCTTGTTTGCTTTGGATGCTACTATTTAACCCTTTTGTACCATTTTTTATAATTCTATCCTCAAGCATCATTTGGTTGCCATTAGAGTTGATGGGTGAAGTAATTTTGAGTCCTCTTTGGAACTGAAAAAAAAAAAAACCAATGTCTACATGTATTGAATACATTGTTCTCTGGAGTCCGGGAGGACATCAGGCATATGCAAAAATTATCCATTAGATTCATCTGAGATGCACTTTTTTTCCTATTAAAATACTGATGACTTTCTGCAAAAAGTAAGACCTGATATCAGCATTGATAGAAATTTAGAGGAATTTGTACCAAGTATGTGGCCAAGGGGTTTGGTTTGAGGAATCATTCCCCACCATCCTGCTCCAAGCCCCAGCAATGTCTGTTTCATCTTCTAATCCTACCATGGAATAGTGAAAAATACTCAAAAAGATCACTCTTCCCACTCTTTGCTCAGACTCAGGGGCTCAGGGATACTGTAATGAGAAACCAGACCACTGCTTCCCCTCTGCACGGGAGTTAGGTTCCAGGAGGACCAGAACTTTCGGACACAACTCTCCCCCTTAAGTTCATCCTTTGTTATATGACTTCCCAGGTTATGTCTCTTAGCACAACACTGAGTGAGTTAACAGGAAGAGGATGAACAGCACATGTGCTCTTAGGAAATGCTCTGAAGTCAGAGGGGCCCCAGAAGCAGAAAGAGGTCAATACTCATAGAACAGACCTGGGCCGATGAGTGCCTGCTGGAAGCTGGACCAGGGCTGTGCACATCATTCCATCATCCAACTTTAGATCCAAGGCAAGGTCCTGCCAGACACCAAGTACACATCCAGATGGGCTTCAGTCACTGCACATGCACTGCCCTTATCATGGCGTAAGCCAAAATAAGAAAAGGATACAATCAAAGGCAAACATACTGTAGATGCACTAGTGAACAGAATTAATGGATAAATGAAAACTGAATTAGCCTTCTAAGACTGTAGAAAAAAAGGATAAAGATGAAATGGCAAGAGATAATAATAGACATAGAATGAAAGCAGTAGAAATCTAACCTATGATACCAATTGTTCCTGAAAATGCTGGCACAAAGGAACAAAAATAATAATCACAGACAGAATAGGAAAAAAATTTTCCCTAGTGTAAAAAAATTTTAATGAGAAAAAATACCCATAACTGTCTATAGCCTAAAAAACTGAAGTAAAGAGAATAACATATAAGCAACCAGATGGAACATAAAGGTTGACCCACAAAGGGGAAAAATAAGGCTAGCTTCAGTCTTTATTTACCAGCTCCAAAGGAGTAATATCTACCCCTTTGAAAAGGGCTTCCATGATCTAAGCATACTTATTTCAAGGCAAAGTTAATTCATGAGTCCTGGCAGTGGAGACATATTTTCAAATGTCTAAGAACCAGATGCAATATGACCTTCCCTAAAAAGTATTCAAAGACCTACTCCATAGGACATTAAAAAGAATCAAAATAATAACTCAAAAATAAGAAAACCGAGATATAAAAGAATTATCCCTGTGGAACCAACAACGACTATGTGTTTCTAAAGAATAATTGTAAGTTAAATATAGAAGCTAAAACATTTTTTGGAAGAAACATGAATTTTAAAAACTTGACTAATTGGTAGTAATAGATTAGGTCTATAATATTTTTCCTATGGTAAAATAAAAGCGAACATAAAATAAAAACATGCTCAATTTCTGACTTTAATTACAGAGTAGGCAAAAGATACTGTTCTGTTCTGACTTTGATCATTAGAGAAACATAGATTAAAATACATGTTTCATTAAATTGAAAGTTAACATGAGTGCTAAATCCAGGATGCTTCTTTTCTAAATCACTCCAGAAGACAAAACAAAGAGGATAAATAAGAGACCAGAAGTTTGTGTGAACAGAGGCCAAGCAAAGAACTCAAAAAATATGTTCTTAGAGACCTGAAGACTCTCCAGTGTTATTCCTGAAGATGTGCCTGTACAGGCCTGGAGGGCTCTTTTAAGAATTCTCACTGCCAGTTTCTCCTTGGTTTGAGAATTTCTCCAGGATTGCTCCCCAAAATATGCTTCCTGTTTACTGTGATATCACCTTTGACTGTGTCTTATTTGGCTTAATACACGTTTCCAACATATTGATAATTTGATTTTTTTTAATCAAGTAAACCCAAATTTTATTATTAAAGATTTGTATTATAACAAGCCATGGAGAAGCATCTTCTGATACATTACAGCCTGGAGGGCCTTAAATCCATCCAATTCCTTCTTCTAAAAGGTAGATGGATGAAAAATGGGCTACAATATGAAATAAAAGAGGACTGAATTCTCCGAAAGAAAGTGTAGACTCTCCAATTACAAATAAATCTAGCATGTGCTTTTTGTTTAGAAACAAATCTAATGGCATTTATTGTATATTGCAGGAAAAATTATTTTTAAAAGAAGAGTTAACATAGGTCAGACGGCAGCAAGATCGTGTCAGACATCTTTCAGAAAACAGATGGATTAGTCTGCTTCTACTGCTGTAACAAAATACCACAGACTGGGTGGCTTAAGCAACAAGACTCCTTTTCACAGTTCTGGGAACTCTGAGTCCAAGATCAAGGTGGCAGCAGGTGGGCTTCCTCTGAGGTCCTCTTTCTAGCTTGCAGATAACTACCCTCTTGTTGCCTTTTCAGTGGTCCTCTCTCTGTGCGTACACTCCTGTCACTTATAAGCTGACCAGTCAGTTTGGATTATGGCCCCACCCTAAGACCTCTTGTAAACTTAATCACCCTGTTAAAGACCTTATCTCCATATATGGCTACATTCTGAGATATTGGGGCCTTGAACTTCAAAGTATGAGTTTTGGGAGAAACACAAGTCAGCTCATAATAATAGGCAATATTCATCTGAAACACTAATACAAAAGCATTGAACTGTATAAAGCCAAATCGATGCTACCTAAGTATGTGCTTTATGTGCCAAATAACATATCATCTGTGATAGCCAACCTTCAACATAGCCCCCAGGAATCCGCACATCCTGATATTCATACTCTTGTATAGTCCTTTCCCATTTTGTGCTAGAGTTAATCTGTGAAACACGCTGTGTCTAAAGGAGGTGATTTCATCTAGAATGCCAAGATCTGGTAAAAAATATGACCATGTGATTTGTTCAGAATCTTCAAGTAAAGAAAGCAAAATGTGGGCTTCAGAAATCTGCTTTGTTCTCATCCTTTTTAGTAATACTTCTTAATTTTCCTCAAAAGCACACTTTATTTTGGGGAAATCTGGCCAACACTTGCCAGCACATTAACAGCCCATCTACTCTTACCTGGACCAAGTGCTGAGGGCTCGCGCTTCACAGATTGGAGAGTCAAGACCACTAAGTCCTTGTGAAAGAGTCAGCCTTGACCATCATCTGATAATGCCTTTCCTTTCTTTGTGTAGTCAGAATTTAACTCAAAACAGGTCCAGAAGATGCCCTTTAGTGTCCAGGAGCCATGCAGGAAACCCAGCCCCACTTCTCCAGTTGCTCAAAATCATGTTGCCAAGTGTTGTTATTACAGTTGCTGCATCATTTCCCCACTAATGAGAAGGAAAAAAAATAAGACAATACACTATGAATTCTGTCATTCTGTAGAGAAAAATAGGCACAGAAATATACAGACTCAGTAATCAGTGTAATTAACAAATGTCTAAATGTGCATGACAAAAATTGGACAGGTGGAAGAGTAAGAACATAGACAGGGCTCATCCTGGTTATAGTACCAGTTAACCAGGAGTTGATTCATGGTCTGTCTCTCAGCTGTAGCTTTCTCCACCATAGAAGCAGTTCTGCCACTTCAGAATGTTGAAGAATCCCCTGGCCCAGAAGGGTGTTAAGAATCTGATTCAGGTTGTCCTCCACAGTCAGAAGAGAAAGGGAAGCAGTTTGCAAATGAACATCATGAATCACCCACAAAATCCAGAGGCCGTAAGCTAATTTGGAAACAACTACCTGAAGTGCCCTAGTTATTTCCTTACTTAGGATTAGAGATGTTGATGAGGAAGAACTGGTGGAGACTGGAAATAAGATCATTAGAAATGTAACTTTCTAGAGTTTTCTGCTGAGAAAAAGTACTGATACCTCTGGTTTTCATTGTTGTGGTCAGTGTGTAACCTGACTACTCTTTTGTGTCTGTGTGATCTCAAAACTCTTAATTTAGATCTTGATAACATAATAAAACCATAGTACTTCTGTAAAAGGCTGTCTTTCTAACAGATAATGCCAGCTGTTTTGTTAAATTTTAGAATGACAGCATCTTTGCTTAGGTCACCTGACTGAGATTTAGAATCTTATCTGAGTTCTTATCTATAGAAGATGTGAGCTATCTGTGTGGACAGTTGGATGGCATTCACGGGGCATGCGACAGAGAATGTCATTCTCAAGGAACTTGGGGAGACAATTCACTGTTCGTTTATCTAAACTTCTCAGCGTTTGAGGGTGGGGACAGGGATCAGAGAGTACTAACAGAAGCTGGGTTGCATTTGTTATATTTTTTAAAAGCTAGTAACATCACCTGAACTGCAGATGTTTTACTAAAAATCTCATGGTACAGAAATATCAAGAGCTTTTGTTCCAGAGACAGATCATCAAAGACAAGAAACAGGATTCAGAACCAAATTTCCTGAGTTCATAGTCTGTATTCTCTAGATGCATCTTCCTCTTCTCATGGTAGAGGGGTTTGGGAATGACCACAGGACCAGGACCACCCGACGAGGGCAGGGTAGGCTCTGTATCTCCAAGTAGGGGCACTGCCTGTGCATTTTAGTTAAACGTAATAATATTTTCTTTTATCCTGGATTTTAACTGCCTTTTCTTCCATTTAGGTTAAAGAGGCAGTTATCACATGGGAACCCCAATCTTAATGTTCTGTAGCATCAGCAGATACAGTTTGGGGTTAGCAGGAAGATTAAAAATTGGGGAGGAAAATTCATGAAAAGAGGAAACCACAGAATGCAACACTTCAAAATATGTGTGTGAACACCATTCATATTCTTAAATGAGATCTGAAATATGCAGGGGTGGGATCAGACTCCAAAGAGCTGATGTGATCTTCAAAATGGAAGGCTTAGATTGGTGAGCAGAGAATTCACTGTCTTGATTACACATATAGGAAGTAGAATTTTATAGTTTGACTACTACCAAACTAGAGTGTGGTAAATAAAACTTTCCTTTGAAACACCAGAACAGTTATGCATTCAGAGTAAAACTATTTCCCAGGAAAAGGTATTTGCCCAGAGACTAGAGGTAAAATTAAGAGACTAAAGGAAAAACCAAAAAGATTCTTCCTGACCACACATAAAAATTAACTTCTACAATTCAAATTAATATAAACTAAAACTCAATAATCTCTAGAGGAAGACAATAGGATCCAGAATCATTATTCATTTATAGTGATGTCTAGTTTACTATAAAATATTACCAGATATAAGAAGAAATACGAACATGTAATTCATAATCAAGAAGAAAATCAGGCAATAGAAAAAGATCCACCAATGACCTAGATGCTGAAATTAGAAGATAAGGGCTTTAACTAAGTATGATTTATTTTATGTGTCCTGGTAGCCTACTGGGTTAGTTCACTAGAGATGTAGACCATATATAATCCCAAGGTCCCTGGTTCAAGACCTGGGCTAGGAAAACAACAAAGATAATCAACTAAATAAGATAAATTAAACTATAAAAATAGTTTCAAATTGATAAAACTGAAGAATACAGAGCTATAAACAAAAAAGGTTGAATAGGATTAAAAAGACTGAGCACAATAGAGAGCAAGGTTCTGTGATCCTGAAGATAGATCAGTTGGAACTAAAGCTCAGAGAGAAAAAAGCCTGATAAAATGAACAGAACCCTAGTGACTTGTGAGACAGGAACACATACCCTAATATACATGTAATTATAGTCTCAAAAGAAAATCAGAGGGAATGGAACAGGAAAAGTATTAGTCAAAATTTTTAAGCTAGCTTCTAAAAAATGACAGCATACAAATTCAAAAATACTGCTAATTTTTTTAGAAACTGCTAAGTTGCTGAAAGAAATTTTTTTAAAAATGAATTTATCTAAAATCTTTTATATAACAAAGCTAAAGATGAAAATAAAATACAGGCATTTTTAGATAAAGAAAAATGAGAGCATATGTCATTAGCAGTCTATACTACAAGAAATGTTAAGGAAAATTCTTAAAGCTGAACAAAATGAAATTCCGTTCTAAAGTAAAGAACACAGTAAATGCAAAATGTGTAGGTAATGATTAATGAAACTTCCTTCTTATAATAAACTTTTTAGAATTCAACTGAATATTTAAAGTAAAAGTATTCACAGTTATTTAGGGTTTGTAATGTACATAGAAGTAGAATATATGGCAACAGTAGCATAAAGAATGGTATGTAGCGTATAAGAAATTATAATGCTATAAGGTTCTTACATTGTACATGCAGTGTTGTTAATTAAAAGGAGACTGTTATAAGTAAAGTATACATTGTAGTATAGAAGGCAGACTGAGACAAAAAGAAAAATCCTTATTTGGTCCAGAAGAAGGCAGGAAAGGAGGAAGGAAAAGAACTAAAGAGACAGACTACAAATAGGAATATAGTAGATTTGTAGCCAATAATGTCAATAATTGTATTTGATGTAAATGGACTGAACATTTTAAATGAAAAAGTAGGCATTGTCATAAAGGATTAAAAATAAGCAATTCCCCCCTATATACATTAAATAAAAAGACAGGAAAAATATATAGCATGCAACTAGAACCTAATGGAGCCTATATTAATAGCAGGTAGAATAAACTTTAAGACAAAGAGTTTTCCAGGGATAAGGAGGGTCATTTCATGATGGTTGAAGTATCCCTTCCTCAAGAAGGTAGAATAATATGAAGCAGGTATGTACCTTAACAGAGATTTGAAATACATGAAACAGAATTGGACAGAACGAAAGGGAGAAACAGACAAATCCAGAAATTAATGGAGCAAGTAGTAAGTGTGACTATAAAAAATGTGAGCAGGCACACTTCTTTGACTCAGATACTAAACTCATGCCTGGGAGCAGTCCACATACAACCCAAGGACCCAGGTGTGTGGTCCAGGTCACCTCCAGTGAGGTGGAGTGGACCTAACATGAACAACTAAATAAATCTGGTGCTTCCTCCTCTGTCTTCCTTTCTGGTTGCTGTCTGCCTGCCTTCATTCCTGCCTGCCTGCCTGCCTTTGAAAAAACAAAAAAAGATGTGAACACTATCATTCAAATCAACCTATTTAGCATTTTATACATTTATTGAAAACGACACCCAGAACTAGAATGCTGTCCATAAGACAAAACTTGATAATTTTTTAAAAAGATTGTAATAATACAGAGTATATATTTTAGCAACAAGGAAGTTATATTAGAAACAAATAACCAAAGAATATCTGAAAATTTCCTGAATATATGTCTGCTGAGCAACACATTTCTAACTAACCTGTGAATCAAAGAAAACATTTCTAGAGGAATTAGAAAATATTTCACACTGAACAGTAATGAAAAAAATAACATCAGGGAGGAAAAATAATGAAATAAAGATTGTAAAGGAAGAAATGAATCAGTCTTGATTTGCAAATGAAATCATTGTTTACATAGAAAATCCTAAAGAATTTACAAACAACAAAACAAAATGCTAACAGAACAAATCAATACAGGATTGCAGGAAAATCAAATCAATTTTATTTTTATATATAATCAAAAGACATTTGGAAAGCAGATGTAAAATAAAGTTAAATTTACTATAATATTAAAAACATGAAGTTCGCAGGAGTGCATTCAACAATAAAAATTCAAACTGCAATATTTGTACACTGAAAATTTTAAAAGTTGTAGAAAGTAATTAAAGCTTAAATAAATAGAGATGATGGAACATAGACTTAAAGTGAAAGTAAAAACTATAAAACTTCCACGAGAAAACAGAAAAATATCTGTAATCTGTAATAAATTAAAATTTATTTAAAAGGAGATAAAAAGCATTAACATTAAATATTGATTAAGTGGATTTTTCAAAGTTATAATGTTTTCCAAAAGATACCAGTTAGAAAACAAAAAGGCAAACCATAATCTTGGAGACATTATTTGCAGCAGTATCTAAAAAGAAAAGCCGTCTCTTTAGATTATATGATGAACTCCCACAAATGAATAATAAAAAGACACAATCTAAGAACTGCATAAAGGACTTGAAAAGAAACTTCACAAGAAAAGATAAAAGTGGCGATGAGCATATGAAACTTTGCTCAGTCTTATTAGTCATCAGGAAAATAGAAATTAAAACCACAATGAAATACAACGATAAACCCACTGAAGTGAGTTTAAACTAAAATGATGTTGACAACACTCAACCATGGTGACAATAAAGAGCAAACACAACTTTCATATTTGCTTTAGGTAGTGTAAAAACTCTGATGACAGTTTTGTACTTCCTTATAAGGTTAAATATATAGCTACCCTGTGACCCAGCAATTTCCTTTGTGGTTATTTACCCAAGAGAAACATGATCACAAAAAGACTTCTACAAGAATGCTTAAGTAGTAATCGCCAAAAGTTAAAAACAATCCAAATGTTCATCAGCATGAGCCTTGGTAAACTAACTGTGGTGTAATTATACAATGACATTTTACTCAACAATAAAGACATGCACTACTGTGTTTATTTTTGTGCCGGTACCACACTGTTTTGCTTACTAGAGTTTTATAACATAGTTTCAAATCAGGGAAGTGTGATATCTCCAGCCTTGTTGGTCTTTCTCAGAAATGCTTTGGTTATCAAGGGATTATTGTGGTCCCATACAAGTTTTAGAACTTTTGTCTATTTCTGGAAAAATGTTGGAGTTTTGATAGGAATCGTAGTGAATCTTAGATGATTTTTGTGTAATGTGGACATTTTCACAATATTAATTCTTCCAGTCTAGGATATCTTTCCATTTCTTTGTGTCTACTTCAGTTTCTTTTATCATTGTCTTACAGTTTTCAATGTACACATCCTTTACCTTTTTTGTTAAAACCATTTCTAAGTTTTATTGTGTTTGATGCTATTGTAAATTGATATTTTGTTTTAGTGTATAGAAACAACTGACTTCTGTAAGCACATTCTATATTCTGCAGCTTTACTGGATTAATCTGTCTTGGCAATTCTTTTGTGGAGACTTTAGGATTTTCTGTTTATCTAAAGAGACAATTTAACTTATTCCTCTCTGATTTAGATTTTTTTTAAGGAAAGATGCAGGCAGGAATGAAAATAAGTAGACAGACAGCAAAGAGGAGAGAGGTGGAAGAAGCATTTATTTAATTTAGCTGTTCATCTTGTTTGTTCTCTCCAGCCCTGGGTCTTAAACCTGGGTTTATGTGGACTTCATCCAGTGGCCTTATCCACGGGGCCAACAGGATGTGCCATTTTTTATTTCTTGAGAACAGGAGTGGTGAGAGTGACCACCTTTGCCTCATTCCTGGTCATAGAGTAAAAGCTTTCAACCCTTTCCTGTTGAGCATAATGTCAACTAGATCTGAAGGGTGGTTTCTGGAAGTTCTTTGTGATTAGAGGATGGACTCGCCATAGAGCTGGACACTAGTGGAGACCGCAGTAGTTGGGTAAGCAGGAATGAGCCCGTGATTCTCTTTCATCTGCCCTTACATAAGGCCAGACACTCATAGTCAACGGGGGCCACAGACACTTGTTAAGTGCCTCTAATCAGAGGTAACTTCAGGCCCAGCTCTTTGACATATAGGCAGTAGCCTGATTGCAAAGAAAATGATAAAGTTGTGGTGACACGGGGGCCTCCATCAGGATGAGGCATTTGGGGCCAATCACACAGGTGGTATAGACATTAGGACAAAGCATTATGCAAAGGAAGGGGTTAGATATGTGTAAAAAGCTTCCCACCTCCCACCTCGCCTCTCCACTGAGGCTGTCAAGTCCAGCCCACATCCCCACCAGCTTAGTGTCTTGGCCATGGGGACTTACAGCTACCTCTTGACCTCGAATGTCCTGTGGCAGCTCTGGTGACCTGACACTCTCCTTTCCCTGATCACCAACAGGCTCTTCAAATAGGTTGTTTTGTTGGTGGTGGTAGTTAATCCCCAGTGCTAGTTCACTCCTTACTTAGAAGGATCTCAACCATCTCTCCCTGCTCAGCTCACAGAGAGGTTGTCTCCACCTCTGAAATAACATGCTGTTTTCAAATTCTTAAAACGTTAGCCAAAAATATGTCTCCCAGTGACAGTGAAATAAAAATGCTTCATTGGAACTTTATTTACTTAAATAATCAAAGCGAAAAGCCCTGTAAACATTTTCATTTTTGTTGAAACTAGTTCCTAATTTGAAAGCTGTTGCTCCGTGGTGACAGTGCGCCAGAAGCTTTGTGAATTCTGGGGCTGTGAGGATAACTAACTGTGGACTCTTGGATGAGAGGGGCAGGTGGCAATAACACCTGTCAGGAGGAAGTGCAATGAGAAGGGTCAGCAGCAGAGGGAGGGCTGTCCTTTTCTGTCCCGTGTGTAAGGGTGGCACATGGAGGGGAGCGTCTGGGTTTTACATGCTAAGTGCTCGACATGCCATTTCACATCCACCCAGGCAGAGGGTGGGTAGGACCTGGGCTGCAAGAATGGGACATGAGTGAGCGACGGGCTTGTGTTCAAGCCAGGACTTCAAGCATCGCGAGAGGTGACTGCAGTGGCCTGTGGGTCTTCACCATGGTGAGCTTTGTGTGCCCTGCTGGAGGGGCAGAGAACCTTCCACCTTCCTGCAGGTGGTGGGGCTGGGACTCCAGCATCTTGGGGTCAGGAAGATCATTGTGGAGTCAGTGCTGAGTTGGTGACCCAATCCAGCCCCAGCTGTGGGCTGATGGCAGAGAGTGTGAGGGTAGTTGGTGAGGTAACTTGGTGGGAGAAAGTCGAAGGTGGGGTGCAGGATGGTCAGTCCAGCCTGCACACGGGCAGACGGGACACCATCAGTGGAGCTGCACACAGAGCTCCGTGGGGCTCCAAATTGCAGCAGGTTCTGTGCTTCCCACCCCAATCTCCTGTTCACCACATTCACTCCAAATCCCCATGGGGTGGGTTTCTGCATGTCGTACCCCTCACTTTTGCACAGAGGCCCGAGAATGCCTCCTCCAGCTGTCTCATGACCTTACTACCAGCTGAGCTGCTGCAGAAATTCGGGAAACGAAGATCTAGAGGCCTAATTTCTTTCACATATTAAATGTACATTATTCTGCTTTATGTCAGCTTTAAGCAGTCACTAAGGGCAATCAGGTTCCATAACAGTCTTCAGTAAATGCAAAGATCATATTATTGAAACAAGATCTTTCTAGCTGACTGGATTCCAAATGCATGCTTTGGTGCCTGCAAAATCTATTTAAAGTCTCCTGTTTTCCTCTCTCCTCCATCCACCACAACAGTTCAGAGGGACGTTTAAAATGAGGAAACAGTTAAGAAAAGGAGAAAGTATCAACATTTGTTTATTTATATATCGGTTGCTGAAAGTGATCAAAGAGCGTGGAGTTCAAATGCTCCCTAAATGACCAAAGAGAACATAGCTTCCAATATTATTTTCTTTTTTGAAAAGCTAAGTAATGAAAAGCAGACTCTTCATTTAACACAAAAGGGGAAAAGGAGAAGAAATTAGGAAGTAATATATTCAATTATAGGCGCCCTTTGCCAAGTCCTTCTTGATTACATGTTCTGACAATTTCAGTTAAGCACTAGTGGGGAAAAGATTCAGAACTGGTCAGCTCAAACATGGCAGCCCCCTTCTCCTGGAACTCTTTTTGGAGCCCCCATAACTGCTATGCAGTGGAAGGCTTACCAGGACCCCCATATACCTTTTTTCTTAGATTCCTCTCTGTTGTTTCCTCTTGCTATTTCTCTGCCTTCTAAACCAGTTTCTTTCCTGCTTCCTCCTCACACATCCATTTCTTCTGTTATCATCCATCTGTATGAGGGGTTTTATTTATGTGGTCATTGGCCCTGACTACTGTCCTGGGTGCTGGACAAGTTGAAGTCTGCATGGGTTGGAGAAACACTTTCACCACAGTGCAACAAGGGTTTGGATGGATGGATGGATGGTTGGATGAATTGTTGGAAGGATGAATAGAAGGATGGATGGGTGGGTGGATACGTCTGCTTGGAGGAAACCTAGAAGGAGGGAACCTAGGCCAAAAGGACTGGGGAACATGAAACGAGAGGAGGCAGTCAGAGGAAGAGCCAGAAGGCAGGTAGAGAAAACTGCTTGTACACATATCAGAAGCAAGAAAAGGGAATGTGTTCTGGGATTAGATATTATTCAGGGTAGAAGGGAGTGTGTGTGTGTGTGTGTGTGTGTGTGTGTGTGTGTGTGTGCATTTGTGCACAGCGTCTCTTTGAAAGCATGTTTAATGAGAACCTGTACCCAGCGCTGTTGGGGAGGATGGGGCGGCACGGGGCGACGGCTGCACTAATACGGCTGTGCTGGATGGGTTTTGTTGGAGCTGGAGAGGCGAACAGTTAGCAAGAATGCCCTGGCAGGCCACACTACATACATCTGTGTTTCTGTGTGTGACCTAGGGACCATTATAGGACTTTTCTGAGATTCACTGTAAAATCAGTGTCTTCCTGGAGCAGGGACAAGCTCTGGAGGGAACGTGCCTGTCTTCCTAGGTTGTTAGATCCCTTCCTGCTGTCATGCTCTTCATCATTCTTATAGTGTGTTTCTCTAAGAAAATGTCTTGTGAGTCCCAACCTTGCACCCCAACGGCTCCTGTCCCTGACAGGGCATCTTCTCTGGGGAAATAAAAGTAGGACAGCAAGCAAGTGTATGCCCTTCTGTGCCTTTCTCCCAGCACGCAGCAGGACGCTGAGTGAGATTTTTATGCCTCTGTCCTGGAATCGCCGCTCAGTTTCAAAGCTTAGGCCACAGGCGCAAAGAAGTCCATGTTCCTCATTCAGAAAGCACCTCATTCAGAAGCTGGTGGGTCTCACTGCATGGGGTGCCTGTGGCCTCTGTTAAGGCTGCTGCAAAACAAAGGCCGAACATAATTTCCTTTTCCGTCACTGGTTATAAAAACAAAAATCCTCTGATTACTTCTGGTGAGTGAAAACAAGTACTAACGTCGGTGTTTTATAAAATCAAAGTGGCGTGACTTGAACTTTCCAGAGTGGGAAATACCTGCACTCCTTTTTTCTCCTAGTTCTGGTAGAGGTTCAGTGCTTTCAGAGCTCAGCGTCAGTCAGGAAACTACCACTCCAGGCTCCCAGTCCCTTACCAGGTTCTGAGAACAGTGTTTAGTTTCTCTGACCTCTCAGACCTGGGAATGCATAATGGTTTCCTATTGCTATTAATCCTGAAGTGCTTTATCACCCTTCTTGGCGCCTTTCCTTAACTTTGCCCATGCCTCTGCCAATAGTTTTTTTAATCTTTTTTTTTTTTTTTTTTTCAATTAAATCCCTTTGAGTATGCCTTTGGTTTTGTGATGGGATCCTGACTAATATAATTGTACATAACCAAAATTAAAATTGCTAAAGAGTCTAGGTCTTCCTTAAGTAGTCTGGCTTTGTATTTAATTTGTATTTTGCTGATTTTCAACCCCTGGTCTGTTGGAAGGGATACTTGTATAAACCAAGTTTAATCATTCTGATCAAATGGCCAGAATATATGAATGTGTCTGGTTAAAGAAACAATAAGATATTGAAATATTGTTTAAAAAAAAAAAAAAAAAAGCTGTGACCATTTATGCAGGAAAAGGGTGGAGTGTGGAGAGGGCAAGGCTCAGGTAGGAAGACGAGAAGAGGGGTCCTCTTCCCAAAGCCAAGCAGAAGAAACCAAAGTTAATCAGGAAAGAAATCTCAAGAGAAAAGGGGAGAATCATTTGGTATGAAAACATACATGTAAAAGATGAATGAAAGAGCAAACAGTTGAATTAGCTCAGAAAAAAGATATTCTAGATATTCTGTACAGAAGTTCTCTATTCTATATATGCAAATATTTCTCTGAATCCTTTGATTTTTTTTTAAACAGTGTCTTTAAAAAGCAGAATTTGATTTTTGATGAAATTCAACCTTTTTGTGTCATGTCACAAAATCTTGGCCTAACCCAGTGTCAGCTGTTTTCTCGGTGGTTTCTTCTGTTAGTCTTGTGGATATAGCTTTTACATTTAGGTCTATGCTCCACTTTGAGTTAACCTTTCTGTATGGTGTGAAGAAAGGGTTGAGGTTCATTTACTTATCTCTGGTGTTTTGCATGTGATATTTAGTTGTTATAGAACCTTTGTTAAAAAAACTGTTGTTTTCCTATACTGCCACCTTGTTGCTTTTGTCAAAACTCAGTTAACTGGCTAAGTGTGACTGTTTCTGAACTCTCCACATTTTTCCCCTTCCCCTACAGTTCTGTCCTTACCCCACTAGCACGTGCCACTGATTCTATAGCTTTATTGTAAATCCTGAAATCAGTTAGTGTGACTCTTCCAACTATTTTTCCTTTCTTAAAATTATTTTTGGCTATCTTAGGCTTATGTATTTCCATATAAGTTTTCAAATCAGTTTGTCAGAGTTTCCACAAGGGATGTCTTTTGGGATTTTGATTTGGCTTTGTCTTCATCTATGGTAGATCTCCCTTTATTTGGTGATCCTTTTACATTTCCTGCTGCAATGATTTCTTTTAGTTTTTAAGCCCAGATATTGCATATATTTTATAAAGTATATACATGTTTCAGGTTTTATGCTATCATTGTCTCATTTTTATTCCAAGTCCCAATTGTTCATTGCTGGGATACAGAAGTAGTTTATATTTGGAATATCAAAACCCTGTATCTTACTACTTTGCTTAATTTTCTTAGTTCTCATCGCTCTGTTATGTATTCCTTAGGATTTTCTACATAGAAAATAATGTCTTTTTGGATAGAGACTTATTCCTTTCCAAAGTCTACAACTTTATTTGTCTTGCCTTATTTCCCTGGCTGGAACCCGCTGCGTGGTTTGTAATAACCAGCAACCCTGTCTTTTTTCCTGATCTTTGGGAGAAAGCACGCAGTTTTTTACTATCAAATATGTCAGCTGAGGCTTTTGGTAGATTCTCTGTAGGGAGGTAAGTATTTAAAATTGGCTATATTGTTGCCCAAATCTACTGGAGGTTTTCCTAGAAAGTAAGAAGGGAGTGGATAGGGGCATGTACCAAAAGGAGGCCAGCAGGGGTTCCTTCGTAAGCTCATCTGTGTGAGCTCAGCTGGGTGAATATTTATTTGAAAATAGCGTCTAATTTCATTAGAGGCTTAAAGCATGGGGTGTGACTCACATTAAACATGACCACGTGTGACAGTGTCTCTTTATCAACTGTGTATTTGGGAGGGACTGCTGTTGCCAGGGAACTAACTCCCCGTCAGTCCATTGGGAGGCAGTGTAGTCTGTGGTTAGAAACGTGAATCAGAAACCTGGGTGCCCAGCCCTAACCGGCTCTGAAATCCTGGGCAGCTTCCTCAACCTTCCTGTGTCACAGCTTTCTGCCAGTAAAGTGGAAATAGCAGAAGATTACTGTTGACGATGATATTACCTCTAGGACTTGTGAAGACTAGATAAGCAAATGCAGTTAAGGACTCAAAACAGTGTCTGTTACCAGTTGCATTTTAAGGATGTGGTTTGCAGCAGGCTTTCCACAGCAGGCTTACTACTTAAAGAATAAATATACTATTAAAAAAAAGAAATCCTCTTTCCTGAAACCTGGTTTAAGGTTTTGTCAGGTGTGGGAGTTAGGCATTTGATTTTCATTTCTTTCTTTCTCTCTGTCTCTCTTTTTTTTTTTTTTTTTTTTTTTTTTTACAATATGCTTTAGATTTGTGCTAAAAACCCTGTGTGCTGCAGAGGCAGCCAGTGTCTGGGTCACCGTGTGGCAGTCGCACTCCAGAGTAACACTCCAGAGTCTATGCTTGGAGGCTGAACCAGAGTTTGACCTTTGATCTGCTCACTTTGACCTCTTAACAGTGGAGTATGACCTCATACACTGCTCCTGGGTCACCCCACCAGGGCATGTGGACCTCTCTGTGGCCCCCAGTTGGCTTCAGCCTATTATTTCCTGCTAACAACTCTAATTTGAAGGGACAGAAGTATCTGCATCAGTCCCTTTCATGGGCCACTGACTCGCTAAAGCTGCCTTTCTGTCAACACAGTCCAAGTCCTGGGTGGTGGGTGAGGCATGGCCGCCGTCCTGTCCGGGGAATGGGGGACCGAGGGGCCACTTGCCAGTAGCGATGAGGTCACACTGAGCTCCTCAAGTGGGTCTTGTAACTGCCCTGCGATGTTGACATATAAAGAAAAGCACTTAGGAGCTCGCAGGCAGGCCTTCCAGGGCCCTTTCCCCTTAATTTGAACTTGTTTTTTTTCCTTTTGTCTCATTTTTTGAGAGATATAGTCACAGCAAGTTTACAAATACCCGTTTGCAAGACTCTGCTATCTGAAGTCCCTTCTTCAGACAGGTTCCACTTTCCCAGGCCGTTGTCTGTCCCTGGTTGTCTCTACATCTGGCCAGTGGGAAACTGACTTTGCACCTTGAATTTCCAAAAAAATTCTACTAGGACACTCTGCACAATATTTTATCCTTCCTCTCTCTTTCCCATGCAGTGGGGGGTAGGGTAGGAGTTGGGGGGTTGGAGGGACAGTCACCACATGGCTAGGACAGCCTGCTTTCCAGAACACGGCCTGGATGTCCCTGCGATGTCACGGGAGTGCCAGGCAGCTCAGGCCCTCCCCTCTGCCACAGTTGTTCTGCATGACTTCATCACACCTGTTCAGGTGTCTTTGTGACATGAGTGTGGAGAGACATTGATTCAGGGAGCCAGTGTCATCCTCGACTGTCATGAGATGCCCCGGCTAGGCGGGGACCCCAGGCCCACGTGACAAGGTCCTGCACACGGTGCCTGCGCCCCAGGTGATGACGCTAAATTATACATGGGCCCAGGCTTTCGGAGCGCTGTTTTTCCACTGGCGCACAAAGCACTCTGTTGCAGGAGGGACTTCACAAAGTGAGCTCTCCAGGCCCTGCAGGAGCGATGGCGCTATGGGAGGCAGGTTACCTTCAGGTCGAGGGCCCAGGGGGGGAGTCTGAAACAATTGGGAAGCAGATCCCTGAGTCTGTCTATTCGGAGAGCTGTTTCTCTGAACAGAGAAAATAGTTCAACGTCTAAATATCACACCGTTAGGTTTTACAAATAAAGAACGGCAAGGAGAAACAAAGAAAAGTCACAAGTGCCAAATTAACACTCTTCTCTGGTCAGATAAGGATCTGCCTTTAGCGCCCAGAAGAGGCTGTCACAGCTGGCTTCGTGATTTGGCATCTTTCTCTTCTCTGTGGATTTTCCATATTCTTTGTTTGTGTCAGTTGTGTTTCCTTGCCTCCTTCCAACTAAAAAAAAATCAAACAAGGCAAAAACAAAAATCTCTTTATTGGAGTGATTGAAAGACCATCTTACAGAGTAGACCCACTAAACACTGCTTGTTAGATGAATCAATGACAAATGCTCTGTGGGCCCCATCTCCATGTTAATGTTAAATCTTCATACACAGCAGACACGACCACCACTACATGAAGCAGGTGTTCAGAAACAATCCAAAATCAAACTCAATACCTGCGTGCAGTGGAAGGCAGGAAGGAAGGGTTTGGGTTGGTTCTGTTGCATGTTCGACTGAAGCAGTTCGTTCCAGTATTTAGAATTCTTCAGGCAGTGAGGGAGGACTCCACTGAAAGTCTCCATGCCCTCTCCTCTTCAAGTGCCTGTTGGATCAAGAGTTGGTAACGGGTAGTGGCCAGGTTTCATGTATGTGAGGAATTAACATAGAAACAGACTCTCAGAACACTGACGCCATTTCTTCAGAGAACAGATTGCTTTTTGTGGGCCACAGAGGCCAGCCGACAATCGGCCTGCGCCACGCTCATGCTGAAGGAACTGAGTGACTATGTGCATACTTGACCTCGTCCTTGCTGCTAAGTCCCATTCGCTCAGGAATATCATCTGTGGTTATTTTTCTTCTGTCGATTGGACAGGTGATGACCAAGAAGGAGGATTTTTCCAGTGCCTGGAACTCATGTCTTCACCACATCATCTCCCTGTCTCTGGCACACATCCACAGAGGTGAGTGGACTCTGGTTGAATATTTGTAATTAAGTGAACCCTGGGACCACAGGTTGTCTCAACTCCCGCTCCACAGAGAAAGGACGGGGTCCACTCCAGCCTGAGGCCTGCGTTAACTGTAGGGCCCCCAGGTAACTTAAAGAGACTTGTGATAAACTCCTCACCGATTAGAAACACTGACTCAAGGAGGCCCACAAAATCCAGTGCTGAACCCTAGGAAGAGTGTCTTCAACATGACCTGGCAGTCACCACCATCACAGGAGCCAGCTGGCAGCACGCTGGCCCTCAGCGGTGGCCCTCTGCCCAGCAATGACTGCCATTCCCAAATAAACACATGGGAGGGTGTCCACACAGATAAAAGGAGGGTGTTTTAGTAGAATCACTGCCTGAAGAATTTCAAGCACCAGAACTAGCTACTTAAACTTAATCTCCAGATTAGCATGAAACCAGTTCAACCTTTGAAAGCTGTGGTTCTCAAGCAGAAGCGATTCTGCCCTCCAGGGACACTGGGTGATGTCTGGAGATAATTTTGGTTGTCCTAACGGAGCAGGAGTTGTTAGTGGGTAGAGACCATGACACCACTAGATAATCGGATAGTTCACAAGGCAGCCCCTGAAACAAAGAGTTGTCCTGTCCAGCATGTCAGCAGTGCCACGGGTGAGAAGCCTGAAATGTTCACTTTGGCTTCAAAAGATCAAAATCATATAACGTTAAAGGAGGCATTGGAAACAGATTGAGATCCATGAAGATGCAGTGACTATTCTTGGAATGATTGTTTAACTTCAAGAATGATGAGTTTTTTGACTCGTGCTCTTTCCTCATGGGGAGATGTAGGAGGAGAGAAGAGTACTCACAGTGCTCTCTGTGGGCAGGCTTCCACCCCACTGGGTTCACTCTGCTCTGCTTGGGGGAGGCAGCGCCGGATGTGGTCACGACGACATCTTTAGGGCCTGGCTCCTAGTCCTACTGTGTCCATGGACACTCTGTCGGGGTGGAAGTACTTGCTGGGTTTTGTTAAAACTCAAGCCAGGGGCATGCCCTGGTGGCTCACGTGGCTGAGATACTGGTATGTGGATCACATTCAGCCCGAGGACCCGGGTTCGAGATCTAGGGCTGGAGGTGAAAAACCAAATTCAACAACTAAATACAAAAAGATGCTTCTGCTCCTCTCCCTTCCTTATAAACAAACCAAAAACCGGCTCTAGGCAGCAACCCCAGAATTCCTGCTCCCACTCACCCTCCCAGACTGCCCACTCTGGGAAAGCAAAGTACCAGGCTCTGGCTCCGGCTGATGAGCACAGGATTGGAGTGAGGGGTGCACACCAAGCCTGGATTCTCCCTCGCTCTAAACCCAGCATAGTGCTTGGGACCAGGGTGAGCCTCAAGACACGGGACTCAGAAGTCAACTCAATGGGAATTTCAAGTGAAAGTGCCAAGAGCTGGGTTCCTCTAGGGGCCAGGGAGCCCACAGGAGCACCCTGACCCAGGGGCCAGCCTTTCCCACAGTGGCCACATCCTGTAAGAACCATGGCCTCATTAGCAACCCAGCTTCGGATTGATTTCCAGCTTGTGGGCCCTGGGCAGAGGCTGGATGAGCATGGAGAAGGGTCCAGGGTCAGAAAAAGGACTGTGGTCCCTTATTTGTTGATCCCCATATTCTTTATCTGCACACTCATTATATATATATAAAGCTCAGGGGAATTGACTCACCTTAATTGAACTAAAAAATAATAGATACGTAAGCAAATCAAAGCTCAACTGCTGAACCATCTGTATATGTGCATCCTCCCTATGGAAATACCTCCATGTGGAATTCTGCTATAATTAAAAGATTGTGGAAGGTTGGACGAGCTGGGCAGTGCTTGGTGGGAAGCTAAGTGTCCATGCTGAAGTGTCCACCCCAGAAACTGGGGGCCCATGGGGTGTCTGCGTCTTAGACTGTCTTGCTGGGCTTAGCACTAAACTTACCTCCTAAAGTACATGAATAAACCATCCCTCTTCTATTGGTGAGTTATTTTCAGATGTGAATCTGGCTGAAATTTATCTGTGTGTGAAACAGCACTCAAGACACACTTATTGAAGGCGAGTATGTCTCAGGCCTTCTCTTCTGTTTTGTGTAAACTTTTACTGATTCTGCGCTCAGGGATGCTGTGGCACTGATGCTGGGGCTCCTCCTTCTGGGCCCCTCTCTGTACGGACCTTAGATATTGCCCTTCCTGGGAGACAAGGAGGAACCATGTGGACTCAAGGTGAAAAGCTTCTAAACATTCAGAGATAGGATTACATTTGAAAGGGGGCATCAGAGAATCAGCATGTGCCTTCCTCTCAGGAACACTTCCCATATTATGCCTTGAACCACTCATCCCACTTGTTGGGAGTAGTTAAGCTTAGTCTGAGGGCAAGAACATGGGCTGCAGAGTCAGGTTATCTGAATGCACAGACTTTATTTACCCCCTCTCAGCTGTGTGACTGTAAGTTAATCACCCTCTCTGTGCCTCAGTCACATCCTCATGTGCAGATTATTGGTAATGTGATATTTACCTGCTGGGGTTGTTGAAAAGATACTCGAAAGCCCTCATCTTTGCAGTGGACCCAGAGCTAGTGTTTAATGAAGATGTTTTATTACTGTTAACAATGACCAAAACCTTTCCCATAAACAAAGGGGAACAAAATTTAGATACATTTTCCTTAGGAAGGAGGAAAAAAAGGAAAGATTAGACAGATTCAATTCCAATGTATGAAGTTTTAACACCAAGAAGAAAGAATCAAGGATTTGATGTTGTCACAGCACAAAGGAACTCCTAGTTAATTTGAACATTTTAGTGTTTAATAACTACAGTGACAGGATTGATATTTTCAGGAAATGGGCCTCAGGTTCAATGTCAGGTGAAGATTTGGCTGCATAAAGTAGCAGGGAAAAGAGAATGAATTCAATGACAGCATCTAGAAATTCTGGGAATGTTCCAAAATAGAGAAATCCATCCCTAACGAGGTCTGCACAGAAACAGAATGTGTTCTGATGATGAGAACACACCGAGCCTGCACAACCCAGGAACAATCTCATCAGAGTGTCATTACATTCAAATAGCAAGCTACCCCTCCGGCAGGGGTCTTGAGGGGGTGGGAGAAGAAGGAGAAGGAGCCCATCTGTCTTCGGTGACTTAGCCCAGATAGTGCCTTTGGAGACTTTCGAAGGAAGAGCACAAAGGAAGAAGGGACAGATCTGTCTGCAAGAGCACAGACCTTCACGTCACCCCAGATGAAAACAAGCTCAGAATCTAGCTATTTTTATGAGGAACAAATGGAAACAAGACTTCTGGCATCAGTATCTGTTTGTCACCTGAAGACTTGGGGAAACCATGTTTGAAATAAAAATGTTAAGCAGTCTCTAGTGGTTTCTGAAGTGGGATGTAGCATTACAATGATAAATTGTTATTTTTCTATGATACATTTTTACCTTGCTCTAGAAATAGCGATTCTGAAGCATGGGGCTGTCTGAACCCCTAAGGATATAACAATTCTGAGCCAAAATGGAGAAACTGAGCACTTTCATTAAATAAATGATATTCACCACTCTTCAACTCTGCAGAATTAGCTCTCGGTTTTCTGAAAGCTTGTGCGTGGTTCTCATTAGGCTTCAGGAAGCCCCTTTTCTGGTTCTTAATAAAGTGACTGACAATTTAGAATGCTTGAATTAAGAACAGGTTGTAATTATAATTAGAATATATAAACAGTGTGGATTTTTGCCTATCGGGAGATGAACTTCAGACTCCTCTTGAGGATGCATTTGTTTCCAAACAGTATTTCCTTTGTTAATAAACACGTGCTCACATGCATTATTAATGCATTATTTCTGTATTTTATCTGTGAGTGCTTGTTCAAATGTTCTTCATGGCATCAGCGGTACCTCCCCCTGGTTAATGGGGCTATTCTTTATACAAGTTACATTTCCCTTGATTTAGTTTTAGCTTTGACATTCATCTTCTTGGAAATTCTGGGAGTATACTTACCCCCTCCTTGAACGTGCACTGCATTCTGCAAGCTCAGAAAAAATAAAACACCACAACTTCATCCCGAAGTCCTGGGTGGGTTTGGGTACTAGTTGTTCCTGTACATGCCATTGCAGAAGTCCCCCAGGATTCTGCCTCCTCTCAGCTTAAAAGGAAAACCTGACCTCCAGGGTGGAACCAGGAGTGGAAGGTCAACACATTTCGTTCTTTGAGTGGTGAGTTTCTGTAGTCACCGTTACTCTGGAGGTGGAGGTCTGGCAGGTGGGGAAGGCGCTGAGAACCATGCGACTGTGTTGGCTGGACACCCGGGAGCCTTCCTTTCCCACTAGCACCCTCTGCTGGGTGGGTGAGCATTAGCACAGCTTCAGTGGGCCCTGCATGGGTGGTCTGAGGGAGGAAGGAACTTCAGGCACAGCTGCCCCTGTGGCTGACCTTTCTCTGCGTCTAGCACCTGCTAAATATGTGGGTGGCAGAAGCAGGCAAGCAACTCTAGAGAGCTGAGAATGAGCAGGCGTGATTTGCCGCCAGATCCTGGTACACCAGCACCCCGGAAGTCCTGCTGTCGGGGCAGAGAAGACGTGTCTTCCTCTTTGTTTTCTCTGCCCCTGTCACATGGCTGGACTGCAGGCCCATTTAGTGCTGTGAGCAAGAGGTGCACCTGGGAGTTGAGCATCTCCATTTCCAAGAATATGTGATGGCCAGGAGAGGCCCAGGGAAATACTTGCACGCTCTGTAGGTCTCAAGGTTGGGCATGATGGAAAGGGGACCTCTGGAAACCCAAGAAGGGCAACATTCAGGGAGAAAGGAGAGCGAGAAGTCACCCGCTGACTCCACTCAGTGCTGCTGGAGGGAGAGAGGAGAACGGAGGCTAAATGGAAGTCTAGGGAAGGAGCCTCAGTGAAATAGATCATTACGAGTAGAAGGGAGGACATGGTGCTAACATAAATGACGGCCATTTATTTATTTGTTTGTTACTGAATTTGAAGCATGCAGACCTTGGTAGAGCATGCAACTTTGCCACAGTGGATTTTAATTTTGTGCCTCATCAGCAGAGAGACACAGGAACAGAGAAAGTTCTCGAATGCACATGTCCCATCTTGGTGCCCTGTTTCGAGCCTTGCCCCTTCTGGGAAAGAAAGTGGGTGAGCTGGAGCATGGCTCCGCGCTTCAGGGAGTCCGTGCGTGTCTGGGAAGAACTCCTGGACACTGAGCAGGTTTGTCTCCTAGAACTCTTAACACTGAGGTTTCCCCCAGAAGCTTCCCCATCTCCCCCATGGACGTATGGGTGATCCTGAGGTTTTGATTTGTGAGATCCAAATGCTGTTTTCTCAAGAAGTTCTGTCAGACTGCCTGAGCCCATGAGAACGCCAATCACCCCAGACCTTGGGGACTTGTCACTGAAGAGAGCTGTCTTTAGAGAGCCCTGCTAACTCATTCATTCTCCTTTGAAGAAAGTGATCATTTATGAAATACTTTTATGACAAATGACCGAGGATTCTGTTGCCCTGGGAGGAGAGGGACCAAGGAAATAAGCAAAGTCTGACTCCTGAATGATATTTGCTTTGTGGAGGACTGTTGAGAACAGAATTCAGCCGCTGGAAGTGGCCCAGAGGCTAATAAAATGTTACTCATGTCCGATTGCAATATATGGGTGACCGTCATGATCAGTGCAGTCTCCCCCAAGCCAGGGCCGACAGAGCGCTCAGCTCTTGTCATTTCTCTAATCGCCGCAGCGACCCCACAGAGCCCACAGAGGAGACTGTGGCTCCAGGGGGCAAACACACAGGGTAAGTTGTGACACCGCCACTTCACTGAAGGGCCAGGTGGCCCCCAAGCTTTGCCTCCACCCCTTCTTCCTTGAAACTCCCCCTCCTACAAATGAACACCACAGAATGGGAATTCTGGCTACTTTGCTATATTAAAGTTGGCCTACTCTTACTGGGTTGGTCTCTGAATCATGCGTCTTTGTTTTTCTAGCTCACGGGTTTTCTGTGAGGATGAAATGCAGAAACAATGTGGAAACTCTCAGGTCTTATACACACAAGGAGAGCTAACCCCATAGGAAGGGCTGTGTGTCAGCCCTGTGCAAAATGGTATAGACGGGGGCTCTCCCGAACCCCACATGAAGCAGCGAGGAAGGGGCTGCTGTCGACCCAGTTCCCCCCTGAGGAAGCTGAGGCACAGAGGTCTCAAATTTGTTGCCTCATGTTGCACAGCAGGACAGGCCACTGCACTGCCCACCTTGTGGGCACACAGGTGCTTATTGGACCGGAACTGCGTAGCCGAGTCTTGCTAAAGAGACAAGAAAAATTTAAAATCTTTGTTGATGGGGGGTGGTTTCTCCCTTGTTTCCCGCCGTGTGACTAAAGACTGCAATACATATTTTACAGGCATCAGCACCGCCGTCCACTCTGACTTCACATCTGCCAGCACCTGAGTAGTCTCACATAAGGCTAGCGCAGCACCTGAGTGGACAAGTGAAAGCAATACCCACCCCCGCCCCCCCAAAAAAAAGAAATGACTTGTATTTGTATCTGCATAATGAGTTTTCTGCTTGGAATATGATGAAGAATAAGACTGAAACTGTGAATAAAAATAGAAGCTTAGAAACTCTTGTCTTACCATAGCAATTCTAGGCAGGATTTTATATACAAATACATTCCCACATTCCACATTATAAAGTTAAACATGTTTGCAAGGAACATAAACTTAAATTTCGGCTTTAAAGGACAACATGTTCTGATCTCACAGAAAATTTAGCAAATAACCTTTGAGTTCACTTGAGCCACCCACACAAAAACCAAAATGAACTACAGAAAAAAACACATAGAAAAAGCAACTGTCTGTTGACAACCAGATTTTCTCTGGGCTCTTAGAGTTTTTGTCTATAAATAATCTGTATGTTTCAAATGTGACCATTTTCTTTAAAGGTGTCTTTTAGCACGTTCTAACTTCAGCGTGTTTGAAAAACAAGAATTCGGTGTGTAAATCATGAGAACTATTGAGTGTTTGGAGGGGAACTCTGTAATACACAAGCTTTTAAAATACCCAGAGTGTCAGAATGAAGCATTAAGATGATATATTCTTTCTTCAATGCATCTGTTTATCTTTTATGAAATCTTGAGTTTGATAAATCACCAGAGATAAAAACATCATTTTTAACCTATGGTAGATCCCAAATGTCAGGAGGAAAAATAGTACCGTGTCTCCTCTTCGTGAATTTGCCTCTTGCTTTGCTTATGAGTTATGGGATTTTATTTGCAGAGAAAACATAATGCCCTATTAACTTGAAAATGATGGCTTTTACTCAGAAATCTGAGAACCGAAAAGAAAAAACGAGAACATCCAATCCTCTGACATAATTGTATAACATGTTTTATATTTGCTTAAAGTGGCATAGTAGATGTTAGATGGAGAAATCACTGTAGCATGGCTAGAAGCAAGGTTTCATCAGTATTTCATCACCTATTTTATTGACTGAGGATTCCTCGTCTGGTGTATCAAAGTAGATTTTAAATATTCGATGGGGAACTTGGAGTTAACATCACAGTGTAAATAGAGATTGAGTTAGCTATTTTTGCCTCCCAAAATGACTCAGAAATTCTTATTGGCAGCCTAGATAGTAATAAAGACATTGCCATAGATGTATATGATTCTAGGTAAAAAGGACTGTGTCCAAGAGTGCCATGGAAGGACTTACAGTCCAGACTATCTAACCAGTTCTTACTGTGAACTAGAGGATAAAAATGCACAAACCAAAAACTTAAGTTAGTTAAGAAAACATAACCGAGCAGGAAAAGATGTTCAAGTAGCTATTTCTTAACCCGTAGTACAGCTTCTCAGTGCAGTGAATATTAGAGCTCCCTGCCTTGTGTGTATTCTATAGTAGTTCACAATTTAAGACAAATGAAATGCTTTACAAACTCATTCCAGGCTCTGGGCATGTGGTTAGTTTTTCTGATAATTGCTACACATGGCTGTCTTTGATAACTAGTAAAGAGACGCTCAGGTTCTTTCCTACGCATCAGAGTTGCTGAAAGTCCCAGCTGCACAGTTGTGACTGTTGAGTGGTTGACCTCAGTTTTCTCTGGTCCTTCCTCTTGCAAAGAACCTGTAAGCTGTGTTGGTCCTCAGGCATGAGAGAGGGTGTGGCCTCAGACCAGGGACAAAAATGGCAGGATGTCCTGGGGAAACTGAGGGTGTGAGAGACCTGGAGAAAACAGAGCTTCATCTCTCAAACTCTCTTGCCCCTTGAAGAAGCAGCATGGGAAATCTGGACCGGCCCCATCTGAAGTCAGCACCAGCTCAGTTGTCCTTCAGAAACAATTCTGATTCGAGCACTCTTCCTTCATTCCTTTGTTGACCTGTCCTTATCCACTGTACATGTGTGACAGGCCCACTGTATGCCAGGACCTGTGTTAAGTGTTGGGGTCAAAAGATCCAAAGACATGGCCTCTGGAGCACAGTTCAGAACTGGGTGAAAGTGACCATAACCCAGGTGGCCTGGGCAAAAACAGGGGACTTCAGTCAGACCTGACGTGTGCAAAGTTCACGGCACCCCCTTCAAGCCTCAGGCAAGGCAGTTGGCCTTAGAGGATTTGTTTTTTCAAGGATGGTTAGTTAACTCTATTACACCCATGCAAAGTGCTTGCGGTCTGGTGTGTCCAAGGTCAGGACAAATGTGGGGCTGTCACAGGGCCTGTGTGGGCCAACCAGGTCTGGGAGCATTTGTTGTCAACCTCAAGAATCAGTGGGAGCTGGGGCGGAGTTAGGAGCAGGGAGGGACATGACCAGACTGGGGCTTCAGAGCCATGTCTCCGGCTGTGGTGTAGAGGTGAACTGTGACTGGGAGAGAGGCAGGTGAGCCTGACCAGGAGGGAAGGGTGAGGAGATGAACTGAGAGGCCAGGGCAGCAGGGTTGGAGTCACGGGTGACGGTGGGGGGGTCCATGCTCTAGAGATGCTGCGGGACCTTGAATGAAGTGATGGATATGCAGGGTGAAGTAAGAGGAAACACTGAGGATGATGAGGGGAAGGCTGGTTTTCAGCACCCAGTTTGAACATGTGGATCCTGGGGGCCTGGGACATGTAAATGGAATGCTGTGACGGGAATGGCAGAAAGGCTCCTGGGATGCAGAGCATCCAAGTCCCGAGCATAAACTACGTTAAAGTGAGAGGTGAATTCCTCAAAATGGAAGAGCAGGGTGGATGCCATACCCCAGGCAGTTGCTCACAACCATTCACCTGTTAACTTCCTGAACCAAGTACTTTATCTAGAACCCACACTCTTGGTTTTCCAAAACTGGTGGATTCCGGCTCTTGAAGGATCATTAGGGGTCAGACAAATGTCACTGTCAGAGTTGTCTTTCCAGGTAAGGGCGATGGGGTCTTCAGGTGGGTGGGGCAGTCCCATGGGAAGGTACTCTGCTGGGGAGATGAGATGAGATGGTGTGGCCACCACTGATGGTCACCTCTCACCCTGCCTCCTCATCCTCGGCCAATCCCAGAGCAGGCTGGGCATGAACAGCCCTGGGCCTTGTCAACTGAATGAGAAAATGCCCTGTCCGTCTGAGGGTGGGCAGACCGTGGGTTCCAGAGAGAGGAGTTGGTCGAGCTGTGTCCTCTTCTCTTCCTGACTGAGTGACCACATTTGCTCCAGGTTGAAAGGACTCTCCCAGGGAAGTTAAATGTGATGGATGTGCTCCCTCTTGTGACTTTGTGACAGAGCCAGAGACCACAGATGGCTCTCTTTCCACATCAGCTTCACAGGCAAGAACCCTTAGAAGGAAACTCAGATGGCCCTGCATCGCTGTGTGTGGGGAGACGCCTTTCTTCACGAGGCCCAGCCTCTGCCGGCCCCTCACGTGGCCTCCCCTTCCCCAGGGAACTAACTGCCATGTCTGGAACCTGGCTGCCCCATTATCCCCATCTCGCTCCCATGGCTCCAAGTAGGATCAAGCTTTCCAAGAAGTCAAGGAGACCCTGTCACTGTTCCCACCCCAGGGCCCAGCCAAATTGGCATTCTGCCTGCCTAGGGAAGCACAGGCTCTGCTGGCTCACTTCCCGCCTCTGCGGGCAGATTTCGAATGAAAGCAGGGGCGGGAGTATGTGTTAACTTGCTTGCTTACAACATTTGCAGTACCTCCTTTTTGCAAGACTTTGGGCCCGGATTCTATCTGATGCTTTTCCATGTAATAGAGGGAGTCAGATGTGAACACAAGTGCCCTTGAACCAGCGGAGTGTGACAGGTCTGTGAACATAGGGACATTGTAGGGTTTCAGCACAGCTTCCTGAACTGTCCCTTGGTTCTGGGTCTTCAAGTACGAATAGGATCCTGACTTGGGCGAGGTGGCGGTGCATCCTGGGGGGAGCTGGAGAGAAAGCCTCACTTGGAGGGAAAATTGAAGGAAATGTCCCTGGTCCCCAGGGGATATGATCATCAGCAAAAGGGACCCAGGCACAAGGTGGACATAGCAGTGGCTGTCCCTCCGCTTTCCCTCTCACCTCTGTGTGGTCGCGCTTCTCCCAGCTCATTTGGGAGGGTGGGGACCACAGCAGGCTAGGGTGCCAGCAAGGAATGGACAGTGAGGTGGAGACAGTGGGGGTGAGAGCACTGGCCTGGGACGGCAGTGTGCCCACCCCTGTCTGGAAGGACAGGTCCCTCTGCAGGGCATGTGCCCCAGCGCTCAGGGGAAGGCTGCCCTGAGACTTACAGAGCTTGTCCACCTTGCACCTCTGAGCTCCTGTCTGGCTCCCAGACTTGGGAGGTGGAGAAAGGGGAGCGTGGCACCAGTGTGAGCTGGAGTGAGGACAGGCAAATGCTGCAGCGCCAGTGGCCACACAGAGGGAGGGGTCACAATAAGGGGCAGTGAGCTGGCCCTCCCTCTGCGGAGAGGCCTCTGCTAGTTGCCAAGATGTAAAAGCCTCTGTTCGCCATCCAGGTGACTATAAAAACTAAGCTAAGTAAAGACGAAGGCCTCTCTTGTCTTTCTGTTTCTCTCTCTCTCTGTCTCTCCCCCTCCCTCCCTCCTTCCCTCCGCCCTCGCCCTCCTTCCTCCCCTCTCCCTCACCATTTCTCTTAGTTTGTGAAGAAGTGGGTGGGGGACTTCAGAAACCTGAAGTGACAGTTTTACAAGACACATTGAGAGCACCACAGTCATACACAGCTGAGAGGAGATGGCTAAGGGACAGTCACATGTCCCACCTTGTGCCATAGAATAAGCTGAGGTCCCCTGCCCAGAAGCCTCAGGCATGAGACCAGGTGAGCCTGGCCCTCAGGATCCCCAGGAAAGGTAGGCTAAGTCTGAACCAGAGATGTGGGGCCCACCCTCCTGTTGCCAGGGAAAATTCAGCAAGGAGGTCACAGCTTCCCATGAAGAGCCCGGCCTTCCAGAATCTTCTGTTTAGGGGTAGGTGTCAGCCATTTCTGCTGCCTCTAAGACAGGACTGGCTTCCTTATTCATTGTAGGTGTGTGAGGTGAGAGCCTGGCTCTTCTACCAGACTGCACAAGGCTCTTCCTGGGCTCTCATGGGTGAGCCTGTGTTTCAGCACTGCATCTTCATTCTCTGGCATGAGCTTGCCTGTCTCTGTGAGGCCACAACAGGCTTAGGGTGTGTTGAAAGAACTGTTCTCTTTCCTCCTGCTCTGACACATGCAGTGTCCTTTATCCAGAAGGCCAGGTTCACTGTGAGCGCTGTCAATCTACCGCGCTTTGTGAAGTCTGCAGCACGGACAGAGCATCCCCTGGCTGACTCTCTGTGTCCCCACCTGATGCCACCCCACACTGTGCGCCTCTTCCAGTTTAGACACGCCAGGGCTGTCTACACCACCACCGACAGCTGCCCTTTGCTCCCCATGGGTCTAGCTGCCCACACCAGCAGTGCATTCCCAGGAAGAGGCGGGAACAACTCGGGCTGGGAAACCTTGGGTCCTGGGTACCTGGAGACATCAGGGCAGGCCCCAGAACTCCACGGGGAGGTTTGCAGTCAGTGGAATGCAGGCCTTGGGCTGTCTAAGGCTTGGCAACTGGGACAGGCCTACTATGAGCCACAGACCTGTTGCAGCAGTTGGGAGAGAAGCTGAAAGAACGTTCTGAGTTAGGATTTCTGAGCAACACATTGCCCTAAGCTGTATGTTGACTTCAGTTGTGCTGCTCACTTATGGATCGTTTCCCACTTCTACCAGCCACATTTCAAAGAGAAAGGTAAGTACGATGGTGATATGCATTTGGTTTGTCTTACTTTTTCCCCTGATTTGCATCAACATGCCACAATGAAATGAGTTTTTGGTAGAGCCTATCATGCAAAGTCCTATCTGCTTTCTGAAAAGGCTGCAGGGATAAAACCATTGTATGTAATGTATGAACCAGCCACTCCGGGCATATTCAGAAGGGGAGACGTGTATGCACGTCATGATGGTCTATAACATTTTCTGTACTAAGCTTCCACTTTTTTACTTGGGGTCATTGTTTTTATGCTTCCATCTCACCCACCCTCAAGGCTACTTGTCATCTAAATAATCTGCTTTTCTCCCTGTATGGCCAGATCCATCTCTTTGTCACATAAGGTGGAAGGCTGACCCCAGAATGAGACCATATCAGACAGGCAGAAGCCTGTGTGCCCCCCTAAAGAAACAAACAGCATGGGGATACTTAGAGCAGTTAAAACTCTCGAGACCACGACTGAATCTCTTCAGGCCACTGAGAGCCTGGGTCCCTGTTTTGCCTCCTGCCTTCTTCTCGCTAGGCTGTTAGCCCCTTGAATCAGCAACGCAGGTAGAGGAAAGTAGATACCACAAATGCTTTCATTTTGAGTTTTTTTCCTATTTAAAGTCAGGGAGGGAGGAGCGAGAGAGGGTGAAATGTCAACCCTCTTGTGATAATTCTCACCGCAGCTGTCCGGGAGCAGCAGCCTGGCATGGTGGCCATGCAGAGCTGCCGGAGAGGGGCTTTGAGCGGGGTTTCCATCCCAGTCTCCCCTTTGGGGATTCGGTGGAAGTCAGAGAGGGGAGGTGAGAGGTAAACCTGCTCTTGGCACAGCAGCCTCGGTCACACTGGCATCTGTGGCAAACATAACTAGAAATCAGTGTGCTCTGCCCATTCGGCCTCCAGCAGTGAGGCTGGTTTCTATTGTCTGTGTCGGAAGGGTGCCAGGGGCATCGCCTCGTGAAACTCAGTCAGCCAGTTAAGGGAAACTCCATCTGTGGGACCGAGTAGTCCCCAAAGTGCATCTCAGTCCAGTTCCACAAAACTGGATGACTTTGGGCCAAAGCTGGGGCTACGGCCGGGCTGTCTTCTGAAGCCCACGGTCTCACTGCTAAGACAAGGTCAGCATGTACATCTAAAAACCAAAGAACAATTTTAAAAAAGCCTAGTGTGTCATGTGTCACGCACACCAGGACATCGAATAGGCAAGAAATGAGAGTGACCAGGAAAGTTAGAGGAAGCGTCTTCAGGCACACGGGATGGATGCGGACATGCTGTTAGGCCTTGCCTGTCCATCCTCACGAACCCCAGGGGGCAGTCTGCACGTCTGATGGGTGAGGAAACTGAGGCTCTGAAAGAACATGCCACTTATCCAATGACGCAAAGTGGTGGCAAAGTGACGATTCCCTGTCCGGTTCGCCTGACTCTAAGCCGGTGCTGGTAACCGCCCCTGCAGGAGGAGGGTAGGCTTTGAACAAGGGTAGGCTAGGGAGGGAATCCCGTGGCCAAGGACGGAACCACGGTTAATGACAGGGAGGAGATGTGGGAGAGGGTGGGTGGTACCTGGGAAGACGGGTAAGATGGAGGGGCCGGGGAGGCTTGTGAGGTCTGACGGTGCTGGGTTCCTCGTGGTGGCAGTGATGGTGGGTGGTGAAGAGGGGGCCTCAGCATGAAAGCGGCAAGCAAGTTGGAAGCATTATGCAGCAGTCAAAGTAGCTACTGTCCCATGGGAACTAGTGCAAGAACAGTCAGCAGGCTGGAGGGCATGAAGGGCAGCGTCACAGAAATGGGAAACTCCGGGAGGGCTGGGAGGTGGAGAAACCGACGGGCTCGGATTGGAGGCACAGAGTTCGGGGTGACAGCGACCCTGACCAGGTTCCATGTCTTGTGAATAAGAAACTTGTGAACAAAAACTGTCACAGTGGAGTCCAGTCACAGGAAGTTGGGGCCTCGGACATCAGTCACCTTAGGGGAGAGGTGTGGCGAGAATCGAGTGGGCCTCTCAATCACAGTGCAAACCTTTGCCACATAAAATAGCCACCTTCTAAAAGACTGCCTGAAGAAAACCGTGCACCTAAAAAAAAACCTCAAACCAGATTATGTTACAGCAAAAGTCCAAAACAGAGGTGGTGACAGCACTTGGGGAGAGGGAGCGGTTGCTTTGAGGGTCTTTAACGGTGTGCTGTGAGCTGCTGAGGGCAAGCACATTTGTATACACGCAGCGTCGCTCAGGCTCTTATCTCGCACTGTAGGTTTCTAATGAACCCCTCATATGGATGGGCAAAGTGGTGGGTTTCAGTTCTTAATTCTTTAACATTTTATAATTTAGAATATTAAGACCCTGTGTAATTAAAACTGGTTTTAGCCAGTTGATGGTGGGACAGACATGTACATGTGAGATTGGCAACACTGATCCCTCAGTCCCTCTGTGTGGTCCTGAGCACATTCTGATGAATGAGAGCAAACATTTATACTTGGAAAAAGTGATTAGCACAAGACACAACTGAGGACAGTTAAGCCTGCACAGAGTCATTTAATCATGGACAAAAAGTAAGGAATTGACTGTTAATGAATAACTTTGACAGCAACAGCAAATGACCCGGATAAGACTTTCTTGATGAAAATTTTCTTAATGAAAATTCACCTTTGCTGATACAGTTCTCTTTAAAATATCTGCATTTGCAAATGGCATCCTAACATCCTTATGTCCAAACAGTGGGATTAAGCTGTCTCTCAGTCTGAAGTCTGGACACAGCTCTGCCTACCTCATGGGGTCTGGGAACGTTGGGTTGACCCTGGGAACAGTCGGCAGCTTTGGGTGGGTGATGTTAGGCCTGTAGGGTTCAGGTGGAGAGAGGTGAGCTTTTGTTCTGATCAAAGCGAGAGGTAGGACTGTACCTAACAGACAGCAGTGAAGGGTTATGACAGGCAGAAAGAGTGAATACAGCTTTCAGTCTGGAAATAAGAGGCTTATCTAGCTAGGTTAACTAATAAGACTCAATATCTGTCAAAAAAAATGGGTTTAAGTCTGAGGGTAGCAGAGAATCATTTTCGAGAGTGAAACAATGCAGTCAAAACAGCACGCAGGCAAAGCAATCTATGGTTTGGTGCTTATTTAGACCTAAATTACAAGGAGCTCACATGGGTGGGGCGGGGAGAGGATTTCATGAGCGCTGGACCACCGATACAGGGGAGTGTAATTTGTAGAAATTGTCTAGCTTGATATTGCTAGAGCTTTCATGGCTAATTTAAATGGATCATTAAAAAACATTTTTTTGTGAACCTTCCTGGGTGTCTCTCTTACGCCTCTGTTGGAGAATGATGACTGGGGAATGTGACTTCAAGTATTTTAGGGAGTTTCTAGGGCTTGTTTGAGTCAACACTGGGGACTATATGATTCATACGAAGAGAAACTTAAAGCCATGAAAACCAAGATGGGAGATTGAGTATAAAATTTAGCACTGAAACATGTTCAAAGGTAGGAAGAGTCTTTTAGAGGTCAGAGGAAACAGATACTGTGTGGTCAGAGTGGGCTATTTCGTGACTAAATCCAGGACCTCCTGGAGGTTTAGTATGGAGCTTTGTTGGTGGTAATAGATGATAACAATTTGATGTGATCATCATGGCCGCCAATGGTTGAGGACTCACTGGGTGCTATTCTGGCCCCACGGCGGACTGGGAGGGTTGGGAGTTCTGTTGTATCATCAAGGAATGATAGCATGTCACCTGTGTCTGTTGTCACAGGTGGTGTTCTCCAGACCAGAGGCACTCTGGGAGTGAAGGGAGGTCACTCACCCTTATTATTTTTTCCATTCCAGTTACTTTAGAGCAGTTCTCCCTGGCAGTGAGGAGCTGTCCTGACCCAGAGGACCGGGCTTTGTTAATGAAGGTAGGTTATCAGATAAAGTCCTGATTTCCTTAAAGGCTCACAGCATTTTTATTGCCCTGAGGAGAGTCTCATTTTTATAAGCAGGAGTAAATTTATCATCTCTGAATTTTGTGCTCTGCGGGGATAAACTTGTCATCGGCGGGTAAGAGGGCTGCTGGTTAATGAGTACAACTGCCGTCCATGCAGTGCAGCAAAGTGACAGGAGAGTGGGTGTCAACTACTAGCGGGGAATCTGTTTAATTCTCCAGAGGGCTCAGTTGGTTCTCCTTAAACTCATCTGACAATCTGGATTTTTTTAGCAGATTTATGAGACTTGGCCAAATTCCATGACTCCCACCGTACTTTTTAATTAAGACAAAGGATTCCATGCATCTATGTCTGCTACATCTTCCCTTTCGTCACCGTGGGGAATGCTACACGAATGCGACTTTTCATATTAACCATGGAATGGGCATCTTCTGTCATAAATTCCTTGTCCTTGAGTGGAAGACAAACATTGTTGTTGCTTTGGGTTTTTGTTTTTGTTTTACTCCCTCCTGGGTAACAATGGCTTTACTTCCTTCCCAACAACAAAAGAGCAGAGGCTTGGAGCAAAGCACATACATTTAGGTTGTACACCTAGGTGAGTCAAAAAGTATGGGAAAACCTGGCCAGCAGCCTCATGGATTTAACCTTGTCATTGAAGGCAGAAAGCAGTAGCTACCAGCAAGTCGTGGCGGTGCACACATGCTTTTCCCCCAATGACCAAGACTCGTGTTTTTACCTAGAAACTAGACTGAGACTGACCTTGAAGCATATGCGTTTCCGTGATGTCACTTCAATTCTGTGCCATCAGGAAACCGTGTGTACCAGGAATGGCTGTGCTTGACCTAAACAGAACAGGTGTCCTCTGATTTTAGAAATGGGTGGAAAAATCAGGCGTTACTCTAAGGGATTTTCAACTCATTTGCCTAAGATGTGACATTTTTAGTCTTATCTTTTTAGTTGTTGTAACCTTTCCATGATGCTCACTTTAGAGTAAAGAAGTGCTGATACCGAATGTTGGGTTTGTCTGGGAGGCCTGGCCTACCTGATTCCTGAGTCTGTGGCACCAGCTTTGAGTGGCAGCAAGTCAGGCACATCAGCGTTTCTCTGTAATTTGAGGCCTCCCAAGTGTAGCTGTACACTCCTCATCCTGAGGTCTGTTCTCCAAGGACTTTTCCCTCCAGACACAGGCTGGAGATCTGTGGCCTGGCAGCAGCAGTTGGGCTCCAGATCCTCACCTCTCTACCCCCAGTCACTATTCGAGGTGGTGGAATCACAGGACTTTTGACCCTTCTGATTTTGTCCAGCACTTTCTCCTGCCGTTTTCTCCTCCTTGCTTCTCTCTTGTTCTCTGACTGTCCGTTTCTTCCCCCATCTTCCCTTCTCCACAGTGCTTCTGTGTGCTGGACGCCCTCCTCTGCGTTGCTTGTAGCCCTGCACAGATGTGACACGGGCTGTGGCATAGACAGAACAGGACACGCTGCCCAGACCTGTCAGGCCCCGTCTACAGAAGTTGGGATACTTTCTAGTTTCCCCAAGTCTCTACTAAGAGTGTGGGAAGAGGTGCTACCCAAAGCCTCCTCTCAGTCTCTCACCTCCCTGTATTTCTCATACTGCCCCAGGCTGGGTTCTCTGGTTAGAAACTAGCAGTTTGGGGGTGGGGTGGGGGCGGGTGATGAAGGTTAAGATAGTCTGACGTGTGCTGTCTGAAGTGTCTCCAGTGGTCGTCAGAGTTTATGTCTTCCCCGTGGGTTTCTGCAGACTGTGTGACTGCAACAAGCCAAGAACGATGTCCGTGGGTGTTTTCTCAATATCTGCAGGTGTTTGAACAGGCACCATCAAAGAGGTTTCAATGAACAAACACGTGTGCTCTGTTCATATATACTGAAACTGTCATGATTTTTTTCAGATGGAGGTTTTCATGTCACATAGCAGAGAGCACTGGTGGGTGTGACAGAATGTGCAGGGGCCACTTGTTCTGTAGGGAAACTTGCTCAGGGTGACAGCAGCTCATTTTGACTACCATCAGGGGACAGTCAAGTAGGTGTTTAACTGGGTGAGTTATTCACCTTGCAGAGTAACTGCAACAGTTTTAAAGATTTAACTCAATCTCATTGGCAGAAAAAGATGTTAGGGGCAAAAAAACCAAATACCAAGCTTTTTAAAATGATATTTTGGGCACAGCCTGGTGGCTCAGGTGTCAAGTCTGCGGCTCCAGTATAATTCACAAAAAGTCCAAGGACCCAAGTTCACAACCAGGGCCTGGAGGAAACAACCACCATGAACAATTCAATAAATAAAAATGCCTTCCTCCTCTCCTTCCCTTCAATCCTGCCTCCTTCCTTCATCTGAAAAAAAGAGAGAGACTTTGCATGCATCCAGACTTTGCCTTTACAATTTCAGGAGATTATACAGATATTTCATTCTGATCTGTGAGGGTACTTTACACACAGACTTCAGACAACATACAAGAGAACACTTAGCTATGCCAAGGTCAGATACACCTGGAGGAAAAAACAAAACAAAAACAGAATGTGAGACTCTGGATACGGCAGAGGCCAAAGTCTTCATCTAACAACCAAGATGTGCCCAGCTGGTGGAAAGATGGACCTGGGACCAAAAAGCCAGGGTCTCTGGACACTTGGCTGGGCTTCTTCCTGGAGCCTCCATGCAGAGGAACAGAAAGATCCACTGCGTCAGTCCTCCACCAGCACCAGAGCCACACGGGAGGTGAGACTGTGATGAAACTACAGATGTGCTGTAGTGGTTGCTCGTGGCATCAGTCTCCTGGCTTATTGTCAGTCACACCTAATTGGCTGTGAGTTCCATGAAACAGGAAGGGGCTGGCTTCTCCCTGACTCAGTTTCCCCATCTATCAAACAGAGTCAAATCTGTCACTGATGTATGATTTTCCCAACACTGCAGCCCTGTGCAAGGGCTAGAAAAAAAGGAGTTAAGATCAAGACAACTGTCATTAGGGTTTTCCTTTCAGTGAGATTTTACTACTTTTGGAGTCATAGAAAAGATTCAGAGTCTGAAAATTACTTATGTGATTCCATTCACTTGTCATCTCCGTTTTTCTTCACTTGCTCTTAGTACTACTGGCTGGTTGCTCTGTGGTCTTTCTCCATCACTACCCTGAAGAGCTGTTTACCCCTCGGCTCCACAATCCAGTTCGCTGTGACTCCAGAGCTCAGATAAGCTCCAGCTCCACACCCAAGTGTGCCCGGCAGTTTTGAGCCTCACTCGTCTCTGTCCTCCCTCCTCAGCCTCAGAGATATGGGACAGTCTGTGACTCTCCCCAGTCTAGGGCTGCCACACCAGATCCAAAGCATCTCTTCATCCTTCGCAGCACCTTATAGCATCATCCTTTTCTCTCTGTCCCAGATCAGAACACCTAGACCTGCTCCCCCAGGAGCCAGTCCTGCTCCTGCTCTGCCAGGACCCAGGTGTGATCTTGGGCAGGTCACCAACTTCTTTGAGACCAGCATCCTCTTCTGGTGAAAGAGAAAGTGAAGTAGGTCATGCCTCAGACCCTTCCAGTATCCACACTCTGGAAATCTCTGCGTGGACGCTGTCAAAAACTCCACCGTCCCGACATACTTGAGAATGAACCAACCTAGGCCTCTGTGACCTGCCTCTCTCCTTTGGGAAATGAACTTTCTCAGAGTCCCATGTCCAACATGTCACTCTTAGGATGGATTTCCAGCCATAACTCCCTTTCTCCTTTGGAATAGGGTGATCACAAAACTTGTCCAAACCTAGACTGTTTCGTGAGACAAAGAGGGCACCATAAAAAGTAAGCTTGGATGACAGGCATGAGCCATTATTTTCCAGATGAACTGGGGCTTTGTTTAGCCTATTTTTGAATCAAGTCCCAAGTCTCTCCCTCCATCAATTGGGTCTCCCTTGTCTGTCAGTCTTTTCTCTTAGTGCTTGGCCCAGATGCTTTCTGCCCCGATGACTCCTCTTAAAAATCATACCCTCTTCTTGGTGCTGGAAATTGGCATGACAGCCCTCTTGGTGCCAGTCTGCATTTGGACCACCATTTTCTAAATCAAATATAAGCGATCATACTTCCTCATTCCTGTTCTCCAGGGAGTGCCTTACACATCTGGCAGCAGCCACTTCTAATTTGGGTGGAAGACAGAAGGCCCATCTAGGATCCTCACAGGGTCTGAAACTTCCAGAGGCAATCACCTACTAGGTCTCCCTGCCTCCCTCAGAAAAGCTGGAAAATTAAGAAGGATATATGTGGGGGTAGGTGGCCCTTCCTGAGAAAAGCTATTCCCCCATATCAGGAGACGAGAACTAGTTGAAGGAGCTTTGGCTGAAGTGTTCCAATGGGAGCAAGAATGTAGAATAAATCCTGGCTCAGAGCAAAGCTTTCCCTCTCCAGTGGCATCTGTTGAGTTCCCAGAACATCCTTCATGCTGCATCTCCGACTGCAGATCTGGCTCTTCCTGAAGCCTCTGGTCCTAGGCATCAGGTGATGTTCAGGGCAGGCCTTTATGTGGGCAGGAATCCATACTGTCTCCTATAGGTGGGATCCATCTATGCAGAAGGCAGTAAGAAGAACCACACTACTTGCATGAAAATAAATAGCACAGTCTTGACTCTACTAAGTTCCAGGCCTTAGGCTGGGTGGTCACACCAGCAGCCGCAATGGCATTCCAGCCTCTTCTCCATGGAGGACGGGCAGAAGGGAGTGGAGTGTCCGTGGAGAAACAGATGATATCCCGGTCTGAGGAGAGAAGTTGAACAGTTTCAGTGTCTCTGCCTGCCTGGCCGGCATGTGCAGGAGCCCATCAGAGTCGGCGGGAACAGGTGCACAGGCTGATGCTCCAGGTCACGAAAATCAACAGAGACGGTTCTCCAGGAAGACTCTTCTGACCTGAGGAGCACAGGGCTGGAGTGCTGCCGGAAGCTTCCAGCTGTCCAGTATTCATGCCCCCAGAACACAAGGGACTTAGGGGAAATACGGAGGAAAGGCACCACACATACAGGTCCTCTCACCTCTGTGGTCTGAGCAGATGGCTCCCTTTTCTGTCCAGTGACATTCTAGGAAATTCACACACTGGAATCCTTCTTGAAAACAGAAGTCCTGAGTGAGTGAGGTGACCTTCACCTTCAGTCGTCTAGGTTCACAGGATACTTCTCCCCAGAAACGGGCATCTTCTCCTAGCCTGATGGAATCCTAGCGTGTTCGGAAGGAGGGTTTCATGAGAAAAAATGACCTTCCCTTAGCACGGGAATGGCTGTCGTTGAGGAGAAGGACATCTTCCACGCTGTTTTGCCTGCCCTCCTTAGGTTTAGGAGCATGCTGGTTCTCTAGTACTCCTTACAATGTCATTGTCACAAGGATCCTCTCTGCTTCACATTTCCCTGGGCCCCTCCTCACCCTGCCCACCGCTACACGTTGCTCAGCTCCAGGAGGAGCTGAACCCACAGCTTCTGGGATCCGCACATCCCTCCCTGCAGGGGCTCTGCGCATGCCACAGCTCCTCTGCTGTGCTGCTGGGCACGGCTGCCTGCACCTTCGAGCAGGGAGCTCGCGGGGACTGTCCCCCTCTCACAGGCGGCTGGCAGCAGCAGTTTGAGCCTGTCAAGTGGGCGAGGTGGGGTTTTTCCCTCTTTCCTGCCTTCTGACTGCTCTTTCTTCCTTTTCTCAACATGTGTAGGTGGTAGCTTGTTTAAGCATGAACCCCAGCTGCCAGCAGTTAATGACAATCACCTCCCGTCAAGTGCGGAGCAAACTATGATGTCCTTTGTGCAGGTGGCCTTTTTCAGACCCAAGGACTCTGTCTTGTCCCTGGGCTTTGAGAGTGTTCTGTGACCCTGAGCAGCGGAGCAGACATCCTGTGTGAGCACCACGCGTGCCCACGGCCACTGCTCAGCCATCTGCATCGGTCATGGGATCAGGCCGCCTACAGAGAAATCAGAAAGGTTCTCATTTAGGACTTAACTGAATTTCCAAACTTCGTCCGGGAGGCATAGTATCAGTCCCTGTTCTAATGCTGTTAGCTCAAAAAGGATGGCAGGGGTCTTGGTGCTGAAATCTGGTCCTAACCCACTTTTTCCCTGTCACCCTCCCTGCTGCTGGCAAGTAAAACTACATGGAGGAAGGGAGCATGCAGTTAACAGTGTCCCTGTGTCCTTCCACACACATTTATAGATTACCTGTTATGTTCCAGGTAACGTACTAGTGCCTTGAAGAATGTTTACATTGCTTTTATAATTAACATGGGGAAAGAACTACTAGTAACATAGAAGTCAAGTTTCAGACCTAACCTTCCAGCAGTAAATGTGTTTTTTCTCATTCTTGTTCTGTGTGCCATTGAGATCCTAAATGCCTGTAGGCCCTCTTTCCTGCTACTCTCCTAAGTCCAAAGGCCGTGCCAAGGTTTTGCAAGCTGAGTCTCCAACCAGCACCCCACAAACTCAGTGACAATTATCCCTGTCAGTGAAAATTTCATTTCAGAAAAGAATATTTGGTGCATAGGACTTTTTAACTCAAAGGAGTAAATGTCTCAGAAGGGTTATTTGGGCGACTTTCTGCATATGCACATACTTGCCACAATCCCTATTCAGAAACACTAGGAGTACCTATATGTGCAAGGCACTGTGCTGGGCCTGGGGATGCCGAAACCAGTAATGCCTGGGACTCATTTAGTACTTCATAACCGCAGTGAGCAGGCACATTGGAGAAGGCTAAGTGTTGAGAGGGAGGAAATTTGGGTTGTTAATGGACTGCAGCTGGGCACCAATTCAACACAGGTTGAGAGAAGACTCTCCCAGAAGAGGCAGTATTTGAGCTGAGTGAATTTAACCCCCATGTGGGTTACTCTACCTGTTGGTAGTCAGTGTGAGAAGCGTACCTGAGTTTTCCACTCATAGTGTTTCAGGTCCACTGATGCATGCCTTGAGAGCTCACTATCAATGGAGGGGACCCAGAGAGCTGCCTCTCCAAAGGAGGGGTATGCAAAAGCGTCCATTCTGGTGCTCTTCATGCTTCTCCAGTATGCTGTAGCTCTGTTGAAGCTACAGCATTCAACGTTCCTTGCTTTGACTTGGAAGACTTACCCAGCTTCCAGAGGTTGATGTCAGAGTCAGGGGTCTGAGAGGAAATGCAACAGAAGCCACTGCCAGCCAATAGTGGCTCTAGAATTATTCTGAGAGTGTGGTCTCTAAGCTCAGGGCCATAGACTAAGAATGGTGGTCCAGGATTAGGAGAAAAACAGAGGGATTTCCTATCCTGCAACAAAGGACCTGCTCTGCTATCTGTGTCTGCACTTCATCTGTCTCCTCCACAAACCCCCAGCAGGGCAAGTAGACTGATCTTGCAAGGCCACCTGCCATCAGGTGCAAATCCACCTGCCTGATCCCATAAGAAGAGAACACAGTCACATGTATGGAGAGAGCAGTATGTGAGAACACTATACCTGCTCTGACCTTGACACTTCTTTGTCAGGCACTTACATAAACATCCAAGTGGCAACCAGCTGCAAAACAGAAATCCCAGCGTTCAGCAGTGAGCTTCCCCAAGCATGGTGAGCTCAACCCTCTAGGGGTTCCTGGCACAGGATGTATGGAGGGGTGTTCCTCCCTGAGCCCTCTGCCTTCCATTTCCTCCATGCACAGCCTGAGGGGGCAAATTTTATTTTATTTCAGGCTGTTCTAGGGTAGAGGGCAGAAGAGGAAATCACTTAACACAAGTAAGAATATCAGAGGATTTGGTGAAAACCCTCTGGGAAAAATGAGAGCAAAATTCGGCTCTATAGGGACAAGAGCTGGTAGGAGGAGAGAACAGGACCTAGCCCAAATGCATCATTTTCCCATTTAAGTGAAGAGGTCATGATGCTGAGGTGCTCAGGAGACTTCTCTTGAGTGACTTACCCAAATGTGGAGACATCCTATCAGGGAGTCTCAGTGATTTGAATAAAGGCTACCAAATATCAGCAGAAATAGCAAGTGGCTGAAGGAGTAATAGATTTCCCAGAATTCAGTGAAGGAAACACTAGCACTAAAGTTGTAATGGCTGGGGCTGACGAAGGTGGTCTGTGCTGGAAAAGCCATGTGGGAAGCACAGACTTCCATACGCACTAGGCTGTAAGGAGGCAAAGTAACCCCGCTGTGGGATTGTGTCAGAGATGGCCTAGTCAGGAACTGAGGTTTTCATTTTCCCTGGGCAATAAGGAGGTAGCCCCAAGCCCCACCCCACTGCAGTGTCCTGGAGACCAGCTGGGCAGCCTGGATTTCTTCCTCACCTAGCAGTAACAAATAGTCCCTCCTCCTCCCTACTGTGGTCATGTCAGAGAAGACAAATGGAAAATGTGGACTTTCACCACCGCCCAGTATAATAAAGCCACTATCTGCCCCCACTGGTGGTGTCAGTGGAGCCATGAAGGGACCAGATATGAGAAACTCCAGGATGGGATCAGTGGACACCAAGGGAGAGCCAGCACCTCCAGCTTCATCCAGCAGTCATGAGAGCACTTCTGCCACTTGGTTGTCAATAGACCCTGCAGTGCACTACTTCCCCTTCCTCTGCTGATGCATTATTACAAAAAAATTAGCTAAGCCAAGGCTCGAAATAAGATCCAGAATCTCATAACTATAATACCTTAAATGAACAAGGTGCAATTAAAAATCACTCATAATGCCAAGAATCTTGAAATCAGGAGGATCTCAAACTGAATAAATTAAGATAATCAACAGGTACCTGTGAAACGATAATAGAAGGTCTAATATTTGTGTCATTGGAGCTGTAGGAGAGGAGAAGGAAGAAATAAGTGTGTAAAACTACTCAAAAATAGTCAAAGATTTCCCAAATTTGGAAAATAAACTCAACCCTATAAACTTACAGATTCAAGAAGCTGAATGACAGACAAAACAAACCCAAAGAAAGGTACACCAAGACACATCATAAATAAATGTCTGAAAAATTAAAGAAAAATCTTGAAAATAATGTGAAACATTTTATCTGTGCGAGAAGACTTATTTAGATTATAGCAGATTTATCATCTGAAACCATGGATACCAGAAGAAAGTAGAACGTTTTTCAAGTGTAGGAAAAAGAACTGTCAACCCCAGATTCTATATTCAGTGAAAAATATTCTTCATGTATAAAGGGGAAACCAAGATATTCTTAAATGAAGGAAAGCTGATAGAGTTCGTCACCAGATAGCAAATGACTACAAAATAGCTAGAAGAATGGCTAAAAGAAGTTCTCTAAATAGAAAAGAAGTATTGAAAAAAGGAACTGTGGAATAGCATAAGGAAGAAAAAATTAAGTAAAAATGATGAATTTGAGAATCTGATTAATTTTCTTTCTCTTTTTAAGTTCTAAATTATTTGATAGTCATAGCAAAAATTATAACAGATAAAATTCTAAATGCATACAGAGAAAATATTTGAGTAAATTATATTGTAAATGGGAGGGTAAAAAAGGTGTAAAGACTTCACTCAAACTCTTGACACCAGTAACATGTCAATCTATATAATATACGTTTTCACACATATATCATATATTACATACTTACATTTATTTTGATTAATGTTTTTCATATTTTCAACCCTTCTGTATGATTTTATAGAAACATAGTTCATATATATGAACATATTTAAAGATAGATTATAACTTGAAACATAAAGCAATTCACAGAATTTTCTGAAGTTTCAAAAGAAATAAAAAGTCATTGAACTGGATGAAAATGATAATGCATATGTTAAATTTGTGGAAGTACCCTGCAAACAGTACTGAGATGGAAATTTGTAGCTTATATTAAATAGAAGAAAAGTCTAAAGTCAATAACCTAACTTACCACCTGAAGATCAAAATATTAAAACTGAGAGCAAAATAAACCCAGAGAAAATAGAAGTAAGGAAATAATAAAGATGAGAGCAAGAATCAATGAAATTGAAAACAGGAAAAAATAAAGAAAATCAATGAAGCAGAGAGCTGGCTATTTGAAAAGATAAATAAAGTGCATAGCTCTTAAGACTAACAAAGAAAGACACAAATTACTAGTATCAGGAATGAAACAAATACATGTAGACATCAAAATGGTAAGAAAATTTTATACATATAAGTTGGCAACTTAGAAGATTGATTTCTCAAAAAACGAACTACCATACTCAATGTGAAATGGATAATTTGAGTAGTCGTATAACTGTCGAAGACTTTAACATTTTTTGAAAAGGTATGTGCCAAGCTCCAGAGTTCCCTGGAGAATTCTACTAAACATTTAAAAGAAAAAATGAACAATTCTCCAGAACACATTCCAGAAAGTACAAGAGGAGGAAATACCATTTTTTGAAGGTAGAATTCCCCTAATACCACACCAGAAAAAGAAACATTTGAAAAATATAGACCAAAATCCTTGATGAATATAGACACAAAAGTTTTTACCAAATATTTGGAAATTGGATTCTGTAATATACTAAAAGACTATCCAAGGGCACAAGACTGGTTAAATTTTCAAAAATCATTTAATTATTCAAATTAATAGGAAAAAGACAAATCACATGATCATTACTGATATAGGAAAAGCATTTGACAGACTTCAGCACCTATTTGTGATAAGTCTCAAGTAGGAAGACAGTAAAACTTCCTCAACATAGTAAAAAACATCTACAAAAATCCTACAGCTAACACTGTACTTTGAAAGAATGCTTTCCATCTAATATCAGGAATAAAGCAAGTATGTTTGTTCTCACTGTTCCTATTCAGCATAACAGTGGAAGTTCTAGCCCATGCAATAAGGCAGGAAATGGAAATGAAAAGCATATTGTTTCAGATCAACAAGGAAGAAATGAAACTTACCCTTTTTATAGATCACATGATTATTTATTTAGAAAATCTCAAGGACTCAACAATACAAATTTAAAAATCCTTCCTAGAGCTAAGAAATTAATAAGCAAAGACACAGGATATAAGATTGAAAAACAAAAATTGAATTAATATATACTAGCAATGAACACCTGGATGGGAACATTTTAAAATCAATATGATACACAATATATCAAAATAAAGTATACTTAGTTATACATCTAACAAAACATTTCTAGGCCAAGGAAATGCCAGTCTTCAATAAACTGCTAATGAGTTGATTCAGAAGTATATTAAAAGGGTTGTATGTTGTGATCAAGTGGGATTTATTTATGGAATATAAGGGTGGTTTAACAAATAAAAATTGATCAATATGATATACCACATTAATGGAATGAAGGAAAAATAAAATACATGATCATCTCAATTGATACAGAAAAAGTATTTGACACAATTCAACATTTTTGTGATAAAAAACTCATCAATTGCATGTATTTAATAAAACTTTATATGAAAAGCCAACAGCTTACATTATAATCAGTGATGAAGGACTGAAAGATTTTCTTTTTTATCATGGACAGGAGAAGAAAGTCTTCTTTCACCAATTATGTTCAGTGAAGTTCTAGCTAAGTAATTAGGTAAGAAAAACACAAATATCCAAACTGGAAAAAAGTAAAATGATCTCTCTTCACACATCATAGGATCTCTTATATGTAGGAATTCCTAGAGATTACACACACACACACATGCACACACACACACACACACACACACACACTGGTAGCACTAATAAATTAGTTTGGCAAAGTTGCAGGACACAAAAATGAATTTGAAAAATTTCTTGTTTAACATATCAATAGTCTCTAAAACAATATACATATTTAAAGCAATCCATATCAAAATTGCAATTAATTTTTATAAAAAATAGGAAAACCTGTTATAAAATTCATATGGCATCTCAAGGGACTCTGAAACAATCCTAAAAGCAAGAAGTCAGAGGTCTCACTCTCACTGGCTTGAAAGTTTAAGACAAAGCTACAGTAATCAAAATAGTGTGGTGTTGATAAAACAGACATAAAGTCTAATGAAACAGAATAGAGAGCCCAAAATAAACCCTCTCATATTTGACCCAATGATTTTCTACAAGGGTGCCATCACTAAATAGGTAAAGGGTGGGCATTTCGACAGATGCTACTGAATATCCACATGCAAGGCAGTGAAGTTAGACCTTTATATAATACGATACACAAAATTAACTCAAGATAGACAAAAGACCTAAATATAAGAACTAAAACTATACATTTCTCAGAAGGACACAGAGTGGAAAAGCCTTGTGACATTAGCAAGATTTCTTATAAAAGGCACAGGTAACAACCAACAGTTATATGCTGAACTTCATCAAAACTTAAAACTTTGGTGCATCATGTGACACTATCAACAGAAGTAAAAGGCAACTTAAACCACAGAATAAGAGAGAACATATGCAAACTATTATCTGGTGAGATTAATATCCAGAATATGTAGAGAACTAAAACTCAACAATAACCACAAACAACCCACGTCAAATATGGGCAAAGAACTTGAATAAATACTTCTCCAAAGAAGATCTACAGTAGAGCAATAAGCACATGGAAAGATGCTCAACATTCCTAATCATTAGAGAAATCAAAACCACAATGAGATCCCACTTCATATTGTTAGGATGAGCATTATCAATTTTTTTTAAAGCAAATAAGTGTTGGCAAGAACGTGGAAAAACTGGAATCCTTGTACACTGTTGGTGAGAATGTAAAATGGTACAATCACTATGGAAACAGTATGGCAATTCCAAAAACCTAGTTTCCATATGATTCAGCAATTCCACTTCTGGGTATATATCCAAAAGAATTAAAATAATTATCTGTACACTGATGTTTATAGCAGAACTATTTGCAACAACTAAAATGTGGAAGTAACTTAAATGTCCATCAGTGAATGAATGGATCGGCAAAAAAAATGTGATCTATATATGTGATGTGTATACACACATATATGTGCAAGAGAGTATTATTCAGCCTTAAAAAAGAGAAGGAGATTCTGACACATACTCCAAATGACTTTTCTGTACTTCTCATTTCCCAATTCCTCATCTTCCTGGGATTTGTCTGGCCATAGTCCATCCCTGCCTTTACCTCACCTGCTGTATTTAGTCTGCCATGACGCCAGCACATGCCCGCCATCACCTTACTGTGACATTCAGCTCCCGTGAAGAGAAATCATTTCCCTTCACATGGTGGTGAAGAGAGCCATCCCATACGCTCAGTGTCCAAAGCCTCAGAAAGGAAAGATCACCTTCATCCCTAACCCTCTTTCTCCCAAAGCACTCAGCTCCCGGATGGTCCAGCTGCCATTGCCTGTCATCCTTCTCCAGAGGTAAGACTTAAAGACAATAAACACTGAAGAAGGAGTTAAAAAACAACAGCAACAAATTAGCATCTTTGGGTGGTTTGGCAGAAAAAAAGAGACTTTGACCTTGAAAAACTTCATTAAATGATCAAAGAAAAAGACACTAAAGCTGGCCCCTTCTCACCTTTATAATTAAATATAAAGAAGACTTCCTCACCTCTAGAAACTGAGGAACTCACACCTGGAGCTGATGGCTTGGAGGAGACAGGGCAGGTGAACGACAAGTCCTAGAAACAAATGTCTTTTTAGTCTGGTCCAATTTTTAATCACTTTTCTATTGCAAGGAAATGCCCTCAGAAATTGCAAAACCAATACTTTTTGCTAATGTTGGCAGAAATTCCTTAAACTAGGAGATAGTGCCACTGCCCATCAATTTTACAAGGCAATAATGCAGATCCCAAGTGGCTGGAGTCTGAGGCAGAAGGCAGAACACTTCATCACAGTGAGAGAACTAGGTTGTTGCTGGGGGAAACTGTTCTGATATCACGCTGGTATTCCCATGCATTAATAAGCTTTGTTCATCTTCTCTGACACTAGAGGTCCAACTTAGTCCTTTTGCTTCATCTTCTTACTTATTATGCAGCTCGAGCGGTGGGTAATGACTGCCTACTTGTCGTAAATTGCAGGCAACCTCCCTTCTTTCTTGTGTTGGTCCCAGTGGGCTTATGCTCCTGGGAATCAAGACTCTGAACTTCTCAGTTCCACAAATGCATCCTGAGCCCTGAGGCTGGGCTAGGCGCTGCAGAAATATGAAAAAGCACAAGCCACGGTTCCTGCCTTCCTGATCACGTTGTGGTAGGGGAGAAAGTCATGTAGGCAAATAATTATACCAACAGGCAGTGAATGTATCAGAGGAAAAATACATCACTGTGGGAATCCAGGAAAGGAATCCAGTGGGCAATCAGGGAAGGGTCCTTGGACAATGTTTCAATAAAGGGAAAGCTTAAAGAGTACAGCAGTATTAGCTTGGGGTTTGCCATGACAAAAGAGGAGCCTGGACATAGAAAGATGTTATATTTTGATTGTTACATAGTAAAATGACCTTATCTAGGGGTGTATCATTCTATGAATTTCAGCACATATAATGCATCATCTAATCACCACCACAATCAACATACAGGACAATTTAACCATCCTAAAATAATCCCTTATACTGTGGAGTTATAAATCATCCTCTCCTTTTCCTGTAACCCCTAGCAACCAATGATCTGTTGTTCATCACTATAGTTCTGTCTTTTGAGACTGTTATATAAATGGACTCATAAAAATGTGGCCTTTTGATACTAACTTCCTTCACTCAGCAGAATGTCTTTGAGAATCAGCCAGGTTGTTGATGCAGTTAGTCCTTTTTGTTGCTAAGTAGTATTCCATTGTGTGGATATACTGCAGTTTGTTCATCCATTCATTCAATGAGAGACTTTCGATTTGTTTCCAGGTTTTGATGATTGTGAGTAGAGCGTCCATAAATATTGATGTACAGGTTATCATATGTTTTCTTTTTCTAAAGCAGTGCCTCAATCTTGACACTATTAATATTTTGAGCCTTCGTTATAGAGCTCTTCCCTGTTCATTTTAGGATGTTTAGCAATATCCCTGGCCTCTACATACTAGATGCCAATAGAAATCCCCCAGTTATGTAATTACAGTGTCTGCAGACATTGCCATATGTCCCTTGGGGAGCAAAAAATATTCATGGTTGAGAACCCAGTCATTCAAATCACTGTTCTCTATAAATAATGTATCATTTTCTGTGGCTGTTTTCGAGACATTTTCTTTGTTTTTAGTTTCAAGATGTGTGATTAAGATATGTTGGGGCATGGAGTTCTTTGTGTTTATTATTTGAGATTCACCCAGCTCCTGAAAACTGCACATTTGTGGAGGAAGGGTTTGCCAAATTTGAGACTTTTTTAGCCACTAAATCTTCGGGTACTTTTTCATCCTTTCTTTCCGTCTCTTCTCCTTCTAGGACATCAGTGACATGAAGGTTAGGTTTTTTTATTATTGTCCCACAGATCCCAAGCCTTTGTCCATTTCTTAAGTCTGTTTTCTTTTTGTTGTTTCAGATAGGGTAACTGCTCTTATTTTATCTTTCAGCTCACTAATTCTCTTCTCTGTCTCCCCTCATCCACTGGTGAGTCCATTTTATGCCAATTATAATATTTTTTAATTCTAAAATATCCATTTGGTTCTCTTTTACATCTTCTATTTCTTTACTGAAACTTCCTTTTTTATTATCTGTTTTAAAAGGGTTTGTGATTTCTCGTGGAGAATTTTTATAATAACTACTTTTGCCAGATTATTCCAGCATTTCGCTACTGGCATCTGTTTGTGGTCTTCCTATACAACTTACATTTTTCTTGTCCTTCATATGTTGAACATTTTTTTTAAATATCCCAGATATTATGAATATCATAAATAAGACTTGGGGTTTGGTTTAAATCCTGTAGAGAATACGAACATCTTTGTTTTAGTAGGCAGTGTTTGTCTGCAAGGTCCAACTCATATTCTCCTTAAGGTGGTTTTGATGTCAGTTCGGTCTTCATAACCTTTGCAGTACTATTCTAATCTGTCCCATGCAGATGCCACTCAATAGCCTGTATGGTACATGCATTCTCATCTGCTCATTCTCAAAAAGCTAGTTCGTTTTTTGCAACCTGAGCCTATACGTTTATAAATAACTTTGTGGGATTACTCTCCAAGCACTCCCTTTCCATGACCTCCTTGGTACTTTGTAGTTCCCTGGGCTCCCTTCTTCCATCGGAAATCCCAGTTCAGTTATCCCAGTCTGTTGTGTATGCCTCTGTGAATAAACAGCTTGAGCACTAGGAAAAGCAAGAGCTTCAAATTCAAAGAAGTGTCCCCTAAGCATTAGATGCATGAGAGACTCAATAGGGAGAGACCTCAGGCATTAGCAGAAAGGAAGAGCATAGTCAGGAGGTACAGAGTGAACCTGGTTAAAGCCAGCAACCTGAAATGAAGCCTAAGAATGGTGTCAGGAATTAGGGATTTGTGAGGAGCTGTGGGACCAGGGTTTTAGGGTTGAGTCAGACAGAGGCTGGATGACCACCTGTCAGGGGTGTTAGAAATGGGATTTGTGATGAATATCCCCTATTTGCCACTCTAGCTCTACTTCACCCCCTCTCTACCCTGTTCTGGGCACAGAAAGGTGACTTACATAACTTAAAGCAGTGGAATTCTTGCCCTCTGGATCAATTAGGGTTCAAGAACAGAAGCCCCAGCTAGAGAATAGAGACAGGGAGGAAAATGAGGTGGTAATGTCCCAGCCACCTGCCAGCTTCTCTGTGGTCACCTGGGGATCTCTGTATTCCTTAGCTGAAGGTCACAGCTCACCTCAAGGTGACCCAGTCTATATAACTCTCTTCCAGGATCCAGTAACCACTCTCTCCCCTACTCCCTCCAAATCTAGAGGTGGTAACAGCTCCAGAGATACTAGCTCCGGGGCACTATACTAACCCCTTGTGGCTTTCTGACATCTTGCCCATAGCTTGTTAAAAAATTATTAAAATCTTCTTGATGATTGTGAATAGAACTTCCACAGATATTCATGGTAGGTTATTATATTATGTCAACATAATTTATTCTTTTTCTAAAGCAATTTCTGATATGCTTTTTGGGGCCAGATATTACTCTGTTGTAGAGGGCTTCCCTGTGCATTATGAGATGTTTCCTAAATCATTCAAATATGACTATGTCAACTATTTATTGGTTGAACCTTTGCTGATCCAAGGTTCCGGATTGAGTGATAAAATGAACTAGATTAATTTTTAAAATTCTTCTGTTTCAGTGGCTCTGAATTTCTTATCATCAACCTTCTATTTTTGTATACCCAAGAGTCATGAGTCATGAGGATTAACTTTCTGCACCTAAGAATTCACATGAGTATTTTTGTAGTGGTTATGAAGTTCACCTAGAGACTTGTGTTTCATTTAGGCACATAATTCACATAATGTGTTATTTTCTGAGAATTAATATCTTCAGGATGTGATGCATTATTTTTCAGTTGCTCTCATTATATCTGAAGAGTCAACTAGCATCTTTACTGATGTTATATCAGAGAGTCAAAGGAAGTGTGTACTGGCCAAGCAACTACTACCCAGAACTTAGGCAGTTTCATAAAAAGCCACAATTAATCATAAATATCTCACACAGACAAACTGCAAAGCCATACTATGACCCTTCTGGGAAGACTGAATAATTGAGTCTCTCCATAATGATGTCCCAGAGCCTCAGGAAAAGACAGATGAGCCTATATGGTCTATATGAATGCAAAGTGAATTTCTGAATCTGATGATCAATATAAGATATTTTGTCTCCTGATGTGAAGGTCATCTCCACTTGAATCTATCTAAGAGGGCTTTTCTTTTGCTTGCGCTGACTTTGAGATGATCTTACTTTTATTTTTAATTGATTTTATTGAAGGAACATTGTATTATAACATCAAGTAGGTGTAAGGTATACATCATAATAAATTAACATCTGTACATAATACAGTAAGTTTACCACCACTTCATTTTTTTCCTTGATTCTACAATTAATTCCCTTTACCCTATTTGCCCACCCTCCCCTTTCTCTTTCTGCAACCACTGATTGGGCTTCTTTCTCTAAACTTAAGTCCTTCCAAGTCCATCCAAGTTTTTGCAAATGGCAGGATTACATATTTTGATAATTCTATTGTGTATATATACCACATCTTCTTTAACCACTAATCTTGTCAATGGGCGTCTAGGTTATTTCCCATCCTTAGCTATTGTAAATAATTCTGCAATGAACATAGGGATGCATATATCTCTGTGAACAGTGTTGTTGTATTTTTAGGGTAAATATCCAGTAAAGGAATAAGTGGATCATATGTGATTTCCATTCTCAATTTTTTCAGGAATCTTTCTATATTGGTTGCACCATTTTACACTCTCACCAACGATGCTTAAGAGTTTCCTTTTCTCCATATCCTCTCCAGCACTTATTGTTTCCAGTTTTTTCTTTGAATGATAGCCATTCTCACCATTGTAAGGTGATATCTCATTGCTGTTTTGATTTGCATTTCCCTGATGGTAAGGAAGTAGAACATCTTTTCATGTGCTATTAGCCATTTAAATGTCTTCTTTATAGAGGAGTCTGATAAGATCATCTACTAATTTTTTCATTGGATTATTAGAGTTTTTTGTTGTTGAGTTTTATGAGTTCTTTATAGATTTTGCATATTAAACCCCAGATAATCTTACTTTTAATGAGTCATTAACTTTTAGAGATACCCAGTGAAATGCTCACTGATGATATGATGAACTTTACTTCACAATAATACAGAAAGGAGGGGATGGCTGAGAGTAGAGATAAAACAAGATTGGCTAGCCTTACCCAAAGCAATATATAGGTTTAATGCAATCCCCATTAAAATCCCACAGGCTTATTTCCAGGAAATAGAGCGAAATAGTATTAAAATTTGTATGGAACAACAAAATTCCCCAAATAGCCAAAGCCATCATTAGAAAAAAGAGCAAATCTGGAGGGATTAAACTTCCAGACTTTGAACTATATTACAAAGCTATAGTGATCAAAATGATACATTATTGGAGTAATAACAGAGGCACAGATCAGTGGAATAGAATTGAATCACCAGAAATTGACACATTCACATGCAGTCAGTTAATCTATGACAAAGGAGCCAAAAGCATTCAATGGAAAAAGGAAACAAGAACAGATGAAACACAACCAACCCTGAAGCATTTGCAACAGAACTGAGGTTACCAAAAGGGAATGGGGCAGGCAGGGGCAAATGGTGGTAGAGTCCACTGGACAATAGGGAAGAACACTTGGTGATTTGGTGGAGGGCATGGTGTATTGAAATATATCTAAGAAATGGGGAACCTATACATAGGAAATTATTCTAATGTGTGGAATAATTACTATAATAAAAAATAAATTTTTATAAAAAGAAAAAACAAACCAAGATTGGCCATGAACTGATAGCCACTGAAACTGGAAGACGGCGATATGGAGGTACATTATGCTACTAAATATTACAAGGTAAATGAGTAAAAAATGAATTAAAAAATTACTTCTGGATACAAAAATTCTCATTTACTATTGTCTGATGCTAGTAAAGTCAGGAAGGAGTTCTGTGTGTAGGTTTCAGAGATGTAATTGCAAAAATGCATTGAAATAAATGAGAAATGCTATGCTTATTAAAAATGCTCATTGAAAAAGATGCTATAATTCAGAATTTATGTTTTGATCATTTTATAAATTTGAGAAGAAAATACGAATACTATATTCATGTTTCTAAATATATGTGAACTTTGCTTCTAAATAATCAGAGGTGAGGGAGAACTGGGTGAGGATACAGAAGAAACAAGATTGGTCATGAGTTACTATTTGTTTAATTGGGTAGATGGTTACATGGGAGTTAGTGATGCCAGTCTTTCTACTTTTAGCTATGCTATAAAGTATCCATAGAATAGTTAAAAAAAATAAAAATATGCTGCATGTCCAAAACATCACCATTTTACATTAAGAAAGTTGTAACTTGCATGATTTTATGAAATGTAATATTATGCTACTTCTCTTTGAACTCCTGAGATTCTGCATTTTACAATATGTATTATTTGTTCATTTCTTCCCACTTCTCCCACCCCATAGTTTTGTCTGTTATATGGAACGAAACTGGTGTTCCAGGAGCGAGCCTGGTATCTGGAACATAAATATTTGACTCCCACGGCCAGCATGAGGATTCGGAGTCAGGTAAGGTCCCTGGTGTACAGAAGAAGCCACCTGTGCCTTAGCTGTCAGTTTTTTGCTTTCTTAGAAAACAGTTCTGCCAGTCTTTTATCGGTTTCCACTCATGGGTTTTTATGCCTCTGGGATTTCACATACATGTTTTCATTGCCTTTCATGATCATATTACGCTTCAGCGTTTAAGTGACAAGGAAATGATTCACTGTGCATGAACTTACTGAAATGGAAACGAGAGGAAGAAATCAAAATTGTTTCCCTTGTTTTTTGGCCAAAAAATGTATTAAATGATTTTTTTTTTTACTTCTTATTACACCTATTATTTCAGTCTTCACATACAGAAAAAGGTCTGTGGTATTTTTATGTCAGTGGGTAGCAAAGGGAATTCAATATGATAGCTGCAGAGCACCCCAAAATGGCAAGCCAGTGAGTAGCCACCGAAAGGCTACTCTAAAGAAAAGAGTAGAAGAACACATGTTCTGAGTCCCTCCTCTCTTCAAGCTGCCTGTTAATGTATGCATTAATGTATGCTCAGTGTATGTTCTGTATACAAAGGATCTCTTTCTCGTTGGGGACAGAAAACTCACTTTAAAAATCACAAATAACACAAGGAAGTGCAGGTTTTCCAATGAACTTGGCTACAAGAACAAGATCAGAGTTTAGAGGACAGAAATTACTTAGATGAATGTCATTCTTGTACTAGATCATGAAAGCTGGAAAGTTAAGACAAAATACATGGGTGGTTCAATTGTGGAAGAGGAAATTCGGTTAAGCCTTCAGACAGGGTCACTGAAATGAGCAAGATCATAGAAATGGGAGACTTTAGTATAAGATACGTTGAGATACACTGAAGAAACCACTTTGACCGAGGTCTCAAGTCACAGAAAAATCCAGAGAAAGCTGCAGGAGTTAGACTACAGGGAATCCATTTTCTTTCCAGGAGAGCAGACATTAGAAGAAAGTCATATGTAAAGATATGTCTGTTTTCTATGCTTTGTAACAAATGACCCCCAAACACAGTGGTTCAGTTGACATCCATGCATTATTACTCATGGCTCTGCAGTCTGGACAGGGCCCAGCCAGACTGTTCTGCTCCACATCGTGTCTACTGGGACTAAGCGCCCAAGATGGTAGCTGCACTTTCTTGGACGGCAGGCACAGGTAGAGGCGCCTAGGCAACAGCATCTTTCTCAGCTGCCTAGCACGCGCTTGCTCACAGCACGGTCTCAGGGTGGCCACATCTTTTGGTACATGATGATTTTCCCTTCCAAGGAGAAAACAGAAGGTGCCAGGCATCTCAAAGATTAGGCCTAGAGCTAACATAGTGTCACTTCATTCTATTGCCAGAAGACGCCACAAGGCCAACCAGAGGGAAGACTTCATTTCTCCGTGTAAGGAGTGGCATATACATTCAGGGAAATAATTGACAGCAGCTATCTTTGGGGCTCAATTTCTATTAAGAAAATGCCCACTTTGGAGAAAGAGAATAACACTTTTTTCCACTTAAAAAATTACGTGAGAGAAACATTTAAAACCACGTGAATAGGAATTCCAGGTGACCAGGTATCTAATACAGAACTGGATAGTGAATACACCAGATGACTGTTTAGTTAAAAAAAATAAAAATAAAAAGGTTCACAAAAACATTGAAGTGCTTTTGTATTCAAATAATGCAACATGCTTCCCACATTTTCCATTTACTGGCTCCTCATAGCAGCCTAGGAGATAAACAGGGAAGAGTCAGCCACTTTGGAATAAGCTTTTTCTGTGGGGCCAGGTCTGGATCAGTCAGGACTGTCTGACATCTCAAGGTCTTCTTTTGTATATCATTGAGCTGCCAGCCATGAGCAGTCCTCTGGGCTTTTCTGGAATTCCTGGAGGGGTAAGGTCAGAATGCTGGCACAAATGCCTTTGTTTCTACTCCTACCTTTGCATGGATCTCAAGGCTTCAGAAATCCTTGTCGTAGTTTCTCTTCACTAACATGGCTGGGATATTTGGTCAACTGGAGGTACTAAATGGGAATGCCTTTTGAAGGTGTGGGAAGGAGATTAGGATAAGTGAGTTCACTGGTTCTTTAGGTGCATGTAAGGTGCTGATTAATTCATCCCATATAATTAAACTCCCAATTATTAGGATTTTCATTTAAATTTTTTTCTCTTTCCTTCACCCATGTCTCCTTTTTAGCTTCTTATTCCCCGAAGATATAGTCAATCTTTCCTTTTTCTATGCATTAAAGCATCATTGTCTTATGGTCTGTAATGAACAGTTTCAACATTTTAAGTCTTTACAGGTCTGTTTCTTTTGCCTCTTGCTTTTGCTATTTATCTTTTAGTGTGTGCTGGTCATTGTTATTGAAAGTGATTTGTAAGATTTGTCTGTAGGCCAAATGGAAGAGACCTTTTCCTCACAAGGCATCTGAAAATCGTCTCCGTTTGAAACTCACCATAAGCCAAATTAAGGCTTGATTTTCCAGAAAATGCAAAGAATTGAAATGAGGGCAATGATTTCTGTGTCCTTCCACAGGGTTATGGCTCTTTGGCATCCACTTATTCTGTAGCAGCTGCTTCTGTCACATGTCTTACCTGGTGCTGCTCCTGGTTTTGACTACCATCATTTCCTACCTGTTTTCCCATCACTACCAAGAGGCTGTCAGCAGGAAAATTCAAATTTGTTGGAAATGTCAGATGTCCTGGGGGCAAATGCAAGTGTCTTATGTGTTTATTTCTCTTGGCTCCCATTTTCCTGTACTTTTTAGCACTATTATTCAGTCAGATCATGGATCTTTTGAAGATGTTTTCTCCATATTTTCTCCAAGTATTTTGGTTGTTTTCAGCAGAGAGTTTGGTTCAGAATTACACGGCTAGCCCTCTTGGATCAGAAACAGAAAGTTCTGTCAGTGTTACCCTCCTGACCCCACAAAACTCTGAGTGATTTTCATTTTCCTTACACATTGATGAGAAAACTGAGATGCAAAGCAGCAACATAACTGAAGTATCACAACTAGTGGAAATCCGTATCTGACACTTAACGTTTTCATTTATCTTTGTTAGATGCAAACCCATGTCACCTAGTAACACTAAGCTCACCCAATGTCCAGTTCTTGAGTTCTAATCCCATCCCCCAATAAAAGGAGCTCTGGTCCTTGGAGAAGTGACTGACTCTGGGGCTGGGGCAATGAAAATGTAAAATGAGTCTGGATCACCATCTCAGTGCCAAGAAATAACAAGGTGCTCAAGACCAGGGGGATGAAAACTGCCACAATCGTGGGAGTATCTGCAAGGGACACTGAAGAACCTATCTGAAAGAACTCCAGTAGTCAAAGCTGAAACGATTTGAGCAACAAAATAAGTAATGTAGTAATAGTTATAATCCAAAGAATAAAATAAGTAAATACAAGTGCATAATGAGATAAGTAATTAAGCATATAAATACATGGAGAAAAAGAGGCAAATCTGCTTACAGAAGGATTCCAACTAATACATGTAGATAAGCCCCCTCTCCAGGAAATGAAACTTAATTCCCCTCTGAGTGTGGATTGGACTTAGTAACTTTCTTTTATTTTAAATATGAGAACATTAAAAAAAAATACTTTACAATAGAGAAATCTGGAAGATTCCACTTTAACCCATCAAATAAGGTTAATATCACTGGAAATAAGTCATGTTGATAAAATGTACCTCTGATATGGCATTATGAGAAGGGTATTTCACTCTTCCCCCAGATCCATAACTATGGTCTAATTATGAGAATCCATGTCAAACAGAACCGGTTTGTGAGATGGTCTTCACATACCTGACCAGCACTCCTCTGTCAATGCATGAAAAACAAGGAAAGACTGAGAAATCATCACTGACCAGAGGAGACTAGGGAGACATTATATAACTAAACGCAGTGGTACATAAATGGTGTCCTAGAATAGAAAAAGAACATTAGTAGAAAAACTGGTGAAGTCTGAATAAAGTCTATAGTTTGTTAATGTTAATGTATTAATATTCTCTTCTTAGTTTTTATAATGGGTCATAGTTTTTAAGATGTTAACAGTAGGAGAAATTAAGTAAATTATATGAGAACTCTGTATTATCTCTGGGACTTTCCTATACATCTAAAAGTATTCCAAAATAATATGTTTAGTAAAAAAAAAAGTTAGGTCTACTCCTATACCCCTGTGGCTCACGTGACTAAGACAGCTAAGGTGCAGGTCATGCCTAGCTTATGGACCCTTGTGCTCCCTGGTGTCTTAATGGGCTAGGTCACTGGCATAGTCCATACATATCCCAGAGACCTGGGTTTGTGATCTGGACCAGGGGCAACAACCACGATGAACAACTGAACAAAAATAAATGGAGGGCTTCCTCCTCTCTCTCCCTGCCTGCCTCTGCTCACCTTCATTCCTTCATTCACCTTTCCTTTAAAAAAACAAAAAACAAAAAAACTTACACACCCAGGTTCAAGACCTGAGGCAAAGGGTTTGAAAAAACAAGTTAGCAAGTTAGCAAGTTAGCATCAGGAAATAGCAACCAACCTGGGCTAAATCTAAATAAAACTTTTTAGAATAGGAGTAGTGCTGAGGCTCCAGACAAATGATCACAAGCAATTATGTATACTAAGAAAAAAAAAAAAAACTTCTTTCATTTTCATAAAGATCTTCAAGTTAAGTAAGAATAAAAGCATTCTCATTCACAAGAAACAGAGAAATTAAATGACGGCCCAAGATTCTAGCCGAAGAGTAGAAAGCATAACTCCTTGTCCTCAAAGCAGGCATATTAAACAGGAGGCCTTAATCCATTTGTGGTCAAGGACTGACCTGATGTCCCTGAGCAGGTAAAATCCATCTGCATAGCTCAGAAGCTGTACCAGTGAGGAGGTTGGGTTGGGGTTGGGTTACTGTTAAATCCCAGCCAGTCCCTCACAGCCCTTCATGACGGTGACATTTTCTGGAATGCCAGTGTTGACAGATCTGCTTCACATTCATTATCTTGTGCAGTCCTTACAAGCACCCCTTTGTGTGAATAGCTATTAATCCATTTTATGGATTGGGAATCTGAGGTTGACTTGCTACTGATTTAGTGAGTGGTGAAGGCGAAATGAGTGGTGAAACTCTTTCAGTGTTTCAGGCCTGCACAGGAGGAACTGACTCTACTTTCAGGCCCTCATCTAGGGTCTTGGCTTAGTGGCGTCCAGTGGTGGTGCCTCTGGTCCATTCTAACAAGGCCCCAGGTAGAAGGTTTCTGTGCCCTTTCCATTAAGTCCTTGTACAAGGCATGTGCAGAACAATTGTGCGCTTTGTTTTTGGAAAATTTAGTGTCCAGGCATTACCCATTTCAGTCTTCATTAGCCTAGACATTTGTATTTATTTTGCTTCAGATAATTATCAGCATTAGGGAGTAGCTATCAGCTGAGGCTCATTTAAGGAGGAAAGCCTTTCAAAACAGCCTAACAGTTACAATTGCAGACCTCCACTTTCACTGGGGTTTTACCAACTTCATTTTGCTTTTTAAAAAGACAAAATAAAGCAAAAAAGTTCAGCTTCCTTAAAAGGGTATATTTTTAGTATTGATAAATATTTAACTTTAAATTCTCTACTTAATTTTACACTAGCCTTGACGGTAAACTTCAGGTTTTTTTCAGAGACTGGCCTCATTTTCCTTGAGGAAATGTTAGCTCTCTGAACTGTTGGGCACAGCTGTACTGCTCTGTCATGCCCAGTAGCCTTGGAGCAGTGGGTGTTGGTGACATCCGGAGAAAAAGCAAGTATAAAAGTACACGTGGTCAGCTCACACAAAGAAATCAACACAGGAGAAAGCTTTGTAGTATGTGTGTGGAGAGAACCACAGCCCAGCTGTGGGTGCAGATCAAAAAAAAAGACCCTATTCAGTGTGGTGAAAATAATTCTTAGTAAAATGTTGAATCGGGTTCTATTTCCTGCCTTGAACCCAAATAATGGAGCCACGTGAGGATCTGCAGGGAGGTGAGAGGGAGAGCTGTAAAACCCAGCACAACAGCGGGGAGGCCACGCCTCTCCACCTCCCACCCACCATGGGAGATTGTCCCTAACAGTCAAGCGCTAAAAAACAAAAAAACATTCAGGAAGAGAGAAGATAAATACTATTTATGATCACGTCTAAGCAATGTTAAAATTCCCCCAGTATTTGATCACATTATACCCATTGCTGTTTCCCCTCCACGCAGATGTTGTCTTCATGACCTATTTGAGTCACAGTCTGTCAGTTCCTTCCTAAGTGACATTTCTGCTGGAGCAACAAATGACTGGCACCTCATGCCACCTGCGTCATCCTCCCATGCCTCTAAGACCATTTTCATTTTGGTGAGCCCACTGACCTAACAGAATGAAGCTGGTTGACCAACTCCTGTTTTGCAACCTTGGTTGCAAGTGAATGCCGGAACAGACCCTGTGCCTTGGTCTGCCCCTGAAAGGAGCCATTCCTTGTCTCTCTGAGTGAGAGCCTCTCAGAAACTCAGCGGCATCAAGGGTTAGGCAAGCCTATTGATGGCAAATTACCTTGTATGTGATAAAGTCTAAAATGAAACAACCCTTAAGGTTTTATTCCATCGGATCATTGAGAGGGAAAATTACTCAAGTCCATTGATCGACTGGGTCATTTAAGTAGTTCTGAGTAGACCTAGCCACTGACTCACTGATTTATTCCTAGAAATGTATTCCTCGGAGTTAAGAATGTGCAGAAGTGTGGGAGACACCAGATCCTAAAGCCAATAAGCTACTAGGCTCCTTCAAGTTTAGAAGATGGAGGGCACTCATTTATTATTTTGAACTAAGTGAAGAATATAAATGCAGATGTTATCTTGTGGCAAAAAGCCTTGAGGTGAAAGAAACAAAACAGAGGAAACCCTAGGGGGAGTTCCAAGCAGGAAAAATGATGTTGGAATATTAGCCCTGATTCTCCTCCATCTTAACTTCAGGATTGTGTGCCCCATATTCATGTGGGTCTTAGAAACGGTGCATGAGCCCTTCACTTCTTACAAATGCTGTGTTGGCTATTATCCAAGATGTGTTAAATGTTTCTTTTCAATGGTCACTCAAATTCTCTGTACTTCTACTTCCCTTTCTCCAAACCACCTGGAACAAGGCAGTTTAACAGATATTCAGATAGCAGAATCAAGTGCAACATGAACTGAGGTTTTAGACACAGGATACTGAAAGCATTCATTGGATTGAGCAAGTGAGGTAGGGTTTCTCAGGCCTTACCCACTACCCATAGTCTCTTGCTTTTCTTTGCGAGGAATTTGAGAAAAGATGTCTGGTTTTCACACCCACTGTGCCCCTCTGACTTGGCTATAGCAAGCAGTGAGGTTGTGGGCACTCCTGGCTGTATCCTCAAAGCTGAGTGGAGAAGCTGGTGTGAGTGTAATCATAGGTACCTATTTAATGGGTGGCAGGGACTGGGGAAGGGACGCTCCTGTTTGGTGGCCCTTGGTTAGGTTGCTGGAGGTGTAATTGAAATGACATCACAATGGATTGATCCTACAAAAAATAAATCCGAATCCAATTTAAAAAGCTTTCAAAAGCATCTCCAGCACTGGTGTTAATCTCCTTTCACTTCTGTAGGGCGCTTGGTTCATCTCCAGGAGACAGCAGGCACCCTAAGTATGAGTGCATCCTGACCCACCTTCTCTTCCCAAGCCAGAGAGCCACAAAAAGAGACAGAAAAATATCAGGGCCAACAGAGTGCTTCTAAGAAAGGGGGAAATCTCTTTCCACTTCTCCCTCCCCTTTCCCTGCTGGCCCAAGGCTGCTCCTCTGTGTTGAACCTATAAATGCAGGCCATTCAGCTAAGGTTAAGAAAATATAAGTGATATTTGGTTTCTTCAGTTGGACCGGTGAAAGGACTCTAAGGTCACCACCCCTGCAATCCTGGTTTCCGTGTGGCAGCCACCTGGTCAGTCTCCTGCTTTGCCCCACAGTACGGCTTTGTGTATCTAGGGTAGAAGCCAGGATCATCCTATGGCCTTCACTTAAGGATAAGCACAGGAGAGAGCAACTTGTTTTGCTGAGCTCCAGCCTCTGAGTTCTGGCAGCTGCATTATCCTGGGCTCCTTAGGGACATGCTTAAAGTGCCAGTTAATTGGGGCATCGTTTTCCGCAAGAGTCTTTGGGTTCATACTCTAGGATGCACCATGAGAATTTCCCACTTGGTTAAGAAATAGTCGCTACGTTAAACAACAACAAAAAGGTCTTCAGAAGATGGAATTTAGCTGTGTCCAAGCTGACAGGGCAGGTCCCAGTCACAGTGAAGGACAGTAGGTTTTATTATGATTTCGTAATGACAGGACTTATATGAACTGCTGAACTTGAAGCAGAAGTGATCCTTACTACATCTTTTGGTATAAATTAATATTTTGTTAGAAATTTTTTTTTTAATAATTTATCAGTAGTTGCCTTTCTTTCTTCTGATGGTAAGTTATCCTTTTCCTTTGATTTTAGAAACCAAGTTTTGCTGTGGCTGCTCTGCTCTTCCCTCCTCTGGGAGAATCAAAGCACTTGGTGTCACGACTTAGGAATCAGATAGAGACAGCAAGTCCAGGTGGCCCCATTTAATGTGCAGAGAAGGGACAGGACTCACCTGTGAGAACCCATAGTTCTAGAGAAAACCAGGATTCCTCTGCGCCTTCCCTGGACACCTGTCCATTCACCTCACAAATGGTGGCCTCAGACCAGCAGGGATCAGTTCTGTTAACCAAATGGGCAACAGCTGAGACAATGTAAGAAGGACTACCCAGGCCAACATGTGACCTGCTGCAGGGCCTTTTGGGATACAGGTGTCGTTTTTCTTAATCTAGGTGATAGTTACATACATATATATTCTTGTGACAGTCTAGCAAGCTGATAGATACTTGTTATTTTTCTGTAAAGGATCTTCAGTTGTGCATATATAAAAATCAGTTTATCAAACCTAACCTGAAATTTATTCTAATTATAATTGGGGGGGGGGGGCGTGTTAGTTAACCTTTTTTATTTTGAAAGACTCCTAGATTCACATGCAGTTGTAAGTAATAATAGAGAGATTTCATGCCACTGTACTACTTTGCCGCAATGGGACCATCTGCAGAACATAGTACAGTATCGCACAGGATTTTGACATGAACACGGCAAAAATACAGAGCTTGTCGGTCACCATGAATGGTCTTCATTTGGCTCTTTGATAGCAACACCTACTTTTCTTCCTCACCTCCCCTTTAACCCTTTAACTACCAAGCCGGTTTCCATGGCTACAACAATGTCATTCCAAAAAATGTTACAGGAGATCACATCATTTGCAACCTTTTGGAATTGGCTTTTTCCACCCAGCAGACATTTTTTGAGATTCATTTATGTTGTTGCAGGTGTCAGTGCTCTGTTTGCATTAAACATAGCGGCATGCTTTTATTGCTGAGTGGAAGTCCATGAAATGAATGGACCACCGTTTTGTTCAACTGCCCATCCACTGAAAGGCATCTGGTTTTCTTCCAGTTTTGCACTTTCAAGAATCAAACTGTTATAAACATTCAGATACGCGTTTTCATATGAATATGTTTTAATTTCTCTAAACAAATGCCCAGGAATGCCACTGCTGGGTCATATGGTGAGCATATGTTTAATTTTTTTAAGTCAAGCTATTTCCCATCGTATCTGTAACATTTGACATTCGCGTTGGCAGTATAGGGGTAATGCAGGTTCTTCACATCCTCATCAGAATTTAGTAGTGTCCTTGTTTACTATTTTAGCCACTCTGATAGGTGTAAGTAATATTTCCTTGTAGGTTTGAATGGCGTCTCCCTCATGTCTAATGATATTGAACCTCTTTTCATGTCCTTATGTGCCATCTGTATATCCTCTTCAGTAGCCTCTTCAGTGTGAGGGTCTTCCTGTCTTTTGCCCATATTCTAATAGGATTGGTTGGGGTTTAACTGCTGCATTTCTGTAAGTCTTTGCCAGGTACATAGTTTACACATATTTTCTCCCAGCCCGTGGCTTGTGCTTGTAGCCTCTTAAGATGGTCTTTCATAAGCAATCTTAATGTTGATGAAGCCCAGTGTATCAGTTTTTTCTCTCATAGATTGTGTTTTAGTGTCAGGCCTCAGAGTTTTTCATTTATCCTTAGGACCTGATGGTTTTATCCTATAGTCTTTTACTAAGATTTGTATGTGTTTACACTTCATATTTAGGGCACTGATCCATTTTGAGTTAATTTTCCTATAAGGTAGGAGAGTTAGATTGAGAGTCTTCGTTTTTGTTTTACTTTTACCTACAGATGTCCACTTGCTCTATCAACTATTTATTAAAAGATGACCATTCTTCCACTGAATTACTTTAACTGTTGTCTAAAATCAGTTGGGGACGTTTGTGTGCTTCGATTTCTGCATTCACCATTCTGATGCTTGGATCTATTTATCCTCTGCTGCAGTTAAGTTTTGTTCTTGTAGTTACATAAATCTTGAATTTGATAGGTGATTCCCTCCACTTAAATCTTTGTATAATTGTTGTCATCATTCTAATTCTTTGCTTTTTCATGTAAATATTAGAACTGTGTTGTCTACAGCTACAAAAAAATTTTTGTTGAGAATTGGTTAGGAATTATATTGAATATGTACAGCACACTGCAATACAGCAAGTATTGAAATAAAGGGTGTTAGATAAACTTTTTTGTTTCCTAGTGCATGAAAGTTAAATTTATACTATACCATAGTCTACTAGGTGTAAAATAGCATTATGTCTAAAAAAACAATGTAAATAGCTCAATTAAAGGTAGCACAGGGACATGAAATGAGCAGATACGGTTGGAAAAAATGCTGAGATAAACTTGCTTAATACAGGTTTGACACAAGCCTTCAAATCTGTAAAAAGTACAATATCTGCAAAATGTAATAAAGTGGAGCACAATAAAATGATGTATGTTTGTATATCAGTGTTTGGAGAAATTACATCAACACCATGCTGAATCTTCCACTCTGTGAATATGACATCCCTCTCCATTTATATAGATCTTTGATTTCTTTTATCAGCATGTTATAGTGTTCATCATACAAGTTCTATACGTTTTTATTGGATTTGCATCTAAGTATTTTTCTTGCATTAAAAAAATTTAATTGTGCTTTGAAAAAAGTGTTTATTCAGCTGATGGACATTTAAGATGTTATGGATTGATGTTATTATGAATAATATTGTCAATCACTTTTGTACAAGGCTTTTGTGGACATATGTTTTCGTTTCTTTTGGTGACTACTTAGGAGTGGGGCTAATGGATGGTATGGTTGACATTTACTTAACTGTTTAAGAAACTGCCATAAACAGTTCTCCAAAAGTGGCTGTACTGTTTTACACTCCTACTAGCCATGTGTCAGGGCTTCATTACTCCACATATGCACCAGCGTTTGGTAGTCAGCCTTTTACATTGTAGTCATTCTAGTGCTCGTGTAACAGTATCTCACTGTGTATCAACTTTTATCTCCCTGGTGTCTGATGGTGTTGCACTACCCTTTAAGGGCTTATTGGTTATTCATATGTCTCCTTTTGTGAAGTCTCTGATTCTTTTGCCCACTTTTAAAGTATGTTTTTCATGTTTTAATACTGAGTTGTAGGAGTTTGTTATATATTCTGGAGACAGAATTGATAGAACAACACATGAACATAGTTTATCTTGATAGTCACTTAATTCCTTCCAACAATGTTTTGTACAGTTCTTGAATATATTTCATGAAATTCATCCCAAATTTTAACATTTTTAAGCTACTGAAAATGATACATTTTCATTTTAATTATCTACATAAATAGTACATGTGTGTATCTAGCACACGCAAGTGACTTTTGTACATTGACTTGCAAAGGTAAGTTCACTAGATTCACTTAATAGTTCAATTAATTTACTTGAAGATTTTCTGAGATTTCTAAGTACTCATTCATGTAATCGGAGAATGAAAAAGTTTTCTTTCTTTCCAATTCGTATGTTTTTATGTTTTTTTATTGCTTTGTTGCATTGACTAAGAGTTGCAGCTTAATATTGAAAAGAAGGATTGAAGTAAGGCATCTTTGCTTTTTTCCTCTATCTTCAGGGGAAATTGTTTCATATTTTGTATTTAACTATAGGTTTCTCAAGGATGTACTTTATCAGACCAAAGAAGTTCCTTTCTACTTCTAGTTTAGTTTGAGTTTCTGTTTTAGTTTTTAATTTTGTCAAATGCTTTCTCTGAATCAGTTGCATTTTCTGCATATTGATAACATTTTTCTCCTTTATTCTATTAATGTTATGATCACATCGCGTTTTGAATGTTAAACTATCCTTGTATTTTTGGGATAAATCCAAGTTGGTCATGATGTGTATCCTTTCTATTGATTGATAATTCTATTTGTGGACATTCTTTGAAGGATTTTTGCATCTACATTCATTAGGGATATTGATCTTTAATTTTTTTTTGTTATGACCTTTGCTTTGGCATCAAAATATGTTAACTTCACAGTATGAGGGAAGTAATGTTGCCTTACCATACTTATCATCTTAAAAGAGCTATTGAAAAAATTATTGATTATTTTCATCTCTGAGAGTAAAGAACTTGTTGGGTATTTTTTGTGGTGAAAGTCTTACAGCAATAACTCTCCAGTTTTTAATTCATTTAAAATTTTTTAAATTTCATCTTCATTTTTAAAGGATTATTTCACCAGATATAGCATTTTGGATAGATTTGCCTTTAATGTTTAATGAAAATTTATGTTTATTTAGCTATCATTGTTATGATTTTTCCCATGCTTGCAATTAAATTTTCTCTAAACTTGAAGTTTTTCCTTACCTTAGTTTTAAGCAATTTTACTATCTTCCTAAGGTTTTTTTTTTTATTGTTGTTGTTTTGTTGTTTTAACGTACTAAGTATTCATTCAACTTCTTGAATATATGGAAGATGTTTTATATCAAATTTGGAAGCATTTCAATCATTACCTTGCCTAGAATTTTATTTTCTGATTCTCTCAGACTTCTGGATTCCAATTGCTTTTATGTTTTGTTGTTAGCATAGATCACACACTAGTGCTCTCTTTATTTTATTTCTTCTCTTTACCCTAAGAACAATCTCTCTGTTTTCAAATTTGCTGATCTTTGTTCTACAATGTTCTTTCTGTTATTAGATCCATCTGTGAATCTGTATCTCAAAATTTTTTTTCAGTTCTAGAATTTCCATTTCATTCTCTTTTAGAGGTTACATTTAAAATGTCATGAAGTATCCAATTTTAATTCATTATATGCATTTTTTTATAAATTAGTAACTATGTTTATAATTAAAATTTTTATTTGCTCATTTTAATAACTGCTCATCTGTAAGTGTGCTTTTAGTGATTGTGCTTTCTGTAGATTTGGGGTTACTTTTTCCTGCTTCTTTGCAGAGTTTGTAACTTTTTATTACACTCTAAAAATTGTGTATAACAGATTTAATTTTCTGTGACTTATATCCCTTTCTTTTGTCTGGTTAGAACGAGGGGCTAATCATTAAGATTCCACCCAGAGTCAGGTTAAGCAATGGCTACATTAATGTTACTGAGTTCATTACCCTTAGCATACTGCTATTTTGGTCCTGTCAGCAACTGATCTGGAGGAATGTTTGTCTCAGAAAACTTTGATACATCTTTGGGTTCCATTTCTGGTGGTTAACATGAGAGCAAAGTTCTTGAATCTTTCTGTATCCTAACTGGAAGTAGACATTTCTCCCAAATTGCTTTGAAATAGTTTGAGTCCATGAAATGCAAAATTCTAGGACCCACTGATAAAGACTTTCTCCACAATAACTTTGAGTTCTTTGTCTGCATTTAATTCTGGTAGTTTATGGACTCTCTGCTTCTTGAAGAAAAACTTTGGCTGGAAAATTATTCCTTCAGGGTGTTCACATTTCTTTCAATCTGTACTTAGAAAGCGGAACTATCAGTTGATTAAAGTATCTTACTCTTTTGTATGAAAAGGTATGAAACTAATAGTTGAAGCTTTATTATAACCACCTAATTTGAAATTCTTTCTCATTTCATGTAAATGACTTTGTCTGTAGAAAATGCTACCAAAAGTGGCATTGTGGTTACTTTAATTTCATTGCCAATACTTTTATATGGTTTCCTGTATTCTAAAGGGAAAGCTGTATGCACTTGTCTTTTTATTAAACTTTTCCTCTTATGAATCAGTAGCAGTGTAAATAAATGTCAGAAGGTCTTATTAAGTGGTTAAAATTGATGCTCTGTCTCAGCATTCTTATTTTAAGTAATGATGATTAAGCAAACTTTGTAATGGAAAGTGCTAGAGTGGTATAGAAATTGTTCTCATTACTAACTAAACAACACACCATAATAATATTGTGAAATACTCATCCTGTGCCAAACTGACTTTATTCTTACATTGTAGATACATAGAAGTTATCATGCCTTGGAAGTACAGCATTAGGGCCCCCATTCGTTTACTGAAATGGAAAATTTCAGTAGCATGTAGTAAATAAGAGACCCTATGTACCATGTGGTTGAAAAAGACTGCAATAGGATGAAGATTTTGAAGGTAAATCTTTGTCCCTCCTCAAAATAAACTCTAGTTAGATTAAATGCCATGTTGTGTTATATTTGTCATTGTTTGGTAAGGAAGGCACTTTCTCCATTATGACATTTCAGATCATGCTAAATATTTTTTATCAACTGAAGAACATAAAGTATCAAATCAACATAAGTATAAATCAACATAAAGTATAACACATTGATTCAGAGACCATGTTAAGCTGGAGTTCTGGTATTTAATCAAATCACTGGATTTCGTTTCACGCTTGTGAAACTTAGCTACAGAGGAAACCATGAGAATGCACATGCTCTTCAGAACAGGCGGCTTGACAAGCTACGGTCTGGACCTTCCTTGAAATGCTGGACAGTGGTCAGCAACATTGGGAGCCGAGCGCCCATTTCCCATGGCTGTTGTCAGGAGAATTAGATTCATGGAACATACAGTATGATAATGCCCATGTGAGTGTCCCAGGTATGTTTTCTTTATGTTGAACTGTAGGCAGCCATTTTCTCAGTGCACTGCCCTGCACATCCAGGGACTGGAAGGAATGAGGCGCTGGGGCAAAGACAGAGCCGGGATGGGTAGGCAGGGTTGCAGAAGCAGAAAACACTGGATGAAAACCTTAGTTGTGCCCATACTAGGTATGTGACTGCAACAAAGGCCTAAATTTTTTCAGCCTCCATTTCCTCATCTATAAAATGGGGTAATATCTGGTAGACTTGTCCTGCGTACAAACTGAGGCAGTCAACATAAAGGCCACTCTGTAACCTGGCACACACTAGGTGTGTAGCAAATGACAATCCCAGGCAGCAAGGAGAAGAACACAGAAAAACCAGCTACATATAAAGGATCGAATGCTGATATATAACATTGTTGTAAAGACATTCAGGGTGGCTGTGACATCAAGGCAATAAGTGACTCCTTCTGTATATTTTTGCTTTTACATGTCCAGTCATCTGGGATGGGGTGTGGAAAGCACAGCTACTAACTGGGAAAGAGGGATCCTTGGCAAAGGCTGGAATATCAACCTCTGAAATGTCCACTGGGGACTGGGGTTAGAGAACACAAGCTTGGAATAACATGGAGGAGTGTAGGGGTGTGGGAATAAAGGCAAGCACAGGTGGCCAGAGGTACCTGGCCAAATCTCAGTTGTGTGTCACAGCAACAGAAAAGGCCACACGTGACTGTCAGAAGTAGGTACAGATACCTTATTTCACCAATAGCTTCTAGCTTATTTCCTCATCACATCTTTTACATTGAAAAACCTTTGTTGATTAAATGTTGTAAGATTTCCTTTCTTTGAACGTTTCTGGATCACTCTAGTTAATATAAAAACAAGTCCATTGAAAAAGAAGAGCCAGAAAATTACACGAATAGCCCAACAATAGCTAAGAGCCCTTAGAACATAAAGCTTGGCTACATAGAGCTTTCTTTTGAAAATTAGGCATAACTGCTGTCTGAGATAGCAAGGTTATTTGTCGCTTGGTAAAAGCTGGTTTCCACTTCTGTAGATTATCAGCTACTGTCCCGTTCATTAACAATACAGTGATTGATACTGAGAAGGACACACCATGCACACAGGCATTATGTCATTTCACATGTGAGAAAACTAGAGCAGAAAGGTTTAAACCTTTTACCCAGTCACAGGATTAGAGAAGGAAATAGAGCCTAGTTCCATAGCTTAGCTCCCTGGTATGTGTTTGTGAGAGGATTCTTTGCAAACCTCTTACCCCTGATTTCCCAGTCATCTAGGGGTCAGGTTCTCCCCCAGAAACTTTCCCCTCTCTTATACCCCCACATTACATGCTAATCATGTTATATCTGGCTCTGTTACCGGAGGTGCTTCAGCTGAGGAGCATCTGTGTGGTTAAGAGGTATGTAAGACAGCTATTATTATTTTATTTCACCCAGACCTTCCTCCTGAAAGCTGTGCTTCAAAATGTCATTTTTTGAAATCATTTTCGAGTGGATCCAACACCCTTCTGCAAAGCAGGTTGTTTTTGTCTTGGGCAGCTTAGACATGGGAGGCCATTCAGTAGACTGTGGGTGAAAGTGTGCCCCCACGCCCAGGTGGTCAAGGCCAGAAGGGGGTCTCGGTGTAGGGGAGGGCATGGCACCCCATGGGCAGGCAGTGCACGAGTCAGACAGTGCACGCTACCTCTCAGGAGGCAGCATTCTCTTAACTGATCCAAGAGAGAGATCTGGGAGGGATTTTACTACCACCCAGAAAGATTCAGTCTTTCACTGCCTGACATTGGCACAGCACTGTCAGGGGAGGCCAATTTAAGCCAGAGATTTAAGTAAGAACTGAGTCTCATAGCATAAGACTCCAGATGTCCATTTTCAATTGAAAAGCACTTCTCATACCTAGAATGAGGAAGCTAAAAGAAAAGGGACAATGGAAGGACGCCAATACTGAGATGACAGTGATGTTGAAATTATTTCACTATTTTAAAGTAGCCACTGTAAAAATGCTCCAGGGAGCAATTATGGACACATATGATACAAATAAAAGACAGCAAAAAAAAAAAAAGGAAACTATAAAGAAAAGACAAATGGAAATTTCTAAACTAAATATCGATCCTATGAATGTATTTATATAGTTTCTATATTCTATATAATTATATAGACTGTTTTACAGTCATGTAGAAATATATAGATAAGAACTAGGTGTCGAGGGAAAATAAAAGCATTAGGGGCAACAAACTGAAGGAGTAATATCTAGCTAGTGTCTACTATGTAACAAGGTCAATCGTACTAATGTTTTATTACTATTATTGTTATGATCATGTAACATAAATATATTATTATAGATTTAATCTTTACACAGTCTTAAGAGATAATATTCCCTTTCTACAGATGAAGAAACTGAGGCTCAGCAAAGTTAAATGAACTAACCCCCTTCTTTTGGTCAATATAGTGACTATTTCAGTTTGGCTTTACTAGCCCAGCATGTGCACATGCACGCACACACACGCACACAAAAGGTTTCAAATGTATAAAAGAGGTCAAATAATAAAATAAGAAATATCTAAACCTATTTCCCAGCTTGTCATTTTCAGGCTCTCATCATATCATGAGTGCAGTCTACTGACTCAGTTGATGACAGGTATGTGTTGATTTAAACCTTCATCTTTCAGGCAGATACCCTTGACAGCTGTTTCCAATGAGAAATACCTGAAGTAACATCGTAATAAGAGAAATCCAACTGGATAGCAGTGCATCCACATACGCATGCTTGATTCCACATATTGTAACTTTCAGCCCCCAAGTTGCTGTGTAAATGGACAGATTCTCATTGAAACTTACAGGATATGAGTTTCTTGGATGTCTTTAAAGTCTTCAATGATAGTATTTTTGGGAAAAAGAGTTGGCAACTCTTCATTTGTGCCTTTTGCAGCTCACAGTGTGACTGTCACATAATTACCTCAGTCCATCCTCCTAGTCACTTGAGGTCGGCCTTCTTACTCATAGGCTTTAACAGACTCCATGCCTGAGAGATGAAGCTTTGCTGGCCATCCTTGTCTAAGAAATCTCTGGGAATAGGGTTACACTGCATTCCCCATAAAGTAAGGTGATAAAGATGTGCCAGATGATTCCATCACATCAGCTGACTCTGGGCCCAACCAGGCCCCATCCCTTTCTCTCCACTGATAGCGCAGGAGAGTCCAAGGGATCCCTACTTGCACATATGTCCTGCCTTCTTACCCTAGCTGACACTTTATGTTACTGAGAACTTTTGTTGGAGGTAAAGACTATTATAGAGATGATGGAGTGGCAAATGTTTCTAAGGCAAATTCTCCTATTTTGCTTTCTAAACCCAGTTAGAGAAGTGGGGTGAGTGGTGGCCTGCAATGGGATAGTCAGCCTGCAATTCAAATTCTCTCCCAGGTACCACTAATTGGACATTCCCTTAGGATTGAAATTTTCTTCCAGTCCAGCCTGTTAGTAAACTACCCCTTGTTCTTAACTGTATTGTACAATTATAGAAGTGTCCTCAGATAATTAAGTTAGTTGGGTAGAAGTACGGCTTCAGATGACCCCAGTGAATGGAAACTGGAATTTTGTAAGGACGGCATCTGTGGCTGTGTAACATACTACCCTAAACTTATAAAATACATGGATTAACAACTGTTTATTTTTGAAGTCTGGGCAGACAAACAGGGTCATTCTGCATCTAGTCTTTTGTAGGATCACCCCTGTGTCTACGAGCACCTGCGTTCATTAGTCCTAGGGGTGCATGGTAGCCTTGTTCACATATGTGACAGCAGGCCCGGCTGCTGGCTGAGAAACCTTGGTCCTTCTCATGTGGCCTTTTATCCTCCAGTCGTCAGGACCAGGCTTCTGCACAGCAAATGGTCTCAGGGTCCCAGGATCGAGAGTAGGAGTTGCAAAGCTTCTTTAGGTCTAAGCTCTGAAAACACTGGATACTTTCATTCATATGTGGAAGATAAAGAAACAAGACAAATGAACAAATATAACAAATATAACAGGTGCTCCCTGGTGGAGTAGCAATTAGGTTCGCTGCCTCTGGCCAAGCACAGTCCACATACAGCCCAAGGATCTGGGGGTAGGTGGGGTGGGGAGGACAATGAAGATGTACAACTAAAATAAATATAAATGAAAATGCTGCTTCCTCTCTCTTCCTGCCTGCCTACCTACTCACCTTCATTCCTACTTGTACCTTTCCTTTTTTTTTTCCTTTAAAAAACAAAACAAAAAAACCTTAGTAGTCAATATAGTCTTCCCACTCAAACTGCTTTCTTCTTTAGAGCATCACTGCTTGAATGCTTAAAAGTGAGGAAATCCTATTCTTCGCCCATCACTGAATTCTTTTTTTTTAAGTGTATTTTTTTCTTATTTAAATTTTTTAAAAACATTGACTATATATCTATTTCCTGGAATTTTTACTTCTGGGCCTTTATTCTGTGTTTAGCGCCTCTAAACCCAGATCAAACCCATACTTCTATTCTGATCATTGAATTTCCCTTGTTATTGAACACACGTCAAAAATCGGTTGGCTTTCATAATGTAAACCTAAAAAGAAAAGGTATCTCGAGTCATATCACAGTATGTGAAAGGTTCTGGGGCCATGTATCCCATCTCATGGTTTTGAACTGTGTGGTTACAGGCATTGAGAGTTGACAGATTAGTCAAGGACTTGTCAAGAGTATTAATTACAAACTTTGAAATCTTGGCCAGTGAAAGTTCATCATAGTGCATCTTGCGAATATGATCAAAGTCTTTTCAGTACTGATTTGATGGTGCTTAACCACAGTGTGTGAAGAATGAAGTTTTTCATTAGAAATTACTGATGTTAGAGGGCACATTTTAAAGGAAGATGCATTGCTAAACTATTAAAATTCATGCTCTCCCCCTTCCTCACTCCCCCCATCCCATTTTAGGGACTTATCTCTGTTGTCTCTGAACAACCTGAAGTGGCATTTTGAACTGCCAAAAAGAAATGATGGTCTTAGCATTAGTATAGCTCAACGATAGTCACCACTGAGAGGACAAAGGTGGTGCTCCTGAAAGTGATGTTTTTAATAATAAAGTTAAACCAGGAAAATCTGGGGGTAACTGTAATCTGGTAAGTCAAAGAAGGTTACAGCTAACTGAACACTTGAAAAACGGGAGAGTAAAGTGTATAGCTGCTAATGGGAAAGGCAAGCAGCCCCTCACCCTGTCCTTGTTGAGTTTAGAAAAGCAATTCATTATTTTGAGCAAGTTTCCCCTTCCACCCCGGTAATAAAAATAATAAAAAAAAAAAAAAATTGCACTGACACATAAATCATGGAAAATGAAATAAAAAACACTGCCCTCCCCTCAAATCATTGGCCAGCATCCTGTCTTCCTTTCTGCAGGAGGGTCTTATCTGTGCCTCCAATGTTGTCAGAATACATTGGGGTGCCCACATAGTTCCTAGGTGTTCCTGTTAACTGTAGGTAGATTTTCCCAGCATCCAAGTGGAAAGGGCACAAAGGTGCCAACGACTGGTCTTGGTCCCGGTCCCACTGTGCAGGGGGCTTGGGAATCTTGGCTTACTGCCAGCCAGGGGTGGCAAAGCACTGGTCCTGGGACCACTGGGGCAGGTCTCCACTGATTCACCTGTATTGCTGTCTGCCTGTTCAGTTGCCTCTGTGGCCAGAGGGTGGCACCCCAGGCACTCCAGAGGTAGAGAGGAGGAAAGGGAGGGCCCCCGAAAAGGAAAGGGGTAAATTGATCGTTACTCCGACTTGGTCTCTGAGCTCTCCAGCTAATTTGCAGCACTGCCCCGCCTCACCCCCAGCCCCTAATGAAATAAATGGGCACTACCAGACCAGGTGTCAGAGTTAGGTATTTCTAAGATGAAAAATCAGGCTTGTGTCGATTATTCATGACCAAAGGCCTCTACCCTCCTGGGTCCCAAGAAATCCGAAGGGAAATGGGTTTCTGCTGCTGCTGCATGGTGTGAGGGTACTGGGGAGTTGGGCTTTAAGCCGCTGGAACTAGATCGCTGTTTATGAACGAACATCTGACCTGCCCCCTTTGCTCCCTGTTTTGCAGTTCCTGGATTTGTGCCACTTGGTGAAGGATGATTCCCTGAGGGTGATCTCCGCGTTTAATATTCCTCACACCTTTCTCCATGCACCAACCGCTGGAATCAGCAACCCGCTGGCCTCCTGGGCCTTCTGCCCTGAGCCTTTGCAGCCCCCGGCCAGGGAAGGGACGCGCTTTCAGCCGCTCAAACACCGAGCCAAGTTATAGCGGGCGTGGCGGGAAGGGTGGTGATCCGCCCGCAGCTGCCACGATGCTCTAGGTTCTGACGCCAGGAGCGGGGGTGGGGGGAAGGGGGAAGCCGAGGCCCGGCCGGCCTGCTCTGGGCCGCGGCGACTCTTGGGGATGCTGGTCGCTGAGCGGAGGTTCTGTTGAGACTGACGAGATGTGGGGTGGGCGTTTGGGAAAGGGAACCAGATGGCTGCCCCGAAGTGAGGCGCTTTATCCTTTCCCCGTACGCCGCCAGACCAGCCTCGACCTCCTGGCTTAGGCACTAGATCCCTACAGAGAGACTGGGCTTCCCGGCAAGCGGGCCCTTGACACAGCCGGGTGTCGCGATGACTCCGATTCCTAGTGATTTTGGAAAACTGGTGCTGGATGAAAAACAAATCAAAAGCTAAAAATCAAACACCCACGGGCAAAGTTTCAGTTCAGCAAAAGATGCTCTTCCAGTAAATCAGACTGCCTCGGGCTCGGCGAGGAGACTGGGCAGGGAGAGGGGAGTGAGAGCCTGGAGCTTTCCTCTCGAGGAAGCATGAAGTCGAGCTCGTCTTCTCCCACAGGCGGCTCCCGGACTGCGAGACAACACGCGGCAAACACTCTTTACCATGAGAATATACATGATCTGTTTTTTAGAAAAGCACAGCTACAAAGTTTAATAAAGAAATTACGGGATGGGAAGACGCTTCTGCTCCTTGCAGAGAAACGGGAGGCGGGCGGCCAAACACTGCATTCAAGTTCGTTTCGGAACTTGGAGACAGCGCACTGCGTCAGCGCTGTGGTCAAGGGACGGAGATTTCCCGTTTCTCAGATCCCGGTAGCCGGAACTTCAATCTTTCTCCTTGCAGTCCACGCCGGCCCGCTTCCTCTCTCTACACTTCTCGTGCGATAGGCGGGAGGGGGCGCCGTTCAGCCCAGGCGGTAAGGGTAACAGCAAGGTCCGAAACAGAGATCTAATGCCCACCTGCCCTTCCAGCGCTGCGCCTTCTCAGGCCTGGGCCGGAGTTTGGGGGGCACTCCCGACACTTCTGGAGAGGGCTGGAAGGGCTCGCGACCACCCGACCCCGGGCTCTCGGCCGAAGCGTCCCCAGCAGTCTGAGTTGCTTGAACAGCCGCCTGGAGGCTGACCGCATTATGGCCCCAGTGGAAGCTTTTAGTCAGTGGCATTCCCCGACGCCTTTGTCTTTTGTACAGTGTTAACAGGGTCGCTAAAATGGACGAACCCCCGCCCCCCACCCAGGGGGTGGCGGAGCAGCCCTGAAACTGACAACTACCACATCTGTTTAAGTGGTTCTTTTCTGTCCTTGTCTGCGAAGCCCAACCCCACCGAGAACGCGCAGCACTTGGGCTTGGGGTCCCCAGCGGCCACGGCAGGTTCCGTTCCTTTTCCCTGGCTGCCACCTGGGTCCGGAAGACACAGAGTTCGCCCAAGGCCGTCTCCTAATATCCCAGGAGGGAGCACCAAGCAACAATCACGATAGACCTCTGGCCTCTGCGTCCGCTTCGCAGTGTCCAAGCCCACGTCCTCTCCCTCCTGCAGCGAAAATCGGGGCTGAGCCCGCGCGTGTTCAAGCCCCTCCAGGAACCCTTGGCCTCCTGCACTTCGCTCAGGACTCACTGGAGGATGCTCTGAGGAGACTAACTGGGGCTGTGCAGTCAGGCTGACGTTATGTATCTATTTATAAACGGACAATTGCCCAAGGTGGTCCGAAAGCCGGCAACGCCTCGCTGACTTGCTCTTCTGCACCAGGGTCCCTTCCCTCTCTGTTCCGAGATGCCAGTTAGGGTAGCCTGTAGACAGTTTCTTCATCTATCCTGACCTTTCTCTGGACGAGTGGCTCCATTTCTCGCCCGACTTTCCCCCATCCCCGCCACTCCTTCTGAGGCTTTCTCAAAGCCTGAAGCGAGGGGGACGCATTGGAAGGCAAACTGGAGTGCGGACCCAAGGGAGAACTTGAGCGCGCGCGAAGTTTGGTCATCGGGAACGAGGCCGCAACCTCCGTGGAGGAAGAGGATGAGGATGCGCAGGGAGTACGGGGGTACTGCACCAATTCCACTGTGCAGGCACTGCCCAAACCCCGCTGCACCGCATTCGCCCGCCTCAGCACGCCCAGGGACAGTTCCCGAGTGGTTGTTTCGCTGGAGCCCAACGAAATCTCCAGGATCCCAACCGAATGTGGGCACCACCCTTGCTTCCACTTGGGGGGCCGCGACTCCTCTCAGTCTTTTTAATTTAATTTTAAGGATTTTCCCCGAGTTTTCTCTATTTTACGCTCTCTGCGCGCACTCGCTTCCCGCCGCGCACTCAGGCTGCGGGGAAGACGCCTATGGGGACTGATTCTCGCCCTAGTCTCTCCTCTCCCCACTAAGGACTGTCTCCTAGCGGAGGTTCGGCGCGGCAGGGGGAGGGAAACAAGATGCCTCTGCAGGGTGACCAACGGAGGATGCCCGAGCCTACCGCGTGAGGCAGGGGCAGGGAGGATGTGCAGCCTGCAGATCGGGATCCTGCCCCGAGCTCCTGACTCTCCGGGAGACAGGGGTTCAGAGACGCCCAGCTGCAGTTGAGTCCCGCGCGTACTGGAGGACCAATCCTACCCTTGCCCTGCCCAAAGAGACGGAGAATCTCTAACACCAGAGCATGGGCTCAGAGGCGCCTCCGGAGGCTTTCGGCCGGCGGTAGTGGCCGGGCCTCGCTCATTTTGTGCCCGGAGCGCCCCCCTGTTCCATGAGCCCGCCTAGGTCACCACTAAATGGGGGAGGCGAGGGTACGCTTTGGGATGGGGGATGGGTGAGCAGATAGCCGCCAGCAGCTCTGGTCAATTCAGTAAACACACCCGCCTAGGGCAGGGCCTGCAGTGCGCGCTCGGGTACACCGCTGGGCCACCCCAGCCTATACCTGTCGGAGCCTGCACGCGCCAGCAGCCCAGGCGCCTCGGGGGCGGAGTTTACCAGTCCGCGCGCCGGGGCGGGACTTAGAGTGGGCGGAGCCCGCGGTGATTGGGCTCGGGCGCGGGGCCACCAGCCTGAGCTAAGCTGCGGGGCCGCGCAGGTTTCACTTCGCTCGGCTCGGTCTCCTAGTCTCAGGCTTGTCGGAAGGCTCGGTATCGCGTCGCCGCAACCGCTGCCGCTAGGTTCTCTCAGCCGCTCTGCACTCCCTGTCCCACTGCAGCCAGCATCTCCTCGGACTGCTCAGTTGGCCCCGTTCCCGCCGCCACCGCTTCGGCGCCCTTCCCCTGGCCCTCGTCCCCCCAATGTCTGACTCTGACTCTCGAACTGAAAAACGCAAGGTAAATACCTCTGAATCCCAGGGAGCAGGCCCGGTATGGATGGAAGGCAGGCGTGGGAGTCAGCACGGCTCCACCTCCTGATGGCTTCCCTCGCACGTGTGGCCACGGACGCAAGTACGTGTCTGTCGCCCGGCTGGAGCCGGTGATCTGTGCAGGGCGAGCTCACACTGCTGGAAAGAGCACTTTGCCGAGCGGTCCAGCGCGCCGAGGCTGCGCGGGGCTTGTGGGAGGTGGGAAGAGGGGGCGAAGTGACTTAGGGGCGGCTGGGAGACGAGCGCTCGGTGTCCGCGCTGGCGGGAGAGCTGGGGGCCCGCTCCTTGGTTCTGGGCTGTGCAGCGCGCGGAGAAATCTCGCTGCTCTCTTGTCCCGACACCCCGAAGCTGTGGCCGCGCGTTCCGAGCGAATCTCTCGGCTTGACTTTTCGGGGGCGCGCGGGCGGGTTGCGGAGGATTTGCGGAACTGTGGTGATTTAATTGACGCGACTCGGCTTTTCCTTTGACTGCGGCTGAGGTTTCGAGCAGCTGCTACATTCGCCCTTTCGGACGTGTCTGGGCGTCTCCGGGCGCACTGCGGACGATGCCAGTCGTACCATCCATAAACCGCAGCAGACTGATGGCCTTCTGCGCCTGTCGGGACCACTCGCTGCACAGCGGAGCCTGCTCGGTCCGCGGGGCCCGGCTGTGTGAACCATTTAGGCGTGCTCGAGCGCACGGCGATCGGCTGGCAGCGCTGGCGGGTAGAGTCCTGCCAGCGGGGGCCTGGTGCTCTGGGTTGGCGATGGTAGTGGACGACTCTCCAGACACACAGGATAGAGGCGTGTTGGTTGTCCGCGGCGTCCATGGGTGCGCGCGAGTAGACGCGCCCACGGCCGGTGGCTGCTCAGATTTGTTGCGTGTCTGCGACGCCCGCGGATAAAGAGGGAGGAAGTTGGAGGATGGGTGCTGTAACTGGGGAAGGAGTTGCCTTCGAGGGTCCTCGGCGCAGCGGACCTGGGGGAGGGGGTTTGTGGCTGCGGCAAGGACTGAGGTCTGAAGATGGCTCTGCGGGTCTGGGGAGACCGCAGGTCCTGCTTTGTCTCCAGGTGACCAGCTACTTGGGGCCTCGGGAGCTGCAGAGGCCAGAAGCTGGTGCAAGGGTGGCTGAGGCGGGCGGGGTAGCCGGAGTAGCCCTGGGCCCCGAGCCCACAAAGTCTGAGCCGAGACTCCAGCTACTGCCGCCGCCGCCGCCGCCGTCGTCGTCGTCGCCGCCGCCGCCGTCGCCTTGGTCGGGGCTGCGTTCGGAGGCGAGTTTGTCAACAATCGCCTCGCCTTTGGCGGCTTGACCCGTAGGCGCCGCCCCCAGGGCGGGCGGCGATTGGCTGCGGCGCGGAGCGACCGCACTAGGGCCAATTGGGAGCGCGGGTACCCGGCGCCAGCGGCGCGGGGAGGCCGGCGGTGCCGGCGGCGGCGGGCTCAGTGCGCGAGGGGAGGAGCGGGAGGAGGCGGAGGATGTTCCCGGCGGCGGCGGTCGGGGCAGCGCGGGCCAGAGGCGCGGCGCGCGGAGCCCTCGGCTGCCCGGCGGAGTGCGGCGGAGGGCTGGTAGCAACTTGCAGAATCTGCATAGCCCCGTGGACTCTGGACGCGAGTCCCAGGCTTTGTTTCTCGCGCTGCATTCGTGGTAACGCTCAGGGGGCTCCAGGTCGGCGAAGGGCGCGGGTTGGACGCCGTGGGGCCCGGGCCCGAACGCGACGCTTGGAAGGGAAGGGGCGGATGTAAGTTTCAACTTAATTGCCTTCAGAGGGGTCTGTGAGATGAAGAAGTCCGGTGTCCAGGTGTCGCCTAATATCCAGAGTTACTTGAGGACTTGCCGCGGGCTCGAGGAGAACGGCTTCGCGCCCCCCCCCACCTCCGCCCCTCTATTTAGAGGTGTGCACCAGATAGCGAGGGTGCACCTGGGAGAAGTTTCGTGGGTTTTGGTGCGGCTTGCTGCCCCCGCGGGAGGGAACTGGGCGGAGAGCGCCGGGAGCCGGAGCCGGCCCGGGCCGCGCTCTGAGTTACAAACTCTATTGTGACGCACTTACTACGAGTGACGGCCCTTGCCAAACCTTCCCCAGACTTGCTGCCCTCAGCACTTTCGGCAGAACAATGGGGCCGGAGCGGGGAACGCGGCCAGCCGCCTGCAATCACTACATCAGCGCCCGCTCCTGTGCTCCAGAACTGTATCTGATCCCGGGAAATCAGAAGCCCCTGGGAGTTTCAGACTTATTCAAGTTGGCCCTGCGCACAGAGCGCGAGCAAATAGACTTCAGACAAGTTACTTCTAAAACGTGTGTGTGTGTGTGTGTGTGTGTGTGTGTGTGTGTGTATGTATGTGTGAGTGAGTGAGAGAGCCCCAGTTCCACTAGTAATTGACAACATTGCTGTGTTTTGTTTGGTGGCAGGAAGTTTAGCCCCCACCCGCCTCCCTCTCCAAGATAATACCTTTGTGGTTTTAAGTGTATTTTTATTATAACTTGGAAGACTGAGAAGTATACAAACTAATGCTGAAGTGTTTGGGTTGCCTCTTAAGAATTTTTAGTGAGTAGGTGAAAGTCAGCCAGTTTCGTTACTCATTACATTTATTATTTAAAGTAATCTTAATTTTAATTTTCCTTGTAGAAAAAAAGACCAAATGGCAAAGCAACCTTCTGATGTAAGTTCTGAGTGCGACAGAGAAGGTGGACAATTGCAGCCTGCTGAGAGGCCTCCTCAGCTTAGGCCTGGGGCCCCTACCTCTCTACAGACAGAGCCTCAAGGTAATCACGAAGGCGAAGGGGACCGCTGCCCCCAAGGCAGCCCTCAGGGCCCGCTGGCCCCACCAGCCAGTCCTGGTCCTTTTGCTACCAGATCCCCGCTTTTCATCTTTGTGAGAAGATCCTCCCTGCTGTCTCGATCCTCCAGTGGGTATTTCTCTTTTGACACAGACAGGAGCCCGGCACCCATGAGTTGTGATAAATCAACACAAACCCCAAGTCCTCCTTGCCAGGCCTTCAACCATTATCTCAATGCAATGGGTAAGCAATGCCCCACTAAGAGGGTAAGAGGCGCTTGATGTGTGGTTGTTTGAATATGTCTAAAGGCTGTGTGTCGCATTTAAAGCCCTCTTTTAGATTTTTTTTTTTTTTTGTGATGTCTTCCATATTTTGATGGGAATTTGAGAATGTATTAAATAAAGCATTTTTGTTTAAATGTTGTAGTTTCCTGGTAGTGATGAGTTAAAATCCAAATATCAGCCTATTGGGCAGGAAGGCTGGAATCCCTGCTGCCTTCCTTCGAGTGAAGAATCATGACATGTTCTAACTGCTAAGATTTACTTATTAATGCATTCCACTTGAAAGGGATTTGGTCAGTTAGAGCACATAGCCTAATAAAATAACCTATTATGTGAAGAAAGAGATGAAACAAGTTAACCATTTTCAGATGACATTTTTTAAAAATGAACTATTTCATATAGGCAGTATCAGCATAGAAATGATCATGAATATGGATTTTTGAAAGTTCCTCAAGCCCTCAGCAGGTTTGGATGTAACACTAATGAGATGACATCGTAAGTTTTGTTTTAAGGATTAAAGGCAGTTTGAGGGAATGAATCAGGAGTGGCAAACATAAAATGCCCAGAAGTCTGACAATGCCATCCACGAAGGAACTGTCTTGATGACAAACTGGAGAGCATTTGTCCCTTTTACGTTAGGGCTGCCCCCAATCAGAGTATCAAGAGCATGTGGTCTGAAATGGTAAGTTTTCCTATATTGCAAGATAATCCGAAAATGTAGATTTTGAAGTCAAACCAGTATTGCCCCAATGTTTGACATTTAAACATGGGCCTCTAATTTACAACTTTGGAAGTGCTGTGCAAATCAAATCACTTAATTTAATCCTGAATCTCAAAGTCTGTGACTCTGAATGTGTGTCATTCTGCTGACACTAGTAAAGAAGTGACTCTTGGTTCAAATCACTGTTCCCCACTCATGGAAAGGTTGGTGTCTTGATCAGCATTTCATTCACTCATTTGTCCAGATTAGTCCTTCCTACATTGATGTGATAATAAGTAAGCTGGCAGTATTATCAATTAAGAAATCCAGTGCAGATTCTTTTGAAAGCTGCCACACTTATGCAAAAGAGGCACTGAAACAACTTGTCAGAAAAGATACACCTTTTGGAACACAGTGGCAAATCTTCCATTTGTAAATATTATAGGGCTTGCTTTATAACCTTCACAGTGAGGTGAGTTGCACGTTTGTCCCTTTGTTACAGAATTAGAACAGAAATAGCAGACACCCACAGCTACTCTTGTTGAAGGCATGTCTGCTTAATAAGCTAAGACACTATTAGGACCCTTCACTAAGAAAGGCTCTGTATGTTTTATTACTGTTACTACTCCTGAATGCTTTTCTGCCCATGAAAAAGCTCCTGAGTACTAAATGAATTAACAGGGCTTTACTGTGTGTGTGTTTAAAAACCTATGTACTCTAAAGGATCCCAGGAAGCTACTGTAGTTTCTCATTGCAGACCTATGTGTCAGTTTCTACAGGTGGTGGCTAAATGCAAGAAATAGCTGCTTCTCTCTTAACCAGCAGAAGTGGATGAATCGGTGTAATTTTTTTAATGTAAGAACAAACCTGAGTGCTTTTTTTGGTGACTAGCTATTTATTTTAGCGAGCTAATTTTAAGATAATCATTACTTGAGATGACAGATAAAGAGCTTTAGAGATCACAGTCTAAATTATTAAGCAAAGTTATGGTTGTACCTGTGAAGTAAAGTAATGGACTTGAGGTGTAATTTTTTAGTATTAAATACATTCCAGTAGATTGGTGCGATAAGAGTTTAATGCCTAGGATTAAATGATAAGTTATAAGGAGTGTCTGAAGTTAATGTACCAAGGTAAGTTTTCAGGATTAAGTTGTTAGGAGATTAGTTTGGGGAAAGGATGAGTTGGGATTGAGAAGGGGGAAATTGCTGGTGGGAGGAAAAGATAGATGTTTATGCAATTCAAGAATAAGATTTACAATCTTTGTATCCTGTAATTCTTACCTGACTGTTCTCATATTCTTAGATCAGTACTAAAGATCACTGAAATACTCTGAGTTGTTTCGATCATTTCAACACAATTGAAGTTATGAAGAGGTTTTCCTTAGCCAGGGGCTCAAAAGTCAGCTTGCCCATTAGCCTGTCCATGGAGTATATTTTAACTGAGGACATATTAAAAAAAAAAAAAAAAAAAATTATATATATATATATATATATATATATATATGTGCTAGTAAGCAAAGACTCTGCTTCCAACCCCCAAGTATTTGTAATTATTTGGTATAACCATAAAGATTATCATATAGTGGTGACATGTGTAGGCTGGCACTGACCCAGTGGGGAAGCCACATATGTGAGTATTAAGCATTTAAAATGGAACTATTCCAAATTGAGATGTGTTATCGCTGTTATACACACTGGAGTTTGAAGACTTAATGCATAAAACGAAATGTACAACCTAACAGTCATTTTCATATTACATGTTGAAATATTTTGAGTATCTTAGGCTAAATTTTAAAATATTTCATTGTAGTCAGAAAATCATGAAATTTATCATCTTAACCATTTCTCGAGTACAGTTTATTAGGGTTAAGTATAGTCAAATTATTATATAACTACTCCCTAGAACTTTTTCTGAAACACTGACCCATGAAGCAGTTTCCCGCTTGCTCCTACTCCAGCCTCTTGGCACCTTTGATACTGATCTTTGACTATTCTAGTTACCACATATAGATAGAATCCTTCAGTATTTGCTCCTTTTTGACTGACTGACTCATTTTACTTAACAGAACGCTCTCAAGTTCTATCCATGTTGGAGCAGGTGCCAGGATGTCCTTCTTTCAAACTGAATAATACTCCATTATATATCTAGACCATCTTTTTTTATTCATTCATGTCATTGGACTTGAGTTTCTGCTATCTCTTATCATGAATAATTCTGCTGTGAATATGGATATACAAATACCTGCCCACGATCCTGCTTTCCGTTCTTTTGGATGGAGCCCAGAAACAGGATTACAGCAGCATCTGCTGTATCTATTTTTTCATTTTTTGAAGATCCTCCTTACTGTTGCCATAGTGGCAGTGCATAAGGGTTCAGTTCCTCCACACCTCACCAAAGCACTCATTTCCTTCTTTGGATAGTAGCTGCCTGATGAGCGTGAGGTGGTATCTCTATGTAGTAGTTTTGATTGATTTCTGTGAGATTGGTGACAATGAGCATCTTTCATGCATGTGGGGCCATTACATAAAATATACTTTTGCTATTTTACCTTTTCAATTTCACCTTTTTAAGTGTGGCTGCTAGAAAAATGTCGTTAGACCTTTTTGGTGTCCTTTTGTAAAGGATCGGCTGACCTTGCAGATAGAAGAGTTGGCAGATGCAGTGAGACTTCAAGCAGTGCAGCCTAATCTTCCCCACTAAGTTGTTCTGCATGCTTGCTTTGTTGACTTAGGCGAGTGAAAGCAATTAGCTGTGTAAGCGTCTAAAACATTGAATTAGATAGCCATATACTCCAGGCAAATATGAGCATCCGTTTTGTTTTACATGTTTCCATTCAGTGGCCCATTCAGGCTTTGACAAGAGTGAGAGGTGGAGTGGAGTGGTTCCTCAGGCTCCTCCTCAAGGCTGACGACAGAGTCCTCTTTGCGAAAGACCCAATTCTGGTCTTTAAGCCCTAAGGTCACTAATTTGGATACCAAGAGAAACAAGTACATTTTGTAAGTACTGAAGGAGGATGGAAAGTAACAAAAGAGAAAAGAAAAAAAGTTTTCTTTACTGGTCCCAAATAAAATTTAGTAATTGGTAACTATCTAGTTTTAAATTTTACCATTTGAAAAAACAGACTTTTATTTTGGTATAATTGTAGATTCACACTCAGAAGAAATAGAGAGCATCCTGTAAGTCCTTCCTCTAGTGTCCCACCATGGCAGCACCTTATATCAGAGGACAGTATCTCAGCCAGCAAACTGAATTGGTAGAATCCAGCTGCCTTGTTACGATCTTACCAGTATGCTCCATTCTGTGTGTGAATGTGAGAGTATTCTGTGCACTTGTATCATGTGTGGATGATGTTACCACTACCATAGTCACCAGACAGAACAGCTCCACCCCCAGGATTCTCCTGCTACCTTTTTATTTTTTTGAGTGACATTTATTTATTTTTAAAGGAAAGATGCCGGCAAGAATGAAGGCAGGTAGGCAGACAGGCAGGAAGAGAGAGGAAATGGAAGCATTTTTTCCATTTAGTTGTTCATCTTGATTGTCCCCACTTCCACCATCCCCACCTCCACCTCCAGGTCTTGAGCCTGGGACCTTGGGTCGTGTGTGGATTACACCCAGTGGACTAAACCACAAGGCCATCAGAGCATATCCCTGCTACGATTTTATAGCCACTGCGGCTTCCTTGCCACTTCCTAATCCCAGACAACTACAGATCTGTTCTACAGATCTATACTTCTGTCAGCTCAAGTGTGCTGTATAAATAGAATCATTCTATATGTAATGTTTTCAGATTGGCTTTTTTCACTCAGCATAATTCCCTTGAGATCCACCCAAGATGTGGATCAGTTGTTGCTTGGTTTTTATGACTGAGTAGTGGCATTCCACAGTATGGATGTGCCGTATTTTAACTGCCTGTTGAAGGACATTTGGGTTGTTTGCAGGTTCTAGCAGGGACGTGGCACAGCTGAAACTCAGGGAGTGTCCTCCAGCCTGCACCACATGCCGCACATATTCTGGTACATCTTCAGCAGCTGCCGTTGAAGGCCGAGGGCACAGGCTTCCTGGTAAAGTCTCCCTCTTGGATGACAGGCCTCAGAGGCTTCCCCAGGGCAAAGGAGTGCTGCCCTGAGCAGTCCTGTTAAAGTTTTTTATGTGAACATGACTTTCATTTCTCTGGGATAAAAAGCCCAGAAGTGCGGTAGTTTAGTCATAGGGTAGTTTGGTTTTCTAAGAAACTGCCTTTTTACCCTAGTTGTGCCATTTTATGTTTTCTTTTTTAAGGAAAGGTGCAGGCAAGGAGAGAGAGGATAAAGAAGCACTTTATTTTATTTTAGTTGTTCATCTTGGTTGTTCCCACCGGCCCCAGTGGACCTTGGCATGTATATGGACTGTGCCCAGCCCCTGCGCCACCAGGGCTGATGTTTCTGTCAGTAATCTATGAGTGAGTGACCCGTTCCTCCAAGTCTCAGCCAACATTTGATTTTATCACTGTCGTGTAGTCATACGGACACAGGAATCTTGTCATAGTTTTAGTTCATATTTCTTTCCTCATCATCTTGGTTGTTTTATGTGTGTGTTTGCATCTGCATACTCAATGAAATGACTGTTTCTGTCTTTTGTTTATTTTCTAATGGCTTGTTTAACTCTTTGGGTATTGAGAATTCTTTTAGATATTCCAGATTCAAGGTCCTTGTCATGTCACATATGTGATTTTCACATAGTTTCTCCCAACCTGTAGCTTGTCTTTTCAGTCTCTTCATAGAGCAAAAGTTTTTAATTTTGATGAAGTCCAGTTTGTTAAATTTCCTTTTGTTGATCTCATGCTTTTGGTATCAGGTCTAAGAACTCTTCATCAGGCACTAGGTCCAAAAGTGTGTCTTCTAAAAGTCTTACAATTTTCCTAAGAGCTTTTACATTTAGACCTATGATTCATTCATGCTCGTTTCTTAATTTGTGTATAAAGTGTGAGGTTTAGATCAATGTTTACTTTTTTTGACTGAATGCCCAATTATTGCAGCACCTTTCGTTGAAAAGCTTATCTTTTTTTCCCCATCTAAGTGCTTTTGCACTTTTGTCCAAACAATCGGTATGTTTATGTGGGTCTGTTTCTGGGCTCTCTGCTGTGTTCCTTTGAACTATGTGCTTGTCTCTGGGCCAGTACCACACTGTGTTGATTACTGTAGTTGTGTACTGAATCATAGTAATGGGTAGAGTGATTCATCAGACCTTTTTTTTCTTTTTCCAAAATTATTTTACCCTGGACTTGTGGTTTTTCATATAAATTTTAGAACGTGGACAATAATGTAATTTGCAGATGGGGGTGCAGTTATATTTCTTCTTTTCTGAAAGTGTATTTTCTTTTTCTTGTCCTATTAAGCTGACTACAATTTCCAGTGATATGTTGAATATGTTACCTTTTTCCCTGATCTTAGGGGGAAAGCTTTCAGTCTTTGACCATTAAGTAGGACGCTCACTAGAAGTATTTTATACTCTTTAAAAAGATGAGGAAGTTTCTTTTTATTCCTGTATTTATTGCTGAGAGTTTTCATTATGAATGGAAAGGGTGTTCGATTTTATAGAATGTTTATTCTACATCAGTAGGATCGTGTGATTTTACTTATGTTAACCCGTTGATATATGGTATGTTATAGTGATTGATTTTCATTGTTAATCTTCCTTAAATGCCAGGGATAAATCATTACTTCATAAAGGTACAGTTCTTTTCATCCATTGCTGGACTGACTTGCTAGTATTTTATTGAAGATATTTGGGCCTAAGTTCATGAGAGCTATTCATCTGTTGTTTCCTTTTATGACTGTCTGCTTTTGAAATCAGGACTTCACAATAGTTAGGCAGTATTCCTTCTTCCTCTTTTCCAGAAGAGATTGTGTAAAATCAGTATTCTTTAAATTTTTGGTAGAATTCTCTTACAAAAAATATCCTGGCTTGGATATTTTTTTCAGTTGATTTTTAAGCTAAAATTGAATGATTTTATGTTTGTAGGACTGTTCAGACTAAATTTCCTCTTGGTCGAGTTTTGGTAGTTTGTGGTTTTCAAGGAATTAGTGTGTTTTTTAAGTTGTCAAATTTATAAATATATAAAGTTTGTGTTACCACTTTATCCTTTTAATTGGGTGCAGTATATGCTGATAATCCCTGTTTTATTCTTGACATTCATGATTTTGTGTTTTTCTTTTTTATATTTATCAGTCTTTGTAGAATTTATACATTTTGTTTTTTAAAACAAACTTTTTTATTGGCTTTTTTCCTCTCGTCTGCCTGTTTTCAGTTTTATAATTTCCTTTTTTCTATTTGCCTTGTTTTTATTTGAATTTCTTGAAGTAGGAATTTTTAGAATAGTGTTTTGAACCCTTTCCCTTTTCTACTCTAAGCACTTAGTGCCATAAATTTCCTTTCGCCACTGCTTTAGCTTCATCCGCATGCTTTGGTATCTTGTGTTTTCATTTTTCATTGAGTTCTATGGGCTTTGCTTTTTATTTCCTTTGAGACTTTCTGTTTGACCCTAAATTACTTAGAAGCATGCTGTTTCATTTCCAAATGCATGGAGATTGTTAGAGTTTTTCTGTTACTGTTCTCTTGTTTGATTCCTTTTATGACTGTCTGGTTTTGAAATCAGAACATACTCTGTGATTTCACTTCTTCTAAATTTATTAAGGTTTGTATGATGGCTCAGGATGTCGTCTGTTTTGGTGAATAATCCATGAATGCTTAAAAAATACACATTCTGCCCTTTTGGGGTAGTGTTGATACATAGTTCATGGTTTTATTTGATTGTTTTATGCCCTTGCTGATTTTCTCTCTAGTAGTTCTGTTGTTCCTGAGAGTGTAGTGTATCTAATCATAATGGTGGATTTGTTTTTAGTCTCCTTTCAAATCTTACCAGATTTTGCCATATGTATTCTGAGGCACTACTATTTTGTGTTTACACCTTTAGAGTTATGTATTCCCTGTTCAATCTCTTCATTTATTGTGGCTGTAAAAATAGTTCTTTTATCTGATAGTAACATAGTCGTTCTTGCTTTTGGTGAAAAAATGTATTACTGGTGACGTTGTATATTGCTTTCTGTCCTTTCACGTTAAAATTAAATATGTTGCATTTAAAGTATCTTTCATATAGCATATCTTTAGATAGTATTTTATCTGTTTTGTGAAATCTGTCTTTTAAATGGCATATTCAGACTATTTCTTTAAAGATAGTTATTGACATGTTAGGGCTTTTGTCTGCCATATTATTTCTTCTATTTCTGTATTTCCACTACATTTTTAATCCTTTAACAAAATAATCTTGGGTTATTTGAACTTTGATTCTTTTTTTTAAGTTTCCACTTTGATTTACTTTGTGCTTTCAAATGTATTGCTCTGTATGATTTTCTTACTGGCTGTAGGTGTTATATACTGATGTAACTTACTGCACTCTAGTGTCATGATCATAGCAGCTTGTGACCTCAACTGTGGAAGAGACACCTTACTTCCTTTAAGTGGCTTTACTTGCCCCACCCCCATCAAGTATAATTGTCTTCAGTATTTCTTGGGTAAATATTGAACACCATATCAGATGATATTATACTTTTTTGCTTCTGTAATCAAATGTAATTTAAGAAATTAATGAGTAGGCTAGCTTTTTTAATGTTTTCTCCCTTTTTTCCCATTCCATTGTTCTTTCTGAAGTTCAAACTCATCTGTTACCTTTTCCTTTCTGCTTAGAGGACTTCAGTCATTCCTCAGTGATAGGCCTAGCAATAGCTCTTTTAGTTCCCTTCATTTGAGTATGTCTTTGTTTCTCGTTTGTTTTCGAAGGACATTTTTACTGGATATGGAATTCACAATTGACAATTTCTTTCTTTTTTTTTTTCTTCTAGTGCTTAAAAAACATCCCAGTTCCTTCTGGCCTTCCTGGTTTCAGATCAAAAAGTCTGCTGTTCAAACTGTTTTCCTATCATCTCCTATAATTGTCATTTTTGTCTGAGTACTTTCACGACATTTTCTTTGTCTTTTAGTTTCTAGAAATGTCATTACACCTGGAAGGTGGGTGGCAGTGGAAAGCTGACCACACCACCTTGTTTCTGCAGGGCAGGGGTTAAAGCTCAGCTCCGCTCTGCTGTGAGTTTGCATGGACTGGGCTTGGTGGGGCAGAGCGCCAGCTAGCCCTGCCTCTTACCACCCTCTTCTCCCTCATTGATGCTCCATGGGTGTTTTCATTTGTCCTCCTGAGTACCAGGTAGTGGGGAAGGCTCAGCTTGGTACTGGCCTTGCTAACGCCACCCTGGAAGGAAAGTCAAAGCTTCCACTAGACAGGACAGATCTCGTAGTCCTCTAATACTATGCTGCAGGGCAGTGGGATTGACTGCCTGCTTTTTACTGGGCAGGAGCAGGGAAATCAGCTCCCACTTAGTCTTCACACACCTGGCTGAGAAATAGAGCAATGGCCATGTCAGCACATTGGGGTGCGGTTTTCTCCTGGAGTAGGACAGTCATGCCAGACAGGATTTCTGCTTTGAGGCCACCCTTCCCCAGTTCTTTGGCTCAGGAGAGTGGGCCTGTCTTGGTGCTTTTTTTCTCTAGGCCTGTTGGAGATCCCTGTTAGAGGCTTCTGTAGTTCCCTGCCCAGACTAAGTGGAAGGTAATGAAACCAGGGAACACACTTCCCTGTCATTCTCAAGTCCTGGGCTGCCAAGGCAGTGTCCCCTTTCAGTGTTTTCTTGCTTGTTTTGTTTCCAGGGATTTTAATTACAAAAGGGAGGGCCTGGGGAACCTAGCTATCCCATCTTAAGTAGAACTAGAAAACCATCTTGATTCAACTAAATATTTATAATGCATATTAAACTGACTGCTGCAAGGTAGTACTCAGAAATTTAGAAATCATCTCTCTTTTTTACTCTATGGAATAATAGACTTTTAACATTGGGAACGATTTAGCAATAATCCTAGCCACTTTTTTCACATTATAACTGCAGTATCTTTTGTTCAATCCTGTAGACCTGTATCTTTGGACTCTAAGGCAGGAATATGAATCATCCCTTGATTTGCCTTATTTTCTATATAAGGTATTAGATTGAAGATACACATATACTTATAACTGCCGGTTGACAGTATGATGTCTTGCTTCCAAAGCTCCTTTAAAACCACTGAATTGGAGCCCTTACCCAGTGCTCATCTGAGTTTCCTCATAACCCTCTTTGTGGTCACCCGGCCAGGGGTGTCATGGGACTCCCCAGGACATACTACATCCTACACCAGAATTCAGTTGTCTTCATGCCTTATTTGTTGGATCAGCCCCTCTCTGGAGAAGCATCATGTGACAGAATTTCCAGCCTCTTCCACCTTCTCATCATTGTTCTGCTTGGTCAGTGGTCAAAACCTGTACCGGGGCGTGTGACCTAAGACCGCTTTCCTTTTCCTGGAGGTCCTGTTAACACAAACCAAAGGTGTGTCCTTCCAGACCTTGCTGACTCGGTCCTGTGCTATGCTGTTTTGGGCTATACTCACCAACCCCACACCTGTCCTTTTGGCAAGCATAGAGCCAAGGACTTGACACTTTTTTCAGGAAATGCCATCCAAACTATATGCACAAGGCATTGTTCATACCAGCCTAAAAGCTCCCCACGATCCCGGTGGCACAGGAAATCTCTATAAATTACGTGCCTCCTTTTGACAGACTGGTCCTGTCTTCCTAGCAAGAATAATGACATGAGGAAATGCAGAGTTAAAGTATAAAGGATCACAAAGTTTATGATAACCCTAGTATCTTAGTCCATTTGTGCTGCTCTGACAAAAATATCTTAGACTGTGTCACTCAAGTAGCAACCAGTCATTTTAGAATTCTGGAAGCTGGACGTCTGAGATCAGGGTGCCAGTTTGGTTCTGGTTGAGAGCCCTCTTCTTCGTTTATAGATGGCTGTCTTCTCACATGCTGGCAGGTTAGTCCTCTGACCTCTTAGAAAGACACTAATCCCATATGAGGGCTCCACCCCCTCATGACCCAAACACCCTCACATTTGGGGATTAGATTTTAATGTAAAAGTTTGGGGAGGGGCATAGGGGGGACAGAAGCATTTAGTTCCTAACATGTAATTTGGTGTTCCAAACATTTATAAGTGTAACAGAAACAAGGAAAATAGATCAAAATGTTAATAGTGAATATTTTTGCTCTCAAGTTATGGGTGGTTTTTTTAGCTATGCCTTTTGTGTTTGCAAAGTCATACCTGGCATTTCTAACAACAAATCTAATACATGACATTATGTATTTTGACTTGTCTTATTTTAATCTTCATTTTGGGGATACCCAGCAGCTTGTCCCTGTGGCGTGTGTGTCCTATTTGTATGATTCAGAGTTAACTGTCATGCCCTTTAATGTTGACTATTTCATCCAAGTCGAGATCAAGCCTTTGCTCTCTCCCCAGAAATGCTTTAGGTTGGTGTTAGCTCCTGAGTTTACTCCCGGCGGGCTGTGGGATAGGGGCAGGGTGGTGGTGGCTTTTATTTTAGCATAGATGATGTTGTGAAACCCCTCTGTCCTTTTGGGGTCACAGACAGGTCCGAACCTCTCACGGGCAGCTCTGCCGTCCCTGCAGGCAATGTGATGTGGGTCTGCGGCAGCATCTGTATGGGTTCCTGATGGCCTCCGTCCCACCCAGTGGCCTGGCAGATCTGTGTGACCTCAGCCTCCTCATCCATCAGATGAAGACAGATGTGCCCACCTCTGAGGGTTGTGGGAGAGTGACACACATTAGCAGGCTGAAAGCCTCTGGTCGGAACTTGGTCACTAATTCTTCCTTGGTCCGCCCTGGCATGTCACCACCATGGCAGGACAGTAATGTTCTCTCCCACTTTGCATGAAAATGAGTCACCCTTTTAGGAATAAAGGAAGCTCACAGGGAAGTGAATTCGTCTGAAAGCTAGAACTCTAATCCCCAAGGCCTCCCTTCCCCGCAAAAAAGCGATAAAGAAAAGAGACTGGCCTGATGGGGACAGAGTGGCGTCATCTGAATCCCCCCTCACCTGCAAGTGAACCCACATCACACCCTAAGAAGAAGAGACATCCAGAGACCCACAGTCCACCCCAGTTCTGTCCATGCTGGGCCTGTGTCTGCACCTGTGCAAGAGGGCACAGGTGATTTGGCAGAATGTTGACTACAGTTCAAAAGCTGTTTTTGGAGAAAGAAGGGTCTTGAGACATAAGACACAGGTTAACCTATACTCTTCTGCAATCACAAGTTAGACAGCTCTTTTCAAAATGAGTACATTGGTCACTCATTGATTCTGCATTAGAATGACTCCAATTCCTCACTGCCTGAAGAAAGCAAGACTTTTAAGACAGCTTTATTCGCCTCCCCCCGCCCCCTCAGGAATTACACTGCTTAAGTTACTTCTGAGTGAGTGAGTCTTGGATCTTACTTTCCTTCCTATGCTTGGAGATGACTGATGCCACTACAGTCTTCTGTCTGGTGGATGAGTATAAACCCTGTTTATAAGAGGCTGGGCTATCGTGGTTTTATACTTAAAATGTTTAGAATGACTTGGTGGGAAATCCAAATTGACTTTTCATTTCCTCTCCTCTCTACCTTGCACCAGATCCTGTGGTTCATAAATAAAGTTGTGTGCTGGAGGGGACCAGTCGCTACAAAGGCAGCTGGCAGCGGCTCTCTGTCCTAGTCTGGCTACCTGTGCTTGGATCCCACCTGAGCTGTCTCTTCTCTCCTCTCCTGGCTCACAGGGCACACAGACCAGCAGGTTGCAAGGATTGTGTCTGCAAACTGAAAGGGGAGAGCTTATGCTTCATGTTTCAGAGTGAGGAAACAGAACTCTGGGATTTGCAAACAGAAGGAAGCCACGTCTAATGTTGGAGCTGGGCTTGAACTCAGGCCTTGGACGCTGTGAGCCGGGCATAATACTAGGACTTGGGCATTGCTGGCGTTCATTAGGAATGAACTTTAAAAAAAAAATAGAATCAATCATTTCAGTGCAAGAGGGTGGTGTGTGTGTTAAAATGGAAACATGATTCTCAACGGAGTTCCTCTGGGACCTTTCATTTGTTTTTTTCCCCCAAATGGGCCATAATCTGGGACTAGAACATACTTCCATTCAGTTCCTGAGACATTTTAATATAATCAATGTACAGATTTCATGAGTCATTTGAGACTTTTTCAGAGAAGCTAGCTGAAGCAGAAGGGCCCTGTTTTTCTTTCATGAATGTGTATGTGTGATGGGGTGTGAGGTGAGCCATGCATGACAGTTGTAGTTTTTTGAGTGAGTGACATTTCAGTGGAATAAGAGTACTGGAGAAAAGATTAAAAGAAGGCCTTGTTTATTTGTCTGTTTTGGGGTCCCCGGAGGAATTTCTGGACAGAGGTCTAGAAATGAATTCTGGATGTACATATACTATGTTAGCATATATATGTGAAGTTAGACCGCGTTTCCTTTTCCCTGAGTCAAAACAATGGACCTACTTAAGAAAACAGTTTGGGACATGGCTGGAGTGTACATACTGATTTAAAGAGAATTCAGTTAACATAATTGGTTAACATAATGTTCAGGTGTCTGTGGTCACCTCTTTGCACTAGGATTTTACCATTGTGCTTATTTGAAACCTAGAATGATTTCCTCTGTAAGGAAAGCCTGGCATATACATACACCAGCTTTGTTTCCTCGTCATCCTTTTTTTCTGATAGTCTGGCTTTGAAGTGGAAAGTTCCAGCAGGTGACCCAGTTCTATCTTAGACTTTCCACTGACCCATTATAGTCCCTGGAGCAAGACCCTCCGTCTGGCTAGGAACCAGTATCCTCTCCTGAAATAAAAGTGTTACAGCCTTTCAGCAGTGATCAGCGTGCTGCTGGGGGCTAGGGCCAGGAGAGGGGTTCCTCTGAATGAAAACACCAACAATTTAATCTCTCTTGTACTGTGGGTTCCTACGTACCATGGTCACCAAGCCATTTTGCCTAGTATTTGAGCCAACTAGGCAAAAGAGCTAGGCCAGCATCCATGTCTGGCTAGAGGGGAAGAGGGTGGGGTGGAGGAGGAAGAATGTGTGACCTGAACAGATAAAAGACCTTCAGAACCAGTGGACCAGACTGTCTCTCGCATAGAATTCTGCACACCTTACTCTCCTGTCTGCACTAGTGGTGACCAGCCTCCATTCCAGTCTTTTCCTGTCAGAGGATCATGGCGCAATTATTATCTAACATTTTCCTGGCTTGCAGACCAGACCTAGGATCCTCCCTCAAACTGGGCAGAAATTAGGTGGTCGTTTACTCAGTCGGTACCAGCTGGTTGCGTGGGTGAAGGAACCTGAACTCTGCAGCCTTCTTTTTGGTTGTCTGTTTACACTGCACAGAGACTCTGCTAGCCTCTTCTTTTCTTACACTTTTTCTCATACTTTTCTTCTATGTAGTGATTGAACCCTTTTTATTAATTTCTACTTTGTTACTACTCTGTATTACTGTGTGTCCTGCAAAAGCCTCTGGGACTTGCGTTGACCTTGGAAGTGGGGGGTACCCACTTTCAGCGTACCTGTGCTCTCTCAGAACACACACACTGTGAGTTTTCTAGAGGGGTGTCCCAGCAGCCCAAGTGTGATAACATGTTTTGAGGACAAATAGTTTAAACCACTAAAGGCCCAAACAAAACAATGCTCTCTTTGAGATTATGCAAAATAGTGTCTGGGATCAAGGCAAGAAGCTTCTCTCTGCAATCTGGGGTCAGAGAGGCAGGTGGATTGTTTTTTAAGTTGGACACTTCCCTAATGCCTCTGAACCTGCTGATGCGTTGTCAATAACCATCTCCGTGTTAGCAGCTTAGTGCTTTGCTCTGGGCATAACCAGTATTACTATGGTGGTAAAAATAAAATTGATAGGCTTTTGCATGTTTTCAGAACTATTGGAGGTGGTGTTTTTAGGATTTTGAGTTTGCCCCACGCCTTGACTTCACTGTCACTGAGATGAAACACAGTCGTGCTTGAGACCCTCTTGTTTAAGTGTGTGGAAGAGACCTTGTCACCTACCTCCTGCTGCCAGTGCTGTGTTTCACAGAGGAACCCATGCTCAACTGGAGTCAGAAGCTTTTGCATGTGTACTTTAAATTTTCATTTCCTTCCCAAGATCTGCTGTCTGGCTAGGAACAATGTACAGTTACCAAAAGTAAGTAACGAACTGCAGATATTTTTCATACTTTATATCTACGAAATTATCTTAATTAGTGCATATAATTATATATTTACTTTTTTTTTTTAAGGAAAGGTATAGGCAGGAATGATGTTGAGCAGACAGGTAGGAAGAGAGAGGAGGAAGAAGCATTTATTTATTTTTATTTAGTTCACATTGGTTGCCCACCCTGGCCCTGGGTCTTGAACCTGGGACCTTGGGATGTATGTGGGACTGCTCCCAGGTGCACTAGACTGCTAGGCCACCATGGTATGCCTTATATGTTTACTTTAAAAGGGTCTCAAAAGCATTTCTCTTTTTATAGTTTTGATGGAATAAATGGTAAAATAGTCTGGATAGGAAATTGTCTGCACAGTCACTTAAAGTCAGGGATTTATGTCTCTGTCTTAAAGCAAGTTCAGGGCTGGTCTTCATGTGACTGTATTTAGTTTGGGTTTCTTTTTTAATTTGTTTATCAAAATAAGACGGCATAGTCATATCCTCTTTAGTCCTCTGAAAGGAATCTAAGGCCATAGAAATAAAGATGCAGCTGTCTGGAAACCTCGTGGGACAGGGTCACTGTGGGGGAGCAGGGGATCAGAAGTTGCGTCCTTGTGTGGTGCGGGGCCAGACGCCATGCCGGCCAGCATCATCGTGGGCTATTCTGAGCGGCTGTTTCTGGAGCACCCAAACCCAAGGGGACCAGGATGTCAGAGGGGTGGTCATTCCAATTCATAAAAAACTCATGGAAGGAACTGGTTCAGGACTAGGATTGGGGGTATGTGGTAGCAGCTGCGTTGATTAAAAAGAGGATTAACAATTGAGGAGGCTTAAGGTGGTCTTTATATAAACCCAGGGGACAGAATCGAGATTGGGGTGCCATTCGAAGGGACCATTTCTTTTCATTTCCCTCAGAGGAACAGCTTTGTAGTACTTGGTGCCCTTTAATTAGAACTGCAGTGCCTTAGGAAAAAGGGTATACCTGCCTGAGGATGTGAGCACCCAGGTCTAGCAAGCAGGCATCAGGTAACAGAAGACACCTTCCTGCCCAGGTCTCTCACCTGTCAGAAGATGCCGGGACTCCACTGATGAGCATTCACCAGCATTGTCCTTAGGCATTGGCATAAAAGCGTGATGTCTAGGTTTGCTCCCGGCATAGCACTGGCTCAGGTGTAAATAAGGGGGTGCAGCTCAGGTGAAATGGAGAACTGAGTCCTCTAAGGTTGATAGTAAATGAATAAAAAGGGAGAGCACATTAATCTTCATGCCTCCAGCTTTTTTTGGTAGGAAACAGATAATGGTGAAAGGGGAAAGATAATCATGAACGTTAGTTTCCAGACTTCTGTCCAACTTCACAGCCTTGGTTTACTGGCCATTTCCAGATGGTCAGACTGGAAATTGATCAAAGCAGCTTGTTTTCCAGCTCATGGCCACATAAAAGCAATGGGCGTTATGTATTGAGAGAGTAAGTATAAAAATGCTGGCTTCAAAAAAGTTAAAAAATGAAAAATAAAAAAGCTGGCTTCATCTTAAACTTTATTTGTGGTAATTTATCCTATAAACAGCTGTTTTATAAAGCATTGACTTGAATTCATGAGACTGTCCTGACTTGAAATAAATGTGTACCAGGATGAAACAGCTTCAGGAACTTTCCAAGTAAAAATGTGAAATACTGTTGCTTTATTTCTAATGCCTTGAATTTTCATCCAGTGTCTCAGTGGATTTGAAAGAGGACTTAACAAGAGAATAAAAATGATGCAAGTGAGTGGGGAGGGGAGGTGGGTGTGTGTATGTGAGAGAGAGAGAGAGAAAGATCTTCAGGGCTCGAGGTCACTTGTTTTCTGAGAATCATCAGAGTTGAAGGTGATTCTGATAGTGTTCACTACAGTAAAGCCGTAAGGCATTGCATCCATCCCTCTAGCTAATTGGCAGTGTGGGAGCAGGTGCAGCAGCCCACACACTGAGGTGAATATCCTGAGACCTTAGTGGGCTTGTTGGTTGCTTCCTTTCTGTTGTAAGGTACCAATAACTCTGAACTGATAGATATTTCTGAAGATATTCACATAAATAAGTAGACTATTGTGTTGAATAAACATCCTAGAATATTTATTTCTCCAAGTGAGTGTTAAACTTCACAGTGGCTACCTGCAGAGGCATGCTTTTTCCAAATGTTTTGGAAGTATCTCTTTCGGAATTGGTTTAAGGCTGGTTCCAGAGGCTACAAAGAAATGGTCCTTTAAGGTTTCTGGTTAAATCAGACTCTCCTCCCAGAGTGAAGATGAACAACCCAAGGTGTCAGGAGGAGGGAAGGGCTAGCTTTCTGCCCACCATCCCATGTAGGTGCTGGACAGAGTATGTGCTTCTTTGCCTAAGTATGTCCTGTCGTGTGTTTGAGATAAAAGCAATCATTTCCTCAAAGTCACACATTGTGTGTCTCTTCAAAGACAAAAATCCTTTAGCTCAGAGTTAAATAGTGATTCAGACCTTTATTCCTGTTGAGAACTTTAAAGTCTAATCTTGATTCTACCCAAGTTTTGTAGATGACTTAGCATCTGAAAATGGTTAAGATTTAGTGTTTTGTGAATTTTAATTAGGTTTCTCATTCTACACTTGAAACTCAGGTTGTGATATGATGACAACTGAAACGGGAGCTGCCCTTCAGAAATGAGAACCACACCAGTTCTGTCCCTCTGAATGAAACTGTAGGTGTGAGTGAGTGCCCCGACCCCCCAGTATGCACACACACGCCACATGACATGGCATTGAGGCGCCCTCATGACAACTGGTGTAGGAGCGTCATGGAGTGACCTCAGTTCCTCTGAACACCTGCCACCCATGACAGTCGAGAGACGTTTTTGGTGTTCAGAGAATCAGGTTTGGCTTGACTGATGTTGACTTCATTATGAATTGGCAATCTTGTTTTTTTAATTTCTCCATCCTAGCTGGCGGTGCTGTAGAAAACACTTACTGAAAGCCCCAGCTTAATTTCACTATCAACCACTTAACCACGATAATAATTTTTGCAATTGCTTGAACTTTTAAGATTTAAAATTACTGTCTAGGGTAGAAAACGGTTCTGTAGCTGAATCTGAACAGTCTGTCACCTAAATAACGCACATCTTAGAAAGCCATCATTCTTTGGCATTGAAAAATGCCGTCTTTCCCACCCACCCCCACCTGGTGTAGAAAAATGGGTTAATGATACCTCATTGTATCTTTTTCCTATGGGAAATAATGTTAGCAGTTAATTCTGGTCTTCGAAAAGTTCATTTCTGATAGTTTTCTAAAAATTCAGCTATTTTCTAAAAGTCGACTGACCGACCACACTTTTGACATAAGTTCTGACACAGTTGCTTTGTGCATTTGATTAGTGGCTTTGGCTGCAAAACTTGACCTGGCACGTTCCTCTGTCTGGTGCTTGCAGAGTTGAAGCCAGCCACGTGTGGACATAAGGTCACAGCTTTGGAGTAGCTTTACATGAAGAGCAGTTTATATTTCGTTTCTGTTTTTAAGTTTTAGTTTCAGATTTTTGGGGTAAAATGCTGCCTTAAAAGCCGAACCTCATCAGAAATTCCCCTTTGAGGAAGTTTTTATGTTCATGTGAAGTTGCCTAACAAGTGAAACACTTGATTCCTACACATGCTGATAAGAATTTTGTGTCTGAGAGACCCGTTTTATCAATCCAGCATCAACATTTAAGGTTGTCACTCACATTGCTGGTAGTGTCATATAATGTTTCTGCCTTTCTTGTAGACAAGAAAGGAATGTTATCTTTTTGGTAGATGGACTTTACTAGAACGGAAATGGCCAGGTCCAGTATCTAGATAGGATTGTGGGGAAAGGGGGTATTTGAGTATCTCCTCGTCCTGGATCCACCCTCTGAAACCCCCTCCTTGGGTGTCTTCACCACCATAATCGTGGCCACCCTTGCTCTAGGTGACAGTGATAAAACTCCACTGATGAAGGCATGAAAACCTGAATTTCTCACTCTGAACAGTATCACCTTAGGGTTAACAGGCTAATCCTTTGGGGTCAGCCAGACGCCATTCTTTTTGTTCTGGTAGGTTCTGACATGCCATGAGCCCAAATATGAGAGCCCCTAACATTAAATTAGTGGTGATGTTTGGGAAAAACTCTTCTTTCTCCTAAATAAAGATGTCCACTTGAGAAATAATCTTTGAAATTGGTCTTCAAATGCCCTATATTAATTGAGATTATGACTTAAGTTTTTAAAAAATATTCAAAATAGAATTTGTATCTTATAATCTTTATAACCATATACTCCATGCATATTGGCTAGAATTTATTGCAGGATGAATGCTGGTCATTAATTTTAGTTTTATAGATACAAGGAATAAAGACAATATTAACATCTCCCTCCCGAAACAAAACAAAATAAAAAACAACCACAAAAAAGTCCTTTAAAAAGGCAGATGATAAAAGATAATATATTAGAGTAGCCTGGAAAGATCAGTCTTCTTTGAAAAAGTTAATTTGTATTGTACACTAGTTTATACAACTTTTACAAATATACCTAAGTAGAGTTAGTAGCTCTTACCAATCTGTTGTTATCGCCGGTTAGTGTATGCTAAGCCTGATCTAATCCTTTATCTCTGGTTACTGCAACTCTTCTGACTCTTAAATATTCTCTGCACATGTTTCTGGGCCCCAGGACACCTCTGCATGGTTTCTTATCCCTTGCTCAGTGTTCTCAGGATCTGGTCTGTGGACCCTGTGCTCTCAGATTGTCAAGTCCTGGATCTCGCCCACCACAGCCACCATGTCTCAGTGCCAGACCCCTGAATATGTTTATACCTGTGCATTTTTTTAAAGCTAGCAGCTGCTGAATTTCTCTTTCTTAGAAGAAACATCTGCTTATCTCCTGTGCCTCCTTCCCCCTAAAACAGCAGGGCATTTATCTCCAAGGTGAACAAGTTGGATGTGGCCACCGGCGTTTCACAGGGTTCCTTTTTAGCTGCTTACTGACACGTTCACTAGGTGCAGGGTTTGATAAACTGACTCCTGACACCAACTGGCTGCTTTGTGGCGCTTTTGATTGCCAGCCCAAGCCTGAGCTAATGGAACCTTCCAAACCGCACTCAAGGATGTTACATAGAATTCCGTCAGACTGGGGGATATTAACCAGGGGAAGGATTTTTGTTTGTTTGTCCTGAATGAATTAGCGTTTAGTTAAAATTAAGCATTTAAGCCCCAAGAAAGGAAGTTTTACAGCACCAAAGCTTATCCTTTTTGGCTTGTGGTACACAGAACACCATCTAGAACAAGGTCTGGTGTGTGAACATTCATATTCAACATTAGATAAATTATTGAATAACGTGATTTATTAAACATTAGGTAACTTGGCTAGCAATTTTTACCAGTTCATCATCATTGTAAAATACATAATGTGTATTTTTTAAGATTTTTTTTTTTTAAAGTTGTTCTGCCCCTCTCCGCCATTCCACCTCCGTTCCCAGGATGTAAACCCAGGTCCTTGGGATGTATATGGACACACAACAGCAGCCCTAACCAGGAAGCCTTATTGTGGATTTTATTACGATGATTCACATTTTCTTCATTTTCAACTCTTGAACTGAAGGTAGATTACTCAAAGAGAGCCAGGTGCAGTGAGCAGGGCTCTGGAGCCCAGGAGAGGTGGGCAGTGGTGACTCGAAGTGACCATGCGTTGTCCCACTGCTGGTCTGCTCACCTCTGAGTGGGCAGGGGCACCCCTACAGGGTCGAGGAGGGTTGCAGGAGCCCCCACGCAGGAAGCGCTCTGCAGGCTCCAGCTCCAGGAGTAGGCATTCTAGACAAGATGCTCTCCTTTTCCTCAAGGGTGTCTTTGCTTTTGAAAAGTTTTAAAATCAGGGAAGGAAGGCTTGATTGCTGATAGTCTAAAAAGAAGAGTAGTGATTTTTGCTACCTGTGATAGATGAAATCCTTCAAGACCTGAAACCCAGGAAAAGGAAGTGAACTATTAAATATGTATTAGAGTAGCCCAGACAGATCAGCCTGGTAGGATGTCTAACCTGAAATGTTTTCTGCCTGTTTAGTCCTTGAGATTTTAACTTTAATAGGCTTTTATAGAGTAATAGAGATATCTCTGTGGCGAAAGTACATAACAAGGTAGTTTTTACGTGGTTGGATGTGCGCTCACAGGACAGGCCTGGCTTGTGCTGTTTCCCTGGCCATGTGTCTTTGTGTTCTCCACCAGGGTTCTGGGGGCTTAGTGACTGAGCACAGTAATTCTGGGGAGGATGGTGTGCACTGTTCTCAGTTCAACTGCCCCCTAGCAGCTCCCTAAGACCCCCACAAAGCACCCTGCCTCCCTCGGGCACGCTCTTTGTGGAATTGTTGTTAATTCACTTGGGCGGGACATAAAGAACCTGGGGCAAGCATTTTGAGAAGAATTGGTAAAATCTCTTCCAGGACTTCTCTTGGAAGTACTATACCGACATCAGCTTTACTTATAATGATACAATACAGCATGTAAACTTGTAATAAAAAATACAAAATAGGAAGCTATATTCACATTTTGACAAAATCTGATCATCATAGGTTCTTAAATATTTTGCTGTGGTTAGAATGTAACACATGTGTTTAATTGCATGTCCATTGTGCCCATTTCAACAGTCTGTTAACATAAGCCGCATGTGAATAGCAGTTGAAATCCAAGAATCCTTTTTTCTCCTGTCCCCACGGTGCTGAACTGCTCTCCAAGTGTGGACAGCGCTCTTTCCCGTGGTATTTGGAGAGCCTGTCATCTTCCTGACGCATGGGGGAATCATTGGACGACTCACATTTTTTGGTCTCCTTCATTTTTGGCCGTCACATGGCTTTTAATTATTTCATTAACACACGGATGAATTGCACTTGCACTGGGTATGAATGTTAGTGACAGCTTAATGAAAGGGCAACTATACCTCTTTTTTTCTCCTTTTAAAAATGCCTCTGCTCTTACACCCAAAACATTTCCTCTCCCCATGTGGTGTTTGCAGACAGGAATCCATTTTTATTGGCCTCATTCATATTGAGACACAACATGCAATCATGCTTTAATTTGGCTCTGTGTAGCACTTGAGAAGACTGACTGCATCCCTGTACGTTCACGGAAACAATCCCTTCAGGACGTCTGCCGCTCTTCTCAGTTTTTCCCTTACTTTGCTTTCAATAGGACAACCATTTCATCCCAGATTCCTATGTGAGGCTTAATTTTCCTCAGAACCTTGCCTTGTATGAAAGATCAAAATAGCTGTTCTACTGACAGCCTAAATGTTTATGTTCTCCAATGTTTTAAGAATATTTCTTTGGTGATATTTATTGTAGCATTTCTTGTGTGCCTTCTTGAAACAGAAGTATATAATTCATGGGTCAGGATATTTTTATGTTTTGTAATTCTGAATCTCCAGTTTCAGAAAAGGAAATTAGTCTGGGTCTTGTAATCTTTACCCAAAGTTGTATCACAGACCCTTCTACTGTACTCTTGAGTACGTTATTGCAGTTCTTGAAGTTAGGGAGCACCCCAAAAGATGTGTATGTGAGATGGGCTTGCTTCTAGAAACTTACCTTTGGAACTTTCTAGATCACAATGTGATTTTTGTTCTGTTTGTTCTGATGCAGATTCCATGAGGCAGTCTCAGGCTGTACCACCAGATATGCGTCCGGCGATATGGATTGCACAAGAGTTGCGGCGTATTGGAGATGAGTTTAATGCATATTACCCAAGGAGGGTAATGATGTTTTCTTTACCCCTTCTCCCCTCGCACCCCTCCCTCCATGGGTTTCTTTCTTTCTTTTTTTTTTTTTTTAAAGGTGACTATTAATAATTTCATGATTATTCTGGAAATGAAAGGTCTTAACCTACGTGTGACCTGTATCATTGTTTTACCTTTCCTAAGTTCCCTTTGTTCTTAAGGCAGAATTTAAATGAAAATTCAAGAGAATGTATGAGATGACAAAGGGATTTGATGAGTGCATCTCTTAGAACATCCATGCTGAAGAAGGAGTTATGTGTTTTGAAATGTACCCCTATAAGTATCTACACAGTTTTCAATCCACATAAGTGCGTGCTTGCACTCCCTTTAGGCAGTTCGTTTCCAAGTTAACCACGTTTTTAAATGTCCATCTTCACTCATCCAAAGAAAGGAAGCCAGCACTGATGTTAAATATTCCTCTACAATCTGTTGGGTTATTTGAGTTCATAGCAGGCGAGCCATTGCCTTTTTAGCCCCATTTTGGTCCTCAGACATTTATCGAATAAATTAGGGAGTCACTGGTTAAGAGTTTGTAATTTGACTACCACTTAAGTTTTGAAGTGTGTTTTTGATTAAAAAAAAAAAAAGACAACAAAAAGCAAAAAGTCTATCTTCAGTGAACAGTGTGTATTTTAAGTTTGTTTTGGTTTGCCCCATGACAATATTTGTCCCCGTTTGGACACCGTTTTTCTCATAGATGACATTTTAAATGTGTAGTCTTTAACTCTGGGAGTTAGGGCTATTAGTTTGTATGACTGCTTCCTCTGAGGTGTGAGCAAATGTGCTAGAAAGTAACTTGGTCTTGATTATGTTTTTAAAGCTAACTCACATGAAGATGTTTCTGTTGATTTATTGAAAAGGAGGGCTCGTAAGTCTTACTTTGTGGAAACTTAAAATTGTTGGTATGTTTCCTGTTTTATTAATTCTCTGCTGGTTCTACTTCTTCTGAACATTATTATTTCATATGAGTACCTTTTAAAGATTTTTTTTAATTATATTTTTCTGGTGAGATAGCATTGTTTTACAATACTGTATAAGTTTTAGATGTGTAGCTTCCCTCATCTAATATATATGATATATATGATGCATGATATGTAATATATGATATCACACCAGATGTACCAACAAATTCATAAAAATCCTTCACTACTGTTCATTAAAGATTTTTTTAATCTTTTTTTTTTCAGTCCTGGAGTAAGGTTATACTTAGGACACCATCATATTTCTATTCTGCTTTAAACGTTAGTCTCTTTTTGAACTAGCTATTGCTAAATACATGGATAGCACCTATTAATTGCTTTCAGCCATTTGTGTTTGCCTGTCTATAAGCAATGCCTTCTAATCCTCAACATACATAGAGACATTTTCCCTTTACAAAGGGAAAATTCAATATAGAACCTGTATCAATTCAGCATAGACTCTACAGACTGTAGTATATAGTATAGAATATAGTATAGAATCTGTGTAGAATTCAGTATAGAATCTCCATAAGGGAGTCAGGGACTTTCAGAAAACTCACAGCGAAGCTGCTTCCAGAGAGAGAGAGAGAGAGAGAGAGAGAGAGAGAGTGTGTGTGTGTGTGTGTGTGTGTGTGTGAAATAGCAGTGTGTGCTAGAGCATGATTCTATCACTAAAATTGATGAATAGAAATTTCTTATAATACTGTCTTTAGCTGGCAAAATACCTGCCTACACCTACCATGGACCAGTTCACAGAACATAAATTCCTTCTCAGTCTAGATCTGAAATGGTCATTGTTTTTGCAAGATTGTTGATTGTAATCTGCCTCAAAAGTTACTGTTTCCCCCAGTTCCTTTGCCTCGGTTTCCCTGAAGGAATTTTTGTGCTGTTCTATGTGACAGACCCTCTTGGTCAACTAGGAGGGCTGATCAGGAATAGGGCCCCCGTGTATTCACACTGTTGGTATAGTCTGAATCCATCTGAGTCTTGGTTCTGGGGGAAGGTGGGTGGGGAAATATCTCTTCTAATGGGCCTGTCAGGGTGAGCCTAGATCAGCATGCTGCTTGCCTCCTTCCCTGTCTTGACGGGTGTCAGTGCCTGGGAACCACGTCTGACTTAGGTGAGACTGCCCGAGCAGAGGGCCGTGGTTGGGCCTGGTGCCTTCAGCATCCAAAGATGAGCCAGCACAGCTCAGGGATTGTACCAGAGGTCACTGAGCAGTTATATTTAAGGACATTTTGTAAAATTTCTCTTAAAACTTAAATGAAGCATCACTGACACTACAAGTGCTTTCTCCTGGGCCTTCTGGATGGGCCTGGTTTATGCGCCTCCATGGTCTTCTCGTGCTCAGTGATAAGCGATGGCCAAGGGTGGGGGGACGTTGGTATGCAGTCACGCCCACAGTCCTACCCTCCTCGCATAGGCTGTCAAGGTGATGAGCGGTTCTAGTCACACACAAATGAGACTCAGGCCATTGGGTTGTCTCATTACCTGACTTTTCCACTGAGGTGAGGTAATAGCATCTAAATTCATTCCCTTCCCCCCATCCCTTCCCTAATGTCATTTTCACAGTTTAATGTTGAGTATATTTAAGGTGGTCACGTTTGCAGTGAGATACACCTATGTGTTCTCAGTGTTTCTGGTTAAAGTCAATGCAAATTAGCCTCACTGCAGTATTTTGCAGTACTCTTTAATTGTGCACCTCATTTTGCATGTCCTATGAAAATGAACCACTGAGAAAATGCAGTCATTAATAATTAAAGACCTCTTCCTTTCTCAGTAGACTGAGGTGTTGTGGGGAGAATGTCAGGTGATAGCCTGATTATTCTCCAGATTTTATAAGAGCCAATTGAGAAATACTAGACTGAAGCTAGAGAGTGACATAGTGTGCCCCGCCCCATACCTGTTCACTTGAAAGCAGACTGTTGTGTCACCCTGGTGGTCCATTGTTGAATGTTGTGGGTAGAAGCCTGGGGGAAGTGGGCGGCCCATATGGGCAGTGATGTGCTCAGGTGACTGCTGTGTGCCGTCAGGGAGTGTTACCTCTCAGCAGGTAGTGTGCATCACCGCTCTGCTTTATGATTTTAAATATGTAGTGTCTTTACTTGCATGATGTATTACAGTACCTTTTATTGCCTTGAGCTCGCCAAGCCTGACAGGGTATTTTCCCGTTTTTTCAGTTAGAGCAATAGAGGAAGTTGTCGTGTAGTTGTCATGTGTTCAGTCCACTTAAGGGCAGTGGGGAAGCGTATGAGACGGAGCTGTGGAGTCCGAATCCTTGAGGAGGAGGTGAGAGAGGCACAGGTGAGCTCAAAGTCCCAGTGCATGTTCCCCTTTTCTCCTGTAATTCAGGCTAGTTGTCCCCAAATTACCCTGCACGGCAGAGTAACCGGTGCCCTCTCCAGTAGGGGCTTTACTGCTCCTCTTCTGATGTCTTTTTGTAACTTTTCGATATCAAAATAATCTCAGACTTACATAAAACTTGCAAGAATGGTAAAAACCTCATCTTTGCTTCCTTTAAATTCCCCAGTGTTTTTTGCCACATTTACATCTCCCTGTTTATACTTGTGTACATATTATTTTCTGAACTATTTGAGTCTAAATTGGAGGTGGGAAGCCCTTTATTCTTACATACTTCTGTGTCTATTTCTCAACAATAAGTGTATTTATTCTTTTGCATAACCTCAGTAATTATTGAAATCAGGAAATTAACAAAGTTCCATACGATCATGTCATCTTGGGCTTTGTTCCTGCTTCACCAGTTGTTCCAACAGTGTCCTTTATAAAGAAAAAGAAGACTTACGTTTTTGGCCCCAGAAGCAATTTAGGATTGCACGTTAAATTTGGTTGTCTCTTCTACCCCATTCATTTGGAACCATTTCTCAGTGTTTGTCTTTCGTGACACTGACATTTTTGAAGGGTCCGGACCCTTGTTTTATAGATCCCCCGAACTTGATATGTCTCATTGCCTTGTGATGAGATTACAGGTTTTGCCTTTTCTGCAGGAACATACTACAGAGTTGACATTGTGTTGTCCTCAGTGCATCACAGCAGGAGACATGGTGTGCATTTGTCCTGGTGCTGGGGGTGCTAAATGGTCAGGACCAGTGCCTTCCACTGTAAAGTCGGTACTTTTCCATTTGTCATGGAAGAAAAGTGCGTGCAAAGGGGAAAGAGCATTCCTTTCTCCTCCCCGTGTTTATTTTGTTTATCTGCTACTTTCATGGGTCTGTTTAGTTCAGTGGGTTGCTATGCATGGCTCTCATTAGTTACTTCAGTGCTCAGATTGCTGCAGATTCGGCCACTGGCAGCCCTCTGGTGCATGTACACATGGCGTAAGCGTCGACGTGCTCTGCCAGTGCAGGCACACATGAAAACATGTTCCGGGACAAAACCCAAGCCACCGTGGTGGTGATGGCACTCTTAGGAGGCTTCGCTGCTGAGTGACCCCCACCCATGCAGCCTCCTGACTCGGTACCCGTGGCCACCTCTGTGAGACTCCACGGAGCGAGAGCGAGGCTGTCAGTGAGCCCAGGGGGAAGAGGAAATCTCAGAGAAGCTAAACCTCTACTTTGAACTTTAAGAAAAAGGTGGACATCTTGAAGGAGGTGAGTGGTGCTGCGTCATCTGTGCTTCAGCAGGCTGCACCCTCAAGTCTCTTAGGCGGGCGTGTCCACAGCCAGGTCTCCTTTTTCGTTGGAATTTAATATTTATTGAGGTAACTTTGGTTTACAAAATAGTATAAGCCCATATGTGCTCATTTTCCCTTCCTCAAATATACACCCTGCCCACCATCAGAGTATCAAAAACCCTTCACCATCGTCTATTGAACCCCACTTCTTGCCCTGTTCCCTGCTGGTAACCTCTGCTAGTTTATTTTTACCAGGCAGAGGAGCTGGGAGTGCAAGTCCAAGTTCACATCCCAGAGGGAATGTCGGGAAGTGTAGGCCATGGTCCTCAGCAGGTGTGGGATGCTGAGTGCAGACCAGTGGTTCTCTGAGTCGGTGTCCACTTGAAGAGGGTTCTTGGCCATAGGCTGAGACTGTGGAGGGTGTACTAGACCCTTGATAAGGTAAAAACTTGTGCTCATGGGGTGATTAACTAATGTGGTCCCTCTCTCTGAGACCAGAGCTGGGGCAGTTGCCTCTCCTATCGTTATGTGGTCCAGCTAAATTGCTTTGTCTGCAGGGAGACTGCTCTTGGTTAGCAGTGACCTGGGCATGTTCTGGCAGTGACCTGCAGGGGACAACAGTAGAGGAAGCTACATTAGACACTCAAGATGGGCCAAGACGTGAATGAAAACCCTCTCATTGTTTGATCATAAGAAACAGTCTATCTTTTGTTTATACTGTCTACTTCCTACTGCTGTCCCAGGCGTGTACAGGCATGAATTGACTGAATTACGCCTAGGTGTAGCAGTGCAGCAGACAGGGTAGAGAAAAAGATGGCTTTAAGACTGGCTTTGATGGAAAAAGAAGTTTAATTGACAATGCATTAACATTTTCATAGACCATATATGAACTTGAAGTCTTTTATGTGCTATCTTTCTTAAGAAGAAGAATTTCTTAAGAAATTCCCTCTGCTGTCTGATTCTTGTTTTTATAAATGGTGATCTCCTTAGTGTGCAAGGGAGAGGTCTAAATGGTAGGTTGTTTGGGAGTAGCTGACACCGAGCAGAAACCCAGAGATGCATGTGCTTAGAGCATTCTTTTGGGGTCTTTGTTAATGTGGGAGTTTAATAAAAATAAACTGCTTACTATTACTGTCTTGAGAAAAGAATAATGAAAAATATGAAATTAAAATTGGGCCCAGCTCATGAGGTGGTGAGTTGCACATGAATTGATAGAATTACAGTTTTCATAGCAAAAACAATTGAGCTTAAATAACTTAGTGCCTGCTGTTTGTGAGCTTATTGTTTTTGTTTTGTTTGTTTTTTTAAAGGCAACATGCAGGCAGAATGAAGGCAAACAGAGGCAGGCAGGCAGGAGAGAGGAGGAAGAAGCATTTTATTTATTTTATTTAATTGTTTGTCTCAGTCATTCCTGCCAGTCCTGGGACAAGAACCCAGGACCTTGGGATGTATGTGAACTATGCCCAGCCATTGCGCCACCAGGGCACACCTGTTTGTGGTAGTTTTCAGGTTAGCAAGTGTTTTCTTGGAGTTGGATGAGGCAGTTTAGTGTTTTGGTTTTAAGAGTTTTCCAAGCCTGTCTTGCGTCCACACCAGCTCCATGTCACAAGAGCAGTAACAAGAAGGCAAAACCAGTGATCTTCAAGGAAAGGAGTCTGTGGGTGGGGAGAATCATCCTTCCTGTGGCTCCATCTCTCAGTGTGTCCCCCTAAAATCTTCCGTTTATCTCGATGGAGAGGGCCACTGGATTGCAGGTTTTCTGAGCAAGGACTTTTTGTGAGTTTTAGGCATAAAGTGTGCTCTTGTAGGAAAACATGGCTCACAGACAAGTACAGGGACTTGGGGGTCAGACCTTGAACCTGGACTCCATTTTCATCGTTAGGAGTCACTTTTGTAGGGATGTACTGAAGAGTAAACTAAAACATTTGGAGATGGAATGAGGAAATGTTGCTCTCCCATGTCACTGTCATTCTGTTTTCTCTCGCTTGGAGCTGTCATGAAAACATTTCTCAGTTGATCTTCGAAGTTTAGAGAAATGTTACTAACGCCGCATTCGTCTGTCTGTCAAGCCCTCTCTTTGTTAAACAGTTGAGTGTGACCCTGCTGGCTTGTTTTGTGCCTGGGTATTCACGTGCCTGGGTGTTCACAGTGTGAGAGGAGGCCGGGGCAGCCATGTGTTGTCAACAACTGGGTTGCATGGAGCTGCAGTCTTGTGGGGATTGGCACTGCCCTCGAGTGCTCATCGGTCTGTGGCAGGTGGGCCCACCTGCTGGGCTGCTTTGAGTAGTGGGACCATTAACACGTAACCATTCGGAGATGCAGGTGCCTGGAGGGGGACTTCAGAGAAGTCTACCTGGGTTTTTTTTTTTTTAATCTCTTGAGAAGGAAATGAAGACACATATGTGGCGAGCTTGGCTTCTGCAGATGTATAAACATAATTAGCCTCTCACATCATCCTTCGTTAGACTTCTAGCTGAACCAAAGTGCAGAGGTCTGAGTTGTGGTTAAAGTGCATTACGTCTCATTACCATTTTTTTGAGGCTAAGTCATTTTATAACAGCGCGTTCTTGCTTCAGATCTAACATACCTGACAGGAAGTGTGAGGACCATCCCTGACTTCTCTGTGGTCCCCCGCAGAGCAGGGACTGTGGGCACCAGGCTGGGGACTGACAAGCGAGAGGCCCACCAGGTGGAAGAGGTGTGCATCCTGCTTCTGCAGAAGAGCCAGTGCCTGACTGGAGGAGGACTAGAGAGGCCATTGATTTGTCCAACAAAGAGCCTCCACCATAATAGTTTCTTTGAAATAATGCAACAAAAATAGGAAGCGAGCTGGACTCAATGGACATGCGGCTTTTCTGTGACAGCTGAATGCTATGTGACCGCCCTGGCTGGTCAGGGCAGCTTGGTCACTTGGGGGTGCTGTGGGAGCACTGGCTCCTGGGTTGTGTGGGGGCGCTACATCACATCTGGTAGGTGGAGGGGCTCCCCTGGTGCTCTTCCCACAGCTGTGTTGACATCAAAGCCTGTTAGGCGCAAGCTATGCAAATGGCCCGCTGCCTCGGTGATAAATGGAAAGTGAACCTGGTATTCGGGCGGCATTGTGGCAGCATCTGCCTGACACCTGAAACCAGCGGCCAATGGCGAATATCAAACCCGCATGAAGATCCCAACGAAGGGACACCAGCCAGGTCATCTAGAGTGCCTTGTGGTGCTCAGCCAACGGGGCCCTCCCTGACCTCTGTCTCACTGTCGTTCAAAATCCTGTCTACATTGAAGGGTGTAAATGGTCGTTTTCTTCAGAATCATGGGACAGCCCTGCCCTGCCCACCCTGTCACTGTGGACCCTGGCGGTGCTCGACAGGCACTGTCCCGGGAGATACCCCAGCAGTCCCTGGGGGGACAGTCCCAGACAGACACTGCGTCTCAACTTGCCCAGACCCAGAGCAGCAGTTCCGCTTTGTCAGTCCTTCCTGGTCTCACAGTCAGAATTGAGTCTCAATGACATGTTCCCACTTAAAGATATATCTTAAAATTTTTTTTACTAAGGCCATCTTAGGCATTCAGTGTCAAAATTCTTGAAGAAACCAGTTTTGAACAAGTTCAAAATTGCATTGAGTCTCAGAGTTCTGTAACTAGAGCTGCCGTTGGCTGTCTCATAGAGTTCGGCTTTGAGTTCTCTTTGCTATGACAGTGAGGATCGTGCCGTGATCCTGCGTTGCTTTGCCGGCCAGGAGACTAGACTGTTGCAGCAGGTCTTGGCGCATGTTCCTAGGATGCGTCTGCACCTCTTTCTCGGTATCATTCCTGATCTCTTTCGGCATTCATTTATCTTGCCCTGTGCACATCCGTGTGGTTATTCCGGCAGCCCCCTTGAGTACTGTGTGCGTGTGTGCATGTGTGGTACTTGTTGAGTCACGTGGCCAGCCTTTGATGCAGGGTTTGCTGGGCTCGTGCTCTGACTGAGCTGAGTTGCTGGGATCATGGTGTGTTCTCCACAGGCTCCACTGGTGACTTCTTCCATGACTGCTGGGGAGAGAGCTGCCCTGACTCATGGGTGTGAGGGCTGAAAAGACGTGGGCCAAGTCTATTTGTTCGGTGGTGGCAGTGGGTGATTCTTCTCGTCCCCAAGCTAGGACTCTCAGCGTGGGTCTTAGGCAACTGTGCAGAGACCAGGCCCATCTCCTGTGCAGGAGTGAAGCCAGATGCAAAGCTGCATCCAGAGCTGACCCAGAACCTGACCAGCCCCCCAGGAAAAGCTGGGGTCGGGGCCTCTTATATGTCCTCTACCTCAGTTTCCTGGATTGGACAAGAGAGCCTGATTTGCTGTGATTATTTTGACATTAAGATGTAATTGAATTGCCCGATACTTGATCGTTGGTCCCACGTGTAGCCTGAGGATGATCCTGGCACTCAGGTGGCAGTGGTGGTTGGTGCTGTGTCCAGTTGTCCAGTTGCTGCAGGTGTGGGCAGTCTGGCCCCCAGTGCATCCCCACACCGATGTCTCAGGACTATCTTGGGGTGCCGACCTGGTAAGTCAGCATGGCACCCTCTTGGGTGGTCCCAGGGCACAGCCCCTCTGCCAATTGCTGCCTAAGTGTCGTTGGGCACCCTGTGAAGGGTCTCCCTGCCAGATGCCCTTGTCGGTGTCTCCTGGGGTGTTTCCATGCCTTCAGAGCAGAGTACTAAAGTCTCTACCTGGAAACTTGGAGCGCCTGAATCCCCACCTGCCAGCTTTGCAGAGTCTGTTCTCTGAGGTACTAGATTTGGGGTGGTTTTCTATTCTGGTTTGCTGTGGGAGATCATGTACTCATCACGCAGAACAAGTTCGCTGAGCTGGTAGCTCCTTCTCCAAGGCAGCGCCCTCACCACCTCAGCGTGCCTCCTGGGCTCTCCTGTCTGCCCCAGCAGCTCTCTCCGGCCTTTGGGTCTCGGCATGGGCCGGCCTGTGCCTTCTTGCCCTGGCTCTCTGGCCTCTTTCTCTGTCATTTCCTTTTCCGCTGGAAGGCCCTTTTTTGTGTGGTTCTGCCCCTCGCCAGCGGGGTGGCCCTGGAAAGGAGGTGCTGTGACGTTTCTCTTGACAGAAGAACCTCAGCATCTTAACATTTTGCTGTAGACCTCTTGTGTCCCTGGAATGCGCAGATGTTTTTCCATCTGCGAGTGAGAACTTGACATGTGCCTGCCTTCTGATTTCAGAGGCAGGTAGGGTCCCGCATCCTCGCAGGCTGTCCTGTCGATGGCAGCACCCGAGGGCTCGCCCAGTGGCTGTGCCTCACTGCTCTGTGCTCACTGCAGTGACACAGGTTTCACTTCAGACCCAGGGGACACCAACCCGTGCTCCCATGCCAACCCCGCCCCTCCCCACTGCCATGACACAGACAGGCTGGGGACTGCAGGAGTCCCTCACCCAGAGTGAGGAGCATGGACTCACAGCTGGTTCCTGGAGGAAGACGGAAACTGACGTTGAAGCAGCCATCTTTAGGACCGTAGAATGCAGTTACCCAAACAATCCAGTTCCTGGTCTCTACACCATGGAGATACAAATTGCCAGCAAGATGGACTCCCACCCTTCTAGCGCTTGCGATTTTATATAAGCACATGTGAACAAAAGAGGTAAATAATACTTAAATTGAACTTAGCATATTTCATTTTGTAAAGGATCTCCCTCACCCAAATGAGTCATACTCTAGTTTCCTAAACCATTTTTTTTCTTTAAATGTAGACTCAAATGGCATTACGCATCTCTGATCTAAGAAGTGTCATTTTTTTCACTTAAGAGGGAGTGTTAAGCCTGAGAGGGCATTTTAGTCTGTTAGTTTGCTAGGCTTGCCATACGGACTGTTCACCTGAAGTCTTCACGCCCTGCAGGCCGGGGACCCGAGGTCTTATGCTGACTGGGCCCATGGGCTCTGTAGCGCTCGGGTCCCTGGGGCTGGTTGAATGCCCTCGCCTGGTCACGGCCATTGTACCCCTGCCCCGTGTTAGCGCTGTCAGGCCTGTAGTGGCGCTCCCCTCGCTCCCTTAGCTGAGGTGATTTGTGTGGCTGTGGGCTGCAGGACAGACAGTCTGCCGGCAGCGGGACTGCCGCCTCCAGCTGTTTTCTGAGACATGGGCAGTCCGCTCAGCCTGCTGCCGCTTCAGCCTGCTTTGCCAGCTGTCCAGAGTGTTCTGGGCTGGCATTGCTCTTGGAATCAGTGGTGATGGCTTCCTCTGTTGAATGTTGTCCAACAGCAATTGCTCACTGGTTTGGAAGTGTGTGTCATGTTGTCACGCGGCTGTCTGGGGGCAGGCGTCCCAGTGTCCTTGCTAACTGACATATTGCAGCTTTTTTCGTTTGTCGAGGATTGGACTCCCCTCCCTCCGTGTCCTTAATATGCGAGATGAAAGCAGAACTCTTAAATACTTGGGAAGCCTTCTCCCACGACGTGACTTTGCTAACAGGGATAGCCCCCGCCATCCACCTGCTGTCTGCAGAAGTGGTTGCAGGATTTCTACCTCGGACACTGCCAGCTGTGGAATATAAAACTCTCAGCAGTTGGCATCTGTCCCTAATGTAGCACCATCCCCTCGTTGGCGTCATTTTGACCCTGTTCTCTAGCCACACTCAAGCCTGACACCTGGTTGACATGAAATTTCCTACCTTGAAGCAGTCGCTGCACCTAGCCCCACACGCCGTCTTCATTTTCGTAGGTCGTGGTTTTATTTTGAATCAGCTTCTTTCAAGCTGTTAATATTAGTCTAAACTAAAATTAACCTTCCCCTAAATTGTCCTCACCGACGAAGCAAAGTAATTTTGAAAGTTAAATCAAAACAAAGCAATCTTGTGTGTAGAACAGATAAAAATCACAGACTGTGGTTACGGTGCCTCTGCAGGAATCGCTTACATAAAGCTGATTTCCTCCAGTCTGGTTATGGAAGGAGAAAGGGAAATGCCCTGGCCTTATCACAATTCCATTCTGTCAAACGAGCGCTTCAGTAAACAGTCTCAAGAAGGGAGCCCCGCGTGCGGCCGGTGTCTGTGGACACAGTGTGGGTCTGAGTGGCGACACTGGTGCTCCGCCTGCCGCCAGTGGCTCCATGGCATGGTGGGGTGGAAGCCTCCCTCCCCAAGACCAGTAGGGCTTCGTGGGGCACCCAGGCCACAGTGAGCTCGCTGGTCTCGGGTGTGCATTACTCCTGAAGTCAGTAACCAGGTGGATTCCAGACCTGAGCAGTGAAACCAGTTGTAGCTCTTGGCGTGGGGGGGCAGCTGTCCTCTTGTTACTGCCTTTGGCTGCTTTGAATCTACAGTTGCAATTACCTGTAAGACATAGGAACATGAAGGCAGGTAATCCAGAGATATGAGGACCTCTGGGAACTTTTAAGTGGTAACCTGGTCGTTTCCTCAGTTGTTATAATACAAATCAGGTCCTCAACCTGTCATAACCGTAGGGTGTGGTCACTCACAACGGGGGGCCCGTTTTTGTTTTTAATTGCTCTTTGTTCCTACAGGGCTGGAGGGTGAGGTGGGAGGTTGACCCCACCTGTGTCTGGGGCTGGGGACACAGTTCAGAGCCACCATGTTTATTCGGCACAGCCACCCACCAGCAGCCAGAGGCACAGTGGCGCATCAGTGCACCACTTTATTTAGCTTCTTGGGGCAAATTACCCCAAATCACTAGTTTCTCAAGTAAATTACAGCCACCAGAAATCACCCTTGGGGGAATCTGAAACATACTGAATGTCAGTGACTGGCAGTGAGCTAGTCACTTGACATCTATCAAGTTCACAGCGCCTTCTCTTCTGCCCCCTCCATTCCTTCCTCTTTCACAGGACGCAGCTCCGGTCCCTTGGGGTACCTTTTCTCTGGGTCCCGCACGGAGGTGGTGGAGAGATTTGTTTTCCTGTGGTTGATGAGTTTCCTGGTCAGGGCCATTCTGGGCCAGTGCTGGCATCCCCTGTAAACAGAATACATGGATTTTAAAGGCCAAAAGGAGATTCAGGGATTTGCTTGAGTTTTCCAAACATCTTTTGGGTTGTTTTATTTTTAAGACGAAGAAAATCATTTGGTGTGCCTGCTTTTGATGTAGTGACAGCTTCCTTTGAGGGGAAGTGAAAAGGACTTCCTTTCACAGTCTCAGTGAAGAATGGTGCTTGGGCAACACAGCACCCTTCAAGGGGAGCCTTCCAGGCTATTCAGAGGGGATTGGTTGTTTACTTCAGTATGGGCCTCCTCTCATCCCCCAGCCCCCAAAAATGCAGGGCTGAGAAATGAATCTTTCCTTCTGTTGTTTCAGGTCTTTCTGAATAATTACCCAGCAGCCGGGGTCTACCCGCAGGTGATTCTCCTGCGACTGTTACGTTACATCGTTCGTCTGGTGTGGAGAATGCAGTGACCCGCAGGTTCCTCGCAGAGCTGAGATGTGTGCAGACATTTCACTTGTTCCTGTGGACAGCCCCAGCAGCGCCGTCTCTTGGAGCCACCACCCTGCAGCCAGGGCCTCCTTCCCTGACGAGTGCAGAGCTGTGGCCTTCGCTTCCCGAAGACACCCAGCTGCGCGTGGACTTGACCTTTCCATTGACCACACAGCAGAATTTCTAATGGAAGTTTGTTGTGAATGTAGATGAGGGAGGATTCTTTTTTTTTTTTTTTTTTTTTTTTTTCTTCTAATGTACAAATCATGGTTCTTTGGAGCAGGATTTGATGCAAGAATGGTGTTTACATGCAGTGTGGGTTTTTTTTTTTCCACCTTCTTTAATAAGAACAGGTTTTTTCAAAAAGGAAATGGAAACTTTTTAACCAAGTTGTGAATGATTTTTGTACTCAAATTTTAAGAACCTATTGCCTACTCTCAGAATTATGTAAACTCTGCAGTGAAAACTGAGCCAGCTAATTTATAAAGCTGCCTTAGTTTATTTTTAGGGGTTATTGTACAGAATTTTTAAATGGGAGAGGTATGATTTGGGCCCCTCCCTTCCCTACCATTGCCTCTTGGACCTTTTTTATTTGTTTTTTTTTTTTTTTTATCTTTATTATTAATACCAAAAAATGTTCTTATGAAATGAAGCTGATTAAAGGGACAAAGAGTCTGTTAGCCCGTTTTGATGCACCCCTCTTGTCTTGTAAATATTTACTTACCTCCCTAAATTCAGTTGCATCTGTGGCAAAATTTCAGACCGTTTTTACGTATCTTTCCTTATCTTCTTCTGTGATCATCCTTTAACCTGTCTGGACACTGATGCACAAATCTGGCCCATGGTAGTTGATGGCGAGGGGGCTTGGGGTCAAAACATGACTTAGTATCTGCACGTACCGTGCACAGCTCAGGTGGCCTGACAATTGGTCGTTAGTAACTGGGAAGTGTTTGGTGTTGGTTTTCATTTCGCTTCTGTGGGCCTGTCACCTGGAAGTGTTCTGAGGAGGTAATAGCAGAAGTAACAGAAGTGATAACAGCCCTGGCACTGTTGGCCCTTCTGGTTGTCCCATAGTCACAGGATGCACTCTCAGCATGATTCCAGGTGGTTCACGTGCCATTTAAGCTGATTTCAGCTTCAAGCCCTCATGGAAATTGTTGCAGGCCACGGGCAGGGGTTTAGACCACTGTTTCCTGAGCGTCCTGGCTTTTTACCCAACTCAGTTCATCTGACTGTTGAGGTCTGACAGTTGCCTTCCACTGCTCTAAATCCACTTTGAAACAGACTTAATATTGCTTTCAGCAGTGCCGTAAAATTCTCCGCCGGGCACAAGGCTGAAATGGTGCTCAGCCTTCTGAAAGGCATGTTTCACTTACTGCGCTTCTCTTGGACTGCTGGGTTTTCAGGGCTCGCTGCGTGCGTCCACATCTGCCCGGCTGTTCTCCCTACCCGTCCTGCCTGCGAGGGGTGCAGTGGGAAGCCCATGAGTTGGTCAGTCATTTCAAAGGCAGTTAAACAACTGGGGAGACTCAAGAAACAGATGAGGGAGCAGTGACAGAGGGGAGCTAGAGGTCGTTTTGTGAACCTGGTAACTGAAAATTTTTGAAACCTCAGATCATTGAACAGGTGTTTTTTTCAAATCACATGATTTTTCAAGCGAGTCAACAGTGCCAGCAACTTTTGTATTTGCTTTTGGCCCACCAAGGACTAGTGTTTTCATATTAAATAGAAAAATTCATTCATTTGTTATCTTCATAGTTTTATATCTATGTATGTATATGTGTGTATATATGTGTGTCTATACATGTGTGTGTATATATTGCATATATTCTTTTTCCTTTAGGTAGAGAGATTTGATTCCAAATATTCTTCTTTTAAAAGACTTTCTTCTCCCCAAAGATGATCTTGGGGTCTTGAATCTTTTTAGAGCTGAGTTGAGTCTCGTCTCACCTTGTGTTCTTGATGTGTCTTAAACCCCTTTGTAGGGTCAGGAAGTCCACTCGGTTGTAAGGTGGTGGTAAAATTGTAGCTGTGGACCTGCTGGACACACACCAAAGATGTGTTTGGTCCTGGGCACCCCCACCCCAGGATCCACACTCATAGGCCAGTCTCTCCGGCCAGAGTACTTGACTCTCTTCAGTACTGTGGCTCCCAGGGCCCCGTGCGGCCCCAGCGCCCCAGACCCGTGCTTATTACCTGTGAAAGTTTACCTCTGGCTTGGCAGCCCCCGGGCCTCCAGGCTGGCCGTGGAAGCAGCTTGTGAGGACATAGGAGAGTCTATGAATTGTAGAAGTATTAACAAGCAGGATTTAGCACCAGGACCTGGGAGAGATGACTGGCTGTTTCTGTACTGTATGTATCTGTTAATCAAGATGCCTCCCTGCAGAAAGTATACCTATGACGGTATGCCTTTTTACGTTTTTTCCTCTTTTTTTATTTTGTAAAGAAAATAATGAGATCTCTCTTCGAAAACTTAATGCGGGTTTTGTGCCTTGACCACCTCTTCTCACATGAGGTTTGTACAAAGTGTCCTGTGACTTAACACAGAAATGCAATAAACACAAAATAACTTCATGAGCAATTCTTCAGATAACTGTATCCTTGCCTAGAAATGCGTATGAAGAATTCTCTCTTTTTTGGATTGTGGAAAAAAAACTGGTAAAAGTTTCTTCTGAATAAAAAAAAAATGTACACAGTACAATACAATTTTCTCCTTTTTCCCTTGGAATATTGTATATATTTTGACTATTTATTAGATTAGGAGGTCATATTTTACTTATCAACTGAGCCAAATGTCTGTGCAATTGTATTTCCTTTACTTTTCTTGTAAAATTTGTACAGCAAAATGAGTAAAAATCACTGTTTTTCTAAGCTTTTTTAGAATCGAGGATTGTAAATATTGTAGATTCTTTTTTCTGTGTAATGTGTCCTACTGTTTCATAATGCTGTAACTTGTAGAAATATTGTATATTTATTTCCTGCTTATTTAATGTCTTCAGTTCTGGAAAGTGTTGACCTCTCCCCTGCCTGCCCCGCCCCATCCCATGGATTGCTTTAACCTCCAGGTGGCCTCTGGCTTTGACTCCTGGTATCTCTGGTCATATGGATGTAAATTCTTGGGCTTGGCTTTCCTGACAGTGAAGCTTGTGTAAATCTGAATCTGGCAGGCTACAAAATTCTACTCTGAGAAATACCCAGTAACTTTGTGTTTGTCTCAAAGCAGCTGTCTTATCAAAGCAAATTGGTAACTTTAGGCTGTATCTTTAGTGTGTGTGTGTGTGTGTGTGTGTGTGTGTGTGTGTGTGTGTATTAGCAGTTGGAAAAGACCTTTGCATTGAAAAGTTAGCCCTGGCATCTCAGTGTTTAGAGAAAAATGTGCCCCTCGCAGACACTGCAGCGACATTGTTCAGAGGCCAGGTAGGGCTAAGGGCTGTGGTCCTACCTGGAGGACCGCTTCAGGACCACCTCCTGCCACTAACCGCTTGCTGGCAACTGGTGAGTAGTGGAGTTCTTCCCCTACCCTTCCTGTGCTTTGAGGCGCGGACTAAACTGTTCAGGAGCCGCTGTGGAGTGCCCCCTGCCCCAGCCCTGGATCATTTGGTCCCTTTGTTCATCACATCAGTCAGTGTCTCAGGCTGATTCCCTTCTGCTTTTCCATCACCTTTGAGAGAGGTTGGTGGCCCCACTGGACTGGGTGTTAAGATGTGAAAGCTCATGGAAGCTTTAGAGAGACTTGTAGATGGTTCCGTGTAGATGGTTCTGTCATCCCTGCTGTCTGTCGTAGCCTGGTGCCTCTGTGTCCACTCTGCACACACGTGTACAGGAATATGTGGCTATACGTGACACTAAGCCATTCGGGACAACCCCTGATCAGACGGTGTGTGCGAGAAGCCTCCTCAAGCTCCCAGCGAAGTAACTTGACTACTTTTATTGGGGAATTTTCAGACTTAAGAAGCTCTCAAGAAGCTCTCAAGTTTTACGTCCTGGTTCTGTGACCACTAGTTACTGTATCAGAACTCATCAGGTACACACTTATAAATAGCACTGATCTGCCTGTATACTGATCCGTCACTCACTTGTTTCTAAGACCCAGCATATGTAGCGTTTGTATCGCAGTTTCCCTGGCTTTACTTGTGTTTTGCACTGATGAAATTTGACAGGGTAATTGCCACTTTACTTGTGCAATACTGCTGTAAATAACTGCAAATTTTTTTTTAAGAAACTCAATCTTTTATGTTCTTAATGAATTTTATATAAATAAAACTTTCAACTAGTTTTGGTGAGCTGTTTGATTTGTTTCACAAAATGGAGAAACAGCTGCAATTCTCTCTGAATACGTACACGCCCACACCTCTACCCTTCAGCAGTCGCAATGTCTGACCTCGGGAGATACCTGAAGTGAATTCTTGCTTGACAGTTCTGTGTAGTCTACTTAAAAGCAAACCACTCTTTAAAGTTTTGAAGTGGCTTACGAGACCAGCTGCAAAGCGTTCTGCCCACATAGTCAGCAATGACTCAGCACCTGGGATACTAGGAACCACCTCTGAACTATGCTGATGAGTGATTCTGGCAGAAACCTGCCATTTTGCCCTCTCATAGTTTGAAGGAAACAAAAGATGTGAAGTCTGGTTGGACTCTAGTAGAAAGCACTTGTCTACAGCACTCCCTGCTCAGAGCCAAGGCAATTGCCAGAAGGAATACTGCCTGGGGACTGACGATGCATTATAAAGGGTCCACTGAGAGGGGGGCCCTGTGCTTCAGGGAGGATGTGGCCAGTGTAGGGGTGATAAATCTCCTTGGGGAGCATAGGTTGTAGAATCCTGAATAAGTAGTTTTATAACTGACCACTTCTGCTCTCAAGGTGCTGGAAAAGTTAAGAGATGCAAAGCTGTGCTTTCAGAGAATCTTTCTGTGCAAATCAGCCTGCTTCCTTTCCCAGGCAGGAGTTTTCTTCCATTTTTCCAGACCCTTTTATCTGCAGTGTGTGCCTTTATAAATGCTAAAAGTAATTCTGATGTCGTAGAGTCGACCCTTGAACAAGTATGCCAAACCCCCACACTGGAAAGGAAATCCAAGCTGACACCCCCAAACTTAACTGTAGTCGTTCCTAGATATCCACAGGCCATTGGTTTCAGGACACATCGCCCCGGTACCAAATCCTCCCTAGCTCAGTCCCCTTGTAGCTGGCCCTCCATACTGCGGGTTCCGCATCCCTGGATTCAACCAACCACAGATGGTTGGCAGACATCAGGTTGGTCAAATCCATGAACTGGGAGCCCATGGGTAGAAAAATCCTTGTCTAAGTGAACCTGTGCAGTTGGCGCCCCTGTTGTTCAAAAGTTCTTTCCATTGTGACGACTTCCAGGGGTACAAGCGCCTGGCCTGGCATCTTGCTTGCGTCTGCGTTGCAGAGGCCGCCTGATTGCCGGCCAGCACCCTGGAGAGCTGCTTGGTGTTGGCACAGGGAAGTGGGCTGACCCTCAGCGGACTAGGAGGTGCTGCCTAACTGGTGGCCCCCATTCACCAGCCACCAACAGCCCATGGGAAAGCCCCTTCACCTCTGCATGTTCTGCCAAGCGCTTGCACATTGCTGCCAGCCTGGAGGCGAGGAGTGCTATTGTTGGTCAAATTCAGATTTTTCTGTTCAGTAGCAGGATGATGTTTTCAGCTGTTTCCAGAGGCTTATCTTCAATTGGGGTTTTCCTTTTTCCTAGTGAGCATTCATTTGCTATCTTTTCTGATCCAGAATCTCTTATATGTTGGAAATGTTTTTCCTTCAGTCTGTTGCTTTTCTTTTTTCTCAACATTTTATTTTGAAGGTTTTCAAACATTCAGAAAAATGGAATTTTACAGAAAACACCCATATAACCTTCATGGCTTCATGGATTATCACAAAGTAAACATCCATGTATAAACTGCTAAAATTAAGACAGAAACATTATCCCAGAAGCATCTGCCAGACTCCTCCTAATTGACCAAAGTAGTGCACTATCCACACTTCTGATAGCATAGCTTAATGTGGCCTATTTAATTTTATAATCATTCAGTATATAAACTTGGAATTTATCTTTAATGATATGCAGTATGAGTCTATATGTTTTCCACTAGCCCGAAAGGGCTCTTTAACACCCACTAAATTCTCATATATGGATTCTGTTTCTTAGCACTTCCTTTTTCCATTGATCTTTTTGTTTAATCTACCCCCTTCTGATTACTATACTTTTATAATTTTTAAAATTTATTTTCAAGATTGTCATTTTACATTTTGTCTTAAATGTACATTTTAGAATCAGGTTACTCTTAAAAATCCTTTGGGGGCTCTTGTTTACGATGACAGTGATTACCTAGGAATTTAGGGGAGCTCTGCCACTTTTCCAAGATGTTTTTCCAATGTCAGGAGTGAAAAATTATCACTCGTTTATTAGACTTGTTTTTGACGATTTTAGTACACTTGACCTTTCTTCCTAAATGTCCTGCACATTTTCTTGTTAGCTTTTCTTGAGGGGAGAGAGATTACTCAGCATCTAGTCCACCCATTGCCCCCTTTCTTTTTTCCAACAACTCCCTTCTGTAGGCCTGCCCTCCCCTGCACCTTCTACCTTTGAAACTTCCTCTTCTGAAAGGAAACCTTCAGGCAGTTGAGACAAGCCCACAGCCTAAATTGGTCAATCCAAAGCTCTACCCCGGCACTTTGAATCTGGAGCAAGCAAGTCTGGGTGGGCAGCCTCCTGGAAATTACACAGGCATGTTGGCCTGTGGTGTCCCCTGGCCGGGGCGCTCAACTGCACAGCCCCCAGAAGGCTGGTGCCTAGTCTCCTGCTTGTTGTTGGTTCTAGAAGCTTGCACCCTCCCCTCCAGCAAGTTCTGTTTGTACTAAGTTAGTCAGAGTTGGTTTCTGTTGTTGGCAGTCATAGGTGCTGAGTCATGCCTACTTGTCAGGAAGGACGAAATTCAAAGGTTGATAAGATTTCTTTATAAACAATACAAATTCAGAAAGTGTGAGTGACAGGCCGAAAGGGTAAAATCTCTGTGGGGAAAGACCAAAGTGGGGATGGGAGAAGATGGAAAGTGAAAAAGCAAAATGATGGTCTCTGATCTTTTGGGGGTAATTTCTTACAGTGGTCTCCAATTTCTGAGGTAAGCCCTCATTTCTTAGAAGGATTTATTACCAAGGAGAACACTTGCTGTGTTAGAATGTTCAAAGTCCTTATTTCTAAGCACATCAACCCATAGTTGACATGTTGCTGCAAGGGATCCTTCCAGTAAGAAGAGCAAGATTACAACTGCTTGGCCTCATCTCCTTAAAGATTTGAGGAGAAGTAGCTCAATAATAATCACTCATGTATTAACTAAATAAAATCAAACTTGGGCCATCACTTATTTATATAAAAATAATTTGTATTGATGTAGATGCATTAATGTAGATGACAGCCATCGAGACAGCTGTCCATTGGACACATAACAGGTTTGAGACCTGGTCTGAAACTTCTCTGCATCTCAGAACAAAGAGCCCTTTGAAGAAACTGCCATTGTCCAGAGAGGGAAACTGAGTCATAAAGTATTTAAGCCACTTGGCCCAAGGTCACCAAGTGCTGGGATAGGAAGCCAAGCAGGGCGGTTCTACCAGAGCACCTGTGTCCCTGTCCCCTCTGCAGAGCAGGAGGCTGAGGCCAGGCAGAGTCCGTCTCAAGTGAAATGTTGCGAGGCCTCCTTGCCTCAACACTTCCAGGCCTGTAGGGACGCAATGCCCTTATGACCTGCTCCAGCGCTGCATTAGTGTTTAAGTGCTTTTTAGTGGGGACATACCAGTATTGGGTGGTGGAGCACAGGATCACAGACCCCAAGAGGGCAGTCTCCCCGCTAGAAACATAGAGAAGACCCCACATCTAGTCCTTGAGCCTTTCTCCACAGACCTGAAGCAGAGAGCGGCAACAAACCCAGAGCCGCCCATCCTTCGACATCTGGCCACAGCTACCAGGCAGCCAAGGACCCTACACTGAGGCCGAGCACAAATATTCCTTTTGTTTATCTTCTCCAGTCAGGACTAGGCTCTTAGAACTCAGGAAGGTCAACCTCCAAGGCTGCTCCTCTTTCAGAGAACTGAACTCCCCTAATTTGCTTAAAAAAAAAGAGAAAGAAAGTATGGAGGTACAAGTATGATTGGCTCACTTGACACATGTTGAAAGCTGAAGATTCGTCTCCCTGCTGAAGATGTAGGAACTGTCCAGGTGTGGAGCGCGCAGTTGGGCCCCTCCTGACCCAGGCTGGGGCTCTCCCCTGACTTGTCCTCCTGCTCTGTTATTCCTGGGCCAGGAGCCATCTCTGCAGAAGCATGAGCAGGGGCTGGCAAATAGCTGGAGTCCTCTAAGGGCCTCTGGGCCTCCCAATGGCCTGCTGACAGGAAAGGGAGTCATCTCTGCTCCTTGTGTGGATTCCAAGCAGCCTCTGACTTGGTCAAAAATTCTCTGGTGTTACTCAGCCATGACCTTCATGTCAATTTGTGTCATATTTTTGCTGAGACATCTGACACAAAAAGCCCTGCATGGAGAGGATCTGGCACATTCTCTTCAGAAGCTAATCCATTCTATTACCTTGATGTCTGGACACTTGGACGAGTATGTCAAGGATTCCTTTCTAGTCACAGCTGACATTTTGAAAAATGAACTGGAGAAAACAATATTTTTTTCTTCTTCAATCAGCAACCATCAAATCTCTATCCCCACACCCAGTGGTTCACCTCTGGGAACAAAGAGCCAGGTAAGTCATGAGGAACTGGTGTGCAGACACTGGGAGCAGGACCTCCCACCCTCAAGTGTAGGTAGAGGGATTTCATTGTCTTTAACCCTAATAGTCTGGAAAAGCTTGCATTAGTTCACAAATTTTCTTCACAAAAATTCAACAAATGTTTGCTGAAAGCCTAGTATCTTCCAGGTCTGATGAATTCCATGTGTTCAGGACTCAGCAAGAAGCAGGCTGCAGAGGCCCCTGCCTCCTGAGGCCTATGTTCAGAGCATGAGGGATGATAAGGAGGTGAGCAAATAGAGACACTGAGAGACAAAGGAGAAGAAAAGGAGAAGTGAGGTGAGACACGTCTGCTGTTGGGTCGCATGAGGAAAGCTTCTCCTGAGACCTTAGGCTGAGCAAAGAGTGTGAGAACTAATTCAGAGACTCGAGGGCCTAGGAGGCTGGCAGGCAGCTGCTCGAAGGAGGTAAGGGGACAGCTGGGAGCCTGAGCAGCAGTCTGGGCTGCAGGAACAAGGGACCGGCTCCCTGTGACTTCACAGGGCAGCAGAGGGCTCCTGTCATGACACCCACAGAGTCGGGTAACTATTTTGTCCAGAGTCCTCTGCATTCCAGATTAAAGCAGCCTGAGGGGCCATGACTGGGATTTCCTTTTGCCATTTGGGATGTCGTTGTGACAGGGGGTAAAATCTGAATAAAATAGAGATTAGAGATCAGTATCACATCGAGGTTGGCTATTCGATTTTCTCATTGAACTATAGTTATGGATGGGGATGTCCTTATTTTTAGGAGACACACACTGAAATATTTAGGGGTGGGGGGTACCCTGTCCGCAGTGCACTTTCAAACATTCAGAAAAACTCAAATGCATACAAGGATATATTGGGGGGCATGGGAAAAGGATAAAGCAAAGGTGACGACGTTTTAACATTTCAGGAAACTAAGTGAGGACTGTAAGGAAATTGTTTATGTTTTGCAACTGTTTCTGTGAGTCTGAAATTATGTCAAGATGAAAGGGGAAAGGAAGGAAGCCCTCTTGGCTATGCCGTGGGGGTGGCAGTCAGCAGAAATGTAAGTACAGGGGACAGTCGTCGGTCCTCCCAGGAGGCTGGAGACCTGGGTGGAGGGCAAGAAGCTCTGGAAGAGGAGACAGGGCCCCCCCCCCCCCCCCCCCCCCGGTGAGAGCAGGCGAGAACAGGACTCAAGGATTCTCACCAGTCGGAGCAGATGACTCAGATGGCACTTCCAGATGACAAACAAGGTTGGGGGGTGCGGGGGGACTGCTGCCAAGAGAATTCTGTTTTGTTGAGCTGCCAACTCCATCCAGAGCTGATCCAGAAGCAAAGTATTATCAATCCCCCTCACCCGTTTTATTGCGGAAGAGTTGACATCCATCATCGTGGAAGTTTAAGGCATACAGTGATGGCTTGGCCTCCATGTAATGTGGAATGATGACCACAGCAGGCTCAACTGACAGCTCATGCAGATAACAAGAAGCAAAGGAAAGAAGAAAAAAAAGTCTTGTGATAGAAACTCTCAGGATTCATTTTAAAGAGAACACGTTGGATTTTGGAAAGAAATCCCCAGACAATTGGAAGGTAACTCATTGGCGACTGAAAAAGCCTGCCACATCGGTCTTTCCACATTTGCATTAATGAAACACATACTTATAAAACACAAGCGGAGGAAATGGGGACCTTCTTCTGAGGGACAGAGGCTGTCGACGCCACCCTCCAGACGGAGCAGAGCATCTTTGAACACAGACCAGCCGTTCTCCAGGAAGGGGGCCCTCCACCCTGGAGGGTTTTGGATTCCTTCGGGGACTTTTACAAAACACTCGCGTGCAAGGCCCACCTCTCTGAGGCTCCAGTAGGGCACCCAGGTGGTACTTTCACAGCACCCGAATGACTCCAGGGCTTGGGAACCCAGGCAGCTTACTCAGGACTCCCACCTAGGACTCCAACAGCTATGGGCCCTGGTGGCAGGAGGGCATGACCACAGGGAGAATGCTCTGAAGGACGGCATGCAAAAATGTATTTTCTCTTTGTTTGCATTGGTGTTGTTATTGCAACATGTTCGATTCTGATTTCTGGTTCCCTCTGCAGTTTGTCCTGGCATAGCCAGTCATGCCCTCTGCCAAATCCAGGGAGAGTGGGAGGGCAGAGTGGGCAGAAGGACCCGAGGCCAAGGCCGCACCAGATGTAGATGAGGCAAGCCCAGGTGGCGCTCCCAGGGAGAACCCAAGGGATCCTCAGGTGGCCAGAGCCTCTGCTGACAAAGGGTTCAGTGAGATCAGAGCTGGGAGAAGGGGCTGCGTTCCCACAGGGGCAGCGGGGAGACCCTGGATCGGCTGATTGAGGAAGGTGTGAATTGCAGCGCACTTCATGCTGGTCTTCCACAGCTCGGGAGCGGGGAGCGGGGGGCATGGCATGGGAGGGGTCTCCGACTCTGGGGGAAGTATCGCAGCCCTGAAAAGCAAGGGCAGGAGGGCCAGCACAGGCCCTGTGAGAATGCGTTCAGGTATGAGTGTTTAGAAGGGGAACACGGTCACTTGTGTTGGGAAAGACATCACCTCCACAGTGCCCCCAGCTGGAAAAGAAACTCTTCAAGTAAATGTCAACTGGTGCTTGCACCAGGTTGCTATGGCACCCACCCCGAAAGTGCCTCTGTGTGAGCCTCCCGGGACACAGCCGTGGGTCCCATGCCCCCCAGTGCCTCCCGGGGCAGGACTCCCTGTCGCCCTCCCAGTGTCTCTGGGGCTTCTGGGTGACTCAGCCTGACTCAGGCTCCCAGTCAACGAGCTCTGGGGCTGACCTTCTACTGGTTTGCAGGTGAACTCTCTGGTCCCCACCAGGGGTTTTTCGTAATTATTAAAGTGTCTCTCTGCCCTCTGAACTGTAAAAGCCAGGGCCACAGCCCTCTGGTTCTATAGGACCAACCATGGTGCTTGACACCGCCTAGGCGCTCAACACATGACCCTGGGATGGGTGCGTGTCAATCCAGGATCTCACTGGCATTCTGTGGTCCTCCGTCCTTTCAGAGAACCCAAGGTTCTTTGTGGCCACTTGACCGTGATGCTCAGTTTTTAGCCGCTTCAGAAAGAACAGTGAGAACGCTGAGCCTGTTCAAATGACACACTCTTTTCTTAAGAGGCAAGTCAAGGCTTTGGCAAAATGACTCTCCTTTGGGGAGACCCCCCTTTTGCTTCATGGGGGAACCTTTCTTCCTGCCACATCTCACCTGCTTGGGCCCAGGGCCACTAGGCCTCTTCTAAACCATTTCCATTAAAGCTGCTGCCCAGAGCCGGTGTTGACAGGGTTCTGATAATAAATTTCTGGAGAGGACAAATGACTGATAATGCTTGGATGAATGCAGCCATTCTTGCAACTCTGGGGGCACTTCTGGGTGTGGCCTTCCATGACCACCCTATTCAAGCCCACCTTTCATTTTCTTTTCCAGGCAGTAAAGTTTTGCACACATGCCTGGAGCCCCAGATCTGTTGCATGTTGAACTTGGTGTGCAGATGCATGAGCAGTCCAAGAGGACTCAGGTCCTCATTTATGAAGCACCAGTGATTGACAAGACCTGGGCTCTATGCTCCATGAAGACCAAAACTGGGTGAGTCCCGTTGCTGGCATCCTCTGCATCGGCACAGAACAGGAGCTCGCAGAATATCTGTGAATGACATAGCTCTAGCTTCAGGGAAGAACATGGCTACCCTGGTACCCTGGGCAAGCTCAAAGAATACTAAATTGGTGGGAAGGGGAAAGGCTCCCCATCTCCCTCCAGGTCACTGAGCATGTCCTTTTGTGGGACCCACTCATGGACAGTACCCAGGTCGAAGGAGAAGTCTCAAAACTTCCCACCAGAGGAAATCAGGCTTAAAATACTGGCTACCAGATGGTCAGGCAGCCCTGGGGTGCTGTGTCTCTCATCTGAAGGCGGCTATGCGTGCAGTTTCTCAGAGCATCACAGGAACTGGGCACTCAGTCGTCATCATGCTCACAGCTCTGTTGCCTCCCTCTGGGTCCTGAGCTGCCTTGAAAGTTTAGGCAGATAGACAGACAGGCTAGTTGTGAGGCACACTTGCCCGCAGGGCTGAAACCCAGTGTGCGTCCAGCAGAAAAGTCTAACAGCCTAGTGTCCAGAACGGCAGGAAGGAGGTCTGTTGGGGTTAACTGAACACATCCCTGAGTTGTGACTCCCTTTTCTAAAAGCATAAACACCAAGAAGGCAGAGGTAAAATCTGAAGGACTTTGGTCTTAATGAGTCATGTATGTCATGTTGTGTAATAACATCATTCTGACTTAAAAATAATCTACCGGCCAGGAACAAAATGCGTTCATAATTATAAAACTGGACTAAAGTTACCCTTTTTTTTCCTCTGAAATTGCTTTTCAGAGTTCATAAATATACCTTATGCCGAGGAAGGAAAGAGTGGCATTCATCAGACGAGAGTACAACATTTTTTTTGGATTATTTATGCTTTTTTTGGTCTGATTCTAAACTCTTTGAAGAACTGAGGGACTATATAAAGCCAGTTAAGTGATTTCTTTCCACAAAACATCAAATGCAACTCGAGTTTCAGAGAGTCAGAATTCTTTAGCCATGTTCCCAAATGCCAAGAACCTTCTTTTTCATGTTTTCTGGGACTTAAGGTATTCTCTTTAAGCCTGCCATGAGTTTCAGTTGAAAATATCCAAAATGAAAGCAGGCAAGTATGCTTCGTGTGGGATTCCCATTTTCCGTAACTCAGGAGGATGAAGATCTGGTTAAGAGGAGAACAGTGGTCACTAGTCTTCCTCAGTCCCCACAATTTCCAGTTGAGTCCATGCACTCCACAGGTTTAAATGCCATTTTTACAATGAGACCACACCTAGACCCTCCCGGCTGGATTTCTTCTTTAACTTTCTGCTCCTCAGATCCCATTCCCCACTGACTTCTCTAATAGGAGATTTCAGACATTGCAAATAAGCAAGCTCAGAGCAGACTTGGTTTTCTCTTCAGACCTGCTCCCTCCCCAGTCCTTCCCTTCTTAGTAAATGGAACACCTTCCCAGGTCCCTTCCCTTCTTCACCCAAGTCCTTTCCCACTTAAAGTTTCAATCATGGCATTTTTCTTACTGGAATGTTCTCCCCAGTTCATCATGTGTCCATTTTAAACGTGGTCCATTTGAAGTGACTGCCACTAGCAAACACTTATCTAAAGCCAGTCCCTCTGGCATTTTCCACCTCAGACCCTTGTTAACTCTCTTCATCAACATCACAGCTTCAAATTGTTTTCTGTGTTTTGCTTTGCTGTTATCGTCATTGTTGACCTCCTCACTTCACTAGAAGATCCAGTGGAATGATGGGCTTGCTCACAATACATCTTCAGCACAGGGAATCGTGCCCATCATGCGACAGTTGTTGACTGAGTGATTGGATAATTGAAGGATTTAAGCCACATCTGCCTGATTTCAGGACTTAGCTCCCCTTCTCATACCCCACATGCCTTCCTTCAGAGGACAGAGAACTGGAGGAGTCCAGGGGAGGAGAGGACTTCTCTGGGAGGGCTAGTCAGAGAAGGCTTCCTGAAGGAAGAGAGATGAATCTGGAAAGATGAGGCCCTCATCTCCCCTCTGCTTTTTGATCACACCAGGTCCCATGCCACTCAACCCAAGGCATGACAAAATAGCACTGAGTCTGAGTTAAACTCACCCACATCTAGCCTAGGGAGGAAAGAAAGTGGATACCAGCTGTTTTAAGATTGCTCCCAGCACCCTTTTCCAGGCATTTAAGAGTGGCTTCAGATACTTCTGTCCCCCACCCCACGCCCACCTCCAGCTGCCTCCTACAGCTTGTCTGGTTCACTCCTTAGTATCCTCCAGATGCTGCTTAGCCCTCAAGGTTCATCGCCAGTCCTCCTCCCAGAGCTCTTAGGCAGCACATTCTGGGACTCCCATTTCCTCAAGCACGTCCCTCTTACCTAGTGTCCAGGACTTTTCTTTTCTCCCATGCACTGCCTTTGTCTCACTAGCTTGTCAGGGTGGGTTCAATTGTATCACAGTGATCAACAAATGAAGCGCTCAGGGGCTACGGCTGAGTGGTGAGCACCAACAGGAAGGGACAAGGGACAAGGTCTCACATTGCAGGTCTGTCCTGGTCTGGTGGAAGGCTCTTCTCCCCCTTGTCCTCATTCGAGGGCGCAGACCGATGGAGCCTCTGCTGTCTGAAGTGTCACTAGGCATTACGGTGGGAGGGAGGGAAGATGACATTTAAAAGCATCTACCCAGAAGTGCTACTTGTCACTTCTGCTGCCATTTACACACCTAACCTGGGAGGGAGGAGATGGAGAGGAGAGAGTATGACCCTATAGTGAAGCAGAAGCAATGGAAACATTGACAACTAACCCTCACGACCACCCTCTCTCCAATATGTTAGAACTTCCCAAAGGTTAGGGTCCGCATCTCCTCATCTGCTTTCTCCCTCTAGCGCTCTCCTGCAGCTTGGGTGAGTAAGGGCTCACCTCCCAACCAGCAGAGTCTGTCTTTTCCCCTGTGGGGTTTGGGTGTATGGGATAATTCGACTGAAGCAGTCAGGCAAGCCTCTATCCAGAATTTTGGATCCAATGCATGGGCGCATACCACTCTCTGCGCATGCTTTCTAGTCACAGATCCCATTTCTTTCCCTGTGAGTAGCCACCACCCCGGCTCCCTCACACCCATACCCGAGACTCCAGCCCGACCATTGCCAGCTCGAGCCACATCAGAGGCAAGGGTGACCAGTCTTCTGCCTGATTTTGAAGACAAAACAACTTTCTATTGACTAAAGTATGTTGAACTCTTTTTCAAAGGCCAGCATGGAGTAAAGTGCTTTATTGTATGTTTAGATGGATTCTTGACACAAGCAGGTCCAGATTCTCCTATCATGAAGGCAATTTTACAGTTGAAGACACTAAGGTCAGAGAGCTTTGCAAATGTACTCAAGGTGCCCAGCTGGTGAGCGGATCTTTGGGCTCTTCCCCGGCTGAGTCCCCACGCCACCTGCCTTGTGACTGGGCCCAGGGCCGAAGTGGTGTGTGGTGCCAAAGGTCAGCTCTTGGAGCCCGTCACCAGCTCCCAGGGGAACTAAGTGTTCTCTGTGGGCACCTTAGGGTACAGATAGTGGTGGAATTTACCACTCGGGACAACAAGGTTCAGTGTGACTTCTGTTTGATAAGCTAGGATTTTATGTGTTTAGAAGCCAGCAAATCAATCATGAAGTGGCAGTGTGTTTTAATGGACACTTTGGAGTACATCCAGTCAGCCAGCACCCAGAGGGAGAGACTTGAGGGGGTGCAGGCTGCTGGGAGGATGAGAGAGGCAGGCGCAGGAGGTGGGACTTCCCACCTGCTGCCCAGGCGCCAAGCGGGGCTTCTGGGACAAGTGTCTTCATTTCTTAGAGCCTCCCTTTCCTCATCTGAAAACGTGGGCAGAGACAGTCTCATTTCTGCTTTGTAATTCAGGCTCTATGGTAATAACTCCAAGCATCTCCACTTAGAAGACTCATTAACAATACGAAAAGTATTAGTGATAATAATAGCTATCTTATACTGGTGCCGTGTGTCAGATGAGCTGCTAAGAACCCTACAGGTGTTATATTTTTGAAGGATCCCATTAATACATTAGACACGTGCAGCTTAAGCAACTTAAAAAATGTGTCAGAGCTCATATGGCGCTAGAGATCCCACGAAACTTCGTTACCTTTCTCTCAGCCACTGAGGTTCGTTGTGGAGTGTTGATGATAATGGAAGACATGAGAGCAATGGTAAAGATGACCATGATGATGATGGTGGTGGAGATGATGCTGAAGACTCATGTTCTCCAACTTTTTGCTAATTAGCTCCCTCATTCTTAGCGTCTTCCGGAGGTTCAAACCTCTCTTGCCTACCGAGGTGATAAGTGGATTGGCTTGTAGGTGAAAGGTACTAGGTAGGCATGAGCATTCCTCCCATCTTCAGTCTCAGTTCTTCCTCAGGGAGCTCTGTGGAGTCACAGGCCAGGAGACACCCTCTTGGTAGGTTTGCTGGGGGAGTAGTTGGCCCAGAATCCCATTGAGGCAAACTGCTGGGTACAGCACCTCCTGGCCTGAGGTGTCTTTCCAGTATATTGCTCTGGCCAGCTCTCATTCCCTCCAGCCTAGCACAGTTCCATGTTTCCCAGTCTGGAAGACACTTTCTTGTCCTGTCTGCTTTGATCCTAGTCATACCTAGGGCCCAGCTCAAGAGCATATAGTTGTTCAGTTTGTCCATCTGTCCATCTATCCATCCACCATCCACCCTTCTCTCCATCTTCCATCCATCCACCATCCACCCCTCTCTCCATCTCTCCATCCATCCATCCATCCATCCACCTATCCATCCACCCATCCATCCACCTACCATCCGCTCCTCCCTCCATCCCTCCATCCATCCACCATCCACCATCCATTATCCCTTTATCCATCCATCCATCCATGCACCCATCCACCATCCCTCAACCATCAATCCATCCATCCACCATCCATCCATATTTTTCAGCCATGTGCATTAAGGGTCAGGCACATGTAGACAAATGAGCATAATTGGGTCAGACACAGGTTTAATGTGTCCCTTCTCAACTGTGTGGTAGAGTAAGTTATCTTCTGAGTTTGGTTTCTTATCTGAAGACTGTGACTCATCAGTGACACTGATGAAGCTCTGGCCCTCCACAGCCCTGCCATGGACACTAACACCCTCCCTCCAATCCCCTTGCATAAATGATGTTTCCTTCCCTCTTGTTCCCTCTCAGTCCCTTTACACCCCCAGCCTTCCCTGCCTGTGTAATTGAGTGAGAACACATGAATTCAGCAGGACGCTAGTAGCCAAAAAGAAAACTCTGCACTCCACAGGCTGGTCTTCTTGTGACTGCATGGCACAGAGGCCAAGGCTAGTTTCCAAACAAAGACTTAACAAAAGCTGGCTGGCTCCCCAGATCACTGTGCCATTCTGCATGACATGGGTCTAGCTTGGGTGACCTTTCCAGAATATGGGGAATTCAGCTAGGCTCAAGGTCCTTCCTTCAGGTCTCCAGGGGCTGTCCCCTCTGCTCCCTCTGAGCCAGGTTTGCCAGGGCAAGCCCTTGGTGATGTGCCCAGCCCATGAGTCAGAGTGCCCTCTGCAGTGCCCCATGTGGAGGGGCGTGTGTGTACAATGAAGGCCTGTGGTGGCAAGAGAATGCTGGGGTTCCTTATTTATCTTGATTTGTCCCATGCAGAGCTTATGGAGGAAAGAGCCTTGAAGTTTCTGCCCTTGGCCTGATGCAACTTGGTCTTCCTTAGAGGGCACTCCAGCATCTGGCAAGACTGACCTCTTTAGGATGTTAAAGTGAAGCCAACTTTGAGGCGTGGGGGCCAGGGGACTATGCCATTGGACACTACCCAGAACCATGTGTGAGGGAGATGGTGGAGGTAGAGACCTAACCATCATTCAGGGCCCTCTGGCCATATGCCTTAGAGCTGACCACTAGCAGGAACTTCTACATGACCTCAGGCTCTTGGGAGGTTGGAAGGGGTTAACCAGGTTGGTATTTTTTGTTCAAGCCTTTGCCTTCGGGTAAATCCAGAGATAAAAGGCTTTCAGCCACTCTGGCTTCTCCTAAAACACACACACACACATGCACCCCTTCCTCCCAGTTCCAGTCTCTGGAGTCGCAATGCCTGAGTGGGAGACCTTGTTTGACCTCACCCTGCAATCGAGGTTGTTCCCTCCCCAATCCCAATGGTGCAGTCAAGGATACCATCAAGCTGGGTCCTCTTCCCTCTGCTACACAGCTCCATGTCCCTGCCTGTCTCTCAGCAGAAGGAACCCCTGACTGAGCCTCCTTTCTCCAGTGTTGGTGGGTACTCTGAATCCCTTTAATAGACTGGTTCCCATTGCCTGTTCTTTCTAACATGCCCTGCCTTCCTCTTCATGTCAAAAACACAGAAAGAAAGCAAGAGCAGGGAAGAACCTAATGAAACGTGCAGATGAAGGATAGGGGGTAGAAGTTAAGACTAGTAGTCATAGGGATGCAATTATGTCTTCTGAGAATTCAAAAAAAAAAAAAAAAAACAGAGGAGAATGGGGCAGGGCAAAAAAGAAAGGGAGGCAGAGGACAGAAAAACTGAGGTCTGGAGGGTGCAGCCAGATCCCTCCCACGTGGGCTTCGCTGATGAAGTTTTGGCTGGGCTCTGAGAGAGCGAGGGCTCATTGCAGTCTGGGCTCGGAGTTGGCAGCTTTACACTCCAGTGGGTCCCCAGCCTGGAAGGAAGTAATAGCAGGGAAAGAAGAGGCAGGTAGAGTCTGTGGCCAGGAAAGCCTCTTGATCCATTATGGAATCACATGCTAACAAAAGTGTGTAAAAGTGTGTGTGTGTGCGTGCACGCACATGGTCCTTTTGAGTATTATTCTTTCTTCCTCATTCACTAAAAATGCTGAACAAGAATATGTCTCCACTGTACTGACCTCCCCCCTCCAACCTAGGCACCAGGGTCCACAGGTCTGCGCTTTGCCTTCATCCCACAGGGTAGACCCACTACTGTCACCATGTGGTCCTCCTCATTGCTACCTCAGTTCCAGCAGCACAGTAAAGATGCTCAGCCCTATCAGATGCAGGTGTGACCTCAACTCTGCTGTGTACATCCCTTGGTTCCCTCCTCCATGGTGGGCATGGCGACCTCCAGCCATCAGGACCAGGGCGGTCCTGCCAGACACTCAGCATATGGAGAGTGTCCAATGTGCAGGGGAAAGCAGGCCAATCTCCCTACCACTTTGGAAAGTAGATCAGGCAGACATTACTGCCACCATCATTTTTATCATTCTATGACTGAAGAAAGCCAGGGCTCAGCCGAGTCACTGACTTGTCCTGTCAGCAGCCTGGCTGCTTTAGCCCTGCCCACATGATGGGCGCTGTGCCCAGAGCTCCAGGCACAGCCCAAGGGCTCCTCCTCCACTGTCCAGCAAGGTCCATGCTGTCTGCCAGCCTGTAGGCAAGGCTCAAAGCAAATGCGTTGACTGGAAGAGTTAAGTCCTTGAAAGCAAGGGTCTCCATTTGGGTAGCTCAGTGACATTGTCCGCAGCCACTGGAAGGTTCCCTTCCAGAACCAGCTCTGTAGACAATGGAATACTCATCCTGTAGGCTTGGCTTCTCAGCCTGCAATTGCTTTATATACCCAGGGCTTTTCAGCAACATGTCTGTGTCTGGGAGCAGTGACACCAGGCGGGCCCATCAGAAACCATCTGGTTTTAGTCCTAGGGATGCCAGTACCTCCTACGGAATTAAAGTGCAGGTTCCTCAAATGCCCCTCGAGAACCTGATTCAGCAGGTGTGTGAGTGGGGTGCAGAGTGGGGATAGACATCTCTGTGTCAAATCCCTGGGGGAATGCTGGAGCCAGCCTGACTTGGAGACCCTTGGGGTCAGCCCTGTATGAGCTTAGCAGTGGTTATGACCAAGGGTTCCTGTACTTTCAGTACCTGTGGCACCTGGGCATGGTACTGAGGAGGGCTTATCGTTATCCATCCTGTTTCTCAATTGCTTTATCTATAAAATTAGATGATGATGGTAGTGTGATGAGAGTCTTATGTCATGTGCTGCTATATCAGAACGTCAACTTCCTTCAAAGCAGATGGGTAGGATGGAGGTGTCTCTAATTTGGTTCCTCCTGGAGCTTCCTCAAGACAGTGAAGCCAGAAACCTGGCCCCACATGCAGGAAGAAGGCAGAGCCTCCCAGATTCCCCTATAAGACACAGATCCCTTTCCTTGGGAGCCCACAATTCAATGGAGACAACAGAAGAGAGACCAACAGGAGGGATTTTTTTTTCCAAAGCCCAAGTGAATGCAAAAGAGCATTTCCATGGTTACTACACACTCATATTTCTTTTTTTAAATACAAGACGGAAGGCAAACTGCCTAGAGGTTTCTCCCAGTTCACTGGCCACAGGGAGACTAGAGGCCAAGGCAGGGTGGGCTGCCCACCAACGGTCCCTCAGTGTAGCCTTGACCTGCCCATTTCCAGGGCTGGACCAGGAAGCGAGAAGCCTCATGCTATGGTTGTCAGCCACACTTGCAGAGCCAGCAGCCAGCTCCCTTCCAAGCCAAACCAGAGAGAAGGATGTGATTGTCCAGTTAATTTTAGTCAGCTATGAAACCTCAGCCCAGCTCCAGTGACAGGGGTAGAAATTAGCATCCTTGTGACCAGTGACATTTCCTAAAATGTAACATGTTTACAACTTTGCTCTTTAGTTTAAGTGACCAAAGGAAGGGAGACTCCTTTCCCTTGGGCTGTATCACAGGAGAGGTGAATGTCAAGGTTCCCTGGGACAGCTTCCCAGACCCTGGCCTTTCCCCTACAATGTGTGCAGCTGGGCGCCCTCTCCTCGCACGGAACCCAGGAACCTACCAGCTTCTGCTCTGAAGGCTTAAGGCAAGCCCTCTTCCTGGGTGGCTTGCAATTCTTGCTAAGTATAGTTGCATGAGCTCTGGAAGAATGCCACCTCAATGTCTGCCCTGTTTCTACTTTGCCTGTTTCCTATTTTCTGCAAATTACAGGCCCATTCATTCATGAGCTTGCTGTGAGATCCTAGAAAAGATATGTTGGTCTCTGCCCCCTGGTTCCTGGCAGGAGGTTCCTGAAACCTTGTCATTTCCTCGGTGATAAGAGCATCTTTTGTTCAAATATATGGATTTTTTAACCTGTTCTTGGCACAAGTGTCTTGAAACCCTTGTAGTTTCCTCGGTGATAGAAATGTCTTTTATTCTAACGAGGAGACTGGATAGGCTTCTGGATGGCTCCCGGAAAGGGGCTGGTCACCAGAAAGACCAAGTCATGGTTAGAAGCTTAGAACTTTCCTCCCCACCCCCAACTCTCTTGAGCAGAGAGAAGCGCTGAACTTGGAGTTAATGATTGATCATGCCTACATGATGAAACCTCCATAAAAATCCCCGTGGTACAGGGTTTGGAGTGCCTCCAGGTTGGTGAATGCATTCACACAGGGAAGGTGACGTACCCCAACTCCTCGGGAACAGGAGCTCCTGTGCTTGGGATCCTCCCAGACCTCACCCTTTGTCTTCATCCAGCTGTCCATCTGCATCCTTCCGTAGCCTGTAATAAACTGAAACACGTCAGTGCTTCCCTCACTTCTGTGAGTGGCTCTAGAAAGCTAATCAAATCCAGAAATGGGGTCTTGGGAATCTCTGGTTTACAGCCAGTCGGTCAGAGGTCCCGGGAGCTGCCAGGACCGGTGAAGGCATCTGAAGTGCAGTGCGGGGAAGTAGGAACCGCTAGTTGAGCCAGTTGGTCAGAAGCATGGGTGCAATTCTGGCCTTATTAACTGACATCTAAAGTAGGGACAGGGGACACTTGTGTAGAACTAAGCCCTTACCCTGTGGGGTGAGTGCTATTTCTGGGTCGATAATGTCCGAACTGAATTAAATTGTAGAATGCTCAGCTGGTGCCACTGAGAAGTGCTTGGTGTAGGGGGAAACCTTCACACATTTGGTGGCCAGAAGTGTCAGAAGGGGAGTGTTCTGTGTGACTAGTATAGGAGAGACACAGGAGGGAAAAAACTGGGCTTTTCCCAGCTCAGGAAAATGGGGTACGTTTTTCCAACACAGCTTCTAATCCACTAACAGAAAAGCCCCTGGTGTGTAGCCTCTGCCAAATCCACAAAAGGGTAGTCAGAACGCAGGCAGAGCGCTGTGCGTTTGAATGGTGATGGCCACAAGCCCAGACAGTACAGAGAGCAGCAGCTCTCACGTGTCCCAGGGTGTCTGCATCGGCCTGTGCTCACTCATCACGTTCTGCATAACCCCGGAGACTGGCACAGAGACCGGCATTCACTTCCTCATGGGGAGATGGAGGCTCCATGGAGTGAACGACCTGCCCCTTGTCGCAGCTAGTGCTAGAGTCAGGCTCTGAAGCCAACCCGCCAGGTTCTGTGAGCCTTAACCCCTGGGCCCCCCGACGCTGTGCTCTGCTTCCTGTGACAGCTCAGAGCAGCGTGGTGCAGATTCTCACAGGTCTTAGCATGGACTGTGCCATCTGCGGACCCAGTTGGAATGTGTCAGTATTGATCTCAACCACGGACAATCATCACCTCTGGCTCTCAATCCCGGCTGCCCATAGAAAGCATCTGGGGGCTTGTTAACTGTCCAGTGTCCTGGAAATGATTCACCAAACCCCTTCAATCGGAATCTCCAGAAGGAGTCAGGCCTCAAGGAGTCTTAAAGCTCCGTCGCTGGTCGCGGTTTACGGGAAGGTCCAGAAGCACTGCCTGGCGTGGGATCAGCAGGAGCCAGAGGCTCTGTTGGGCAAACCCCTTCTTGCTTTGCCATAGCCTGACCCCCCTTGTAGATGAGCTGGATACTGCCAGCTGCAGTCGGCAGGGGGGTGTGTCTGGACACGTGTGGTTTTATCATCAAAAGCCGCTTATTTACCCTCCTTCAGAAAGTACCACTCAATACCGGCTTTGCCAAAGGCAAGGGTTGTTTCTGACAAACATTCTCTAATCTGTGATCAGAGAATGCTGGTTGCTTGGTACTTAAGGCTGGTTGACCTCGTGGCAAACTTCGCCTGAAAATTTCCCTGCTTTTACTGCCCAGTGACATGAAACCTGGCGTCTACTGGCCCACCTGGGCCGGAAGGGTCAACAGGTGACAGCGGAACTCTCCTCAGGTGATATGACAAGCGCCACGACATGTTGACTGGGGCCTGGTGTGTGGTCCGTGGATCTTATTTGGTTAAACTCTCTTTGGTTAAAAAGATTTTGATGACAAAAATGAGAGGGAAGAAAATCCATAACTCTCATCCTTCCAGGCCTTTCCCACAAGTATACTTTATGGATGTATTCACTGTCTCTGGGACTTGCCCAGGCTGCTGTCTCTCACCACTCACCACCCAGGCCTCCAGAAGCAAAGCTATGTGAGCTCTGTCCAGTGCTAGCCATCCAAACTGCCTCTCTCTCCTCACTCTTCTAAATTCCAAGAATATTTTGTACATGCAACTTTTTCTTTTTCCTGGATTATTCCTTTAACATAAAGCTTATAGAACTGGAATTACTGGCTCAAAACTTTTAAAAGACTCTATTACCAAATTGTTATTTCCAAGAAAGTTGCATTACTATATCATCATTAATATTAAATACATAGCAGTCCCCGTATAATTTCATCAGGGTTGCTGTTTTTTTCCATTAAGCCATTTTTGGACAGTTTAATAGACCAGATAGTGCTATATTATTGTCGTACCATGCATTTCTTTGATTACTAGCAAGATTTATTCATTCGTTCTTTTGTTCGTTCGTTCATTCATTCATTCATGCATGCTTTTAATGATGAATTGATTTACTGGATGCCCAGGCACTGTTCTAGGCATTTTAAAGACAGTAGTGAAGAAAACAGTCTAAAGTCTCCACCCTGAGGAAGTTACCTTCTAGTGAGCATTTTCCTGTTTGTACTCTGACAACCACGTGACTCAGTAACAGACGGGCTTGGCTTATGAGCAATATCCACATAGCCGTGATACAGCAGGGCTACTCCATACCCCATTTTGTGGGCGGCATGGTGAGAGCTTGCTTCCTACCACCCCCTCCATGCTTCATCCCACCCAGTGCCCTGGATTTCAGTTCCTGCTCTTCCCTGCTTTATGTGGATGGCAGACAGGCAGAGCGGGGCAACACCACCATGATATGAGGACACCATCTGAAGCCTGCCAGTCATGGAAGCCCACTGTGTATGCCACTGGAGAAGCAGCAGCAAGTTGCGACCTCAAGATAAAATCTGGGACAGAGATCAAAGGATTAGCCTGCTCAGCGTGGCCACACATCTGTCCCGACTGGATGCAAACTGGAGGATCTTCAGTCTCCTAGCCGATGTCCATTTCCAAGACAGCCAGTCCTAGAGCCATGTTTTCTCTCCGGAGAATGAATTGAGAAAATATGATTGTGAAAACACCAAGAATATTCTCAGTAAAGGAGGTTGATCGTTAGATACATCCTACTGGCTCTCATGTTCAACCTCCACTACTGAGAATGTTCTTCATGGCTCCATGGTACTTGACGGGATAGAAAACCACAGCATAGCCAAACAGGCACCTTCAGAGCCTTAAAAAGGTGAGGATACATGGCAGTTTTGTCCAAAAAAGACAGGCTGCGTTCCATCAAAAGACTTTGATTTAATTTTGTCCCCAAACAGAGAGAGAGAGAGAGAGAGAGAGAGAGAGAGAGAGAGAGAGAGAGGAGAGAGAGAGAGTTACCGACAAGTATATTTGTTCTGTGAAAGGTTCTGATTCTTGTATTCAGTGACTTTGCCCCCAAAGCCCCGAGTACTTGCATAAGATCCCTCTTAGTTCTAGAGAAATGGGCAATTTTGAAAATGTGTCACACTTGATGTTGCGAGTTTACTGGAGGTCATTTTGTCACCACAGACAAAATATGTTCCTTCTTTCAAATTCTTTTTGAGTAAAATAGTGCCTTGGACCAATATCATCCCTCTTTTAGAGACTTATCAGCAACATCTCTTGACAAGTAAAAAGTCTGTCTTTGCCTGCAGCAAAGGACATGAAGCTCCATCACTGTTACACAGGTTGATGTTTTGGTTCAATCTTCCTCCAAATGCAAGTGTAGAAAGGATTAAAACATTTTTAAAAAGTAGGGAGTAAAATCTGGGCTTCTTTTGAAAATAACTTTAAGGAATGAAATAGGAGTTTGGTGATTGAAATATTGATAAAATTAGACATCGGCAATGCAGCGCTCTCTCAGCCCCTCACCAGTATTTTCTGCCATAACCCCGAGCCCTGGGGCTCCCACAGGGCATGCAGTCACTGCCTGTGCTGCTTATGCATCAACCATTTCAGCTTGTGACTATGATGGACAGCAGGGAATTCAGCATAGACCCAGGCTAGTTATTCCACTGGGTTCTTCATCGTGGGTGTTTGAGGACATTTTTGAAATGTCCCGGCCCTACACCTCTGTGGGGGCCCCACACCTTGGTGTGTGTCCCACTGGGGAGCTTCCCTCCTCAGGGCACTTGCTCTGTAGCCTGGTACCTTGTCCCAGCACCAAAGTGGAGACGAGGGCCCTGTATCTGTGCTAGAGATCTCCTAAGGGGTGGCTTATCATGCTGCTCAGTTATTCACCCAGCGTTTTTCCCAAATGGAAAACCAGGGAAGGTTGCCCTGTCTGCAGAAAGAGATGCAATGTGCTCATGACAACAGCTGTTCCTTCTTACTTAGTGTCTCCCCTGGGTAGACCTGGCTCCCTTCAATCAGCACTAATGTTCTGCTAGGGGCTGGCTTCCCAATCCAGCGCAGAAACTCAGCAGAGATCCATGTGTAGTGATTTTAATCAAGCTTTTATTCAGCATTATGTCTTTCTCCTGCCTCTACATGGCTATAATGATGATGATCTGACACACAGAGAGATATAGAGAGATATAGATATACACACACCAGCCTCAGCACATGGGGCTGTAGGTTTTACATGGCCTGTGCATTAGCTGCCTGAGTCACCTGACCTACAGGGGTGTGCTGGCTTTTTATATTTTGACAGAAACAATACTATGACTGTATGATATCCACCCAAAGTAATGGCATGATCTCTTTGGAAGTGAGTAGAGAATGAACTGCAGAGTTATTAAAATTTATTTTTAAATTGCAAATTTGTTATTAAAAGACACCTTCAGGCACACCCCAGTGGCTCAGGCGTTAAGTCTGCTGCTGCTGTGGCATAGTGTGTGTGAAGCCCAGAGACCCTGGTTAGAGACTCGGGCCCCAGGGGAACAGCCAACGTGAACAACTAAATAAATGAATAAGTAAATGCTTCTTCCTCCTCCTCTCTGTCTCTTCTTTCCTGCCTTACTCGCCTTCATTCCTTCCTGCTTCCTTCCTCTTAAAAACAAAAAACGAAAAAAAACGAATTATTTCCAGACTTAAATGCATAGTGATGTGTTATATGTATTATTTGGGTTTTCCAGGGTAAAACAGGAAAATATACGTGGTGTGATTGAGAGTTTCCCAACATGGCACCATCAATTCGTTCTCTCCTCTACACAGGTCCCATACCTCCACTGAGTGGTGGAGTCTATTCTCCTCTCCTCTGTGGACCCAGCTGCTTAGGTGACTTCCCTGACCAAGCAGATCCCGTGGCAGTGTGTGCTGGGATTCCTGAGTCCAGGCCTTAAGTGGACTGGTGACATCAGCTTCCTCCCTGCCTTCCTGCACCGTAATGCCCACGCCTGGAGAAGCAGGGGCACACAGGCCCTGTGTGGAAGAGAACCAGGGACTCTGGTGACAGCCCGGCTAAGGTCCCAACCAGCAGGAAGCTTCCACATGAGGGAGGGAGTCGTCCTGGAGACACCTGCCGCCCCAGATGACCTGACCAGCATCATGTGGAACAGAGAAGCTGCCCAAATGCGTCCAGTCATACCACAGAATCAGGAAGAATAACACAATGACTTGTTTTAAGTTTCTGAATTTTGTGGTGGTAGCAAATTAAAAATAAAAAACAAAAAAAACATTTGGCGCAGTGACTGGCTCCAGGTTGTGCCACCTGTATTAATCAGGGCTTCCACGGATGCATGTGCCTGCGTTGACGGTAGACAGATGACAGACAGACAGACAGACAGACAAACAGACTGATGATAGATAGAGGACCAAAAATCTGCAGGGTAGACTGACAGTGCAAAAGTCTGGACATAGTCAATGCTACAGTTTTGAGTTCAAAGACTAAAACCTCTCAGGCAGAACTGTGTTGCAGTCTGAAGGCAGATTTCCTTCCTCTTGAGGAGACACCTCAGTCTCTATCTCAATATCCACAACTGATTAGAAGCCCACCCACATAATGGAGGGTCCTCTTCTCTGCTCAGAATCTTCTGATGTAAAAGCTAATTTTCTATATATGCTGTTATGGTGCAGTGTTCTTTCAATAATATGTGTGTGTGTATGTATGTATGTACGTATGTATGTATGAATGTATGTGTGTACTATTGGGTTTCCCAGGGTGAAATAGGAAAATGCACGTGATGTGTCTGAGTTTCCCAGGGCGGCACCATCGATGCATTCTCTCCCTCTACCCGGGTGCCGCACCTCCACTGAGTGGGGGAATCTATTCTCTCCCCCTCTGTGAGTCCCAGCGGGTTTTGTCCAAATTAATTAATTAATTAATAAACATATGTTGATCACATTGGGAAAACACCCTTCAAAACAATATCCAGATGAGTGTCTGATCAAACTACAGAATATGGCTTAGCTAAGTGGACACATAAAATGAGTCATCACAGAGTGAAGCTCCCTGAGCTACATTCAGGGAGGCATTCAGACTGGCACAGAAGAACACCACGCCTCTGTTATGGCTGGACACAACGAAGCGGGATAACCAGAGTGAGTCATGGGCCAGGCGCTGTGGGAATGTGCGCTGGCTTCAGTCCCTTGAGTGCAGAAAAGATGAAGAGAACACACCTCCTTCGGATAAGCCCACTGCCCCTCCTGGCCCAGTGACTTTATAAACCACAGGACAATCTCCAGTTCCTCTCTGTGTGAGCTCAGCCCTGAAAAGAGAGGAGAGATTTTGCTCACTTCTAGGTCCAAAGATCTATCTTGGAGAGCCCAGGTTCTCACCATCAAAGGTGAGGAGTATGAAGACCAGATGGGAATGGGGCTGATCATTCATAATAAAATGGAGCTTGGTACCAAATTGCGTTTTCACCATTCCTGAATTGCTAGTAACAGTGAGCTTATCGACACATTGGCTCCAAATGGTGCCAGGTTGAGTTTTAGGTAAACTTTAATTTTTATGACACAGACATTAACAACCTTTGCTTTTGCCTTTTTTTATTTAGGACATCTGTACAGGATTAGTAGTAACGGCCCTCTGCTCGGGCCTAGCCCTCCCTCTCATCAGACCTGTCTTTTTAAGCACAGAGTGGATCCCGTGATTCCCTTGCTACAACCCCTTCCTGGTTTCTTCTTGCTGATGGCAGTTTCCCAAAATGTAGTGTGTGACACCCTCGATGGCTGTAGATGACACAGGGGTGAATTTTTTTTAATAGTGATATTCCAATTTTCATGGCCATCTTTTATTTAAGACAAGCAGATGGTTTTCCATTTTGGGTAGTACAGTGACAACTCTTTCGTTCTTGGCATGAAGAACGATAATAGGTTAACAGATCAGGGAAATGGCAGCAGCCATGCTGGTGGACCCCCACTGAACTGGGGGATGGCACGACCCAGGGGACTCTGCAGACTGCCCCTGCCCTCTCTCCTCTCTTGGTGGCCTCCCTTATCTCACACAACAGCAAAGAGCCAGCAAGTCCCAGGACTTGCTGTAGCCGTTGCCAATCTCTGGTATACTAGCTGTAATACTCTGCCCAGAATCCCATCATGACCAACTGGGAAACTCCTACTGATCTTTCAAAACCCAGTTCAGAAGTTGCCACTCTCAGAAAGCTTCCTCCTACTCTCCTCCTTCTCATGGGCCTTGGCAATACTGATCCCTCCTGGGTAAGCCTCATTCCAGGAATATGGGCCTTTTAGGAAATATCTCCAGACTGGGTACATACAGCTCCAGAAACTGCAGGCTTCAGTGTCTGAGAAAAAGACCCCTAATCCTGCACTGGTATCTACGCTAATGTGGGCAGCAAGTTGTAATAGCAGGGAAGACTACTTATTTTCCACACTAGCCCCCAAGTGGCAGAGCCTTGTCTTAAAGGGCTCACTCTCCACCCATTTCCCAAACCAGCTTCCCCTTTCTCAACACCCACACTAGATGGGAAAAACAATGACACGGTTCCTCCTCCCCTTAAAATAATGAGATGACCTGGGTTCTTTTTAAAGGGAGCAGCAGATATTCCCTTCTGGGGAGAGCTCTGAAAAAATTTTCCTGCCGCAAGGAGAATACACAGCGGGGAAAGGGGACCCTGGCTGAGAAAGGAGGAGGCAGACCCTATGCAAAGAGCTGATCACGTCACCACCCCCTGTATAAAATGCTCTCTTACACAGAAGTCCAAACTCCTTATTCTATCCTAAAAGGTTCTATGTGAAGGGCTCCTGACTGTCTCCTTGTCTTCATGAACAAATGGGTTTACCTAGAGGGAAACGCAGAGGATAGGAACACAGCATTCCTGACATCCCAGAGACCTCGCTTCTGTATTTATGTAACATCTCAGAAGGTTCAGAGACATCCAGTTGAGTCTGGGTCTGTCAGCTCCTCCAGAAAAATGTCAGTGGAGATTGCGTAAATTTTGCAACTAGACCTCTAAAGTATCAGTTGTGTAGAAAGTACTGATGAGCAAAATCTCCCAGTGGCTATAAATATGCTTATAAAGCAGCAGTGAGCAGCAGTTACAAGGAATAGTGACCTGGCAGAGGTGGGGAGTGATGGCCACGTGGTCTTGGTGAGCAGTGGTGACACAGTGTGGTGACTACGCAGGGACTGGAGGGAGTAGTGGTGACCTGGTGGTCACGGTGAGTGGTGGTAACTCAGAGGTCATGAGAGTGGAGGGACCTGGTCGTGGTGAGTGGTGGGGAACGGGTGTCATAGCGAAGTAGCACACTGAGTTGTGGAAAGCATGTTGCTCCTCTAGGCAGTTTGGTGGGGATTCACATCCTTGCTTAGGCCCATCCTACTGAGACCTGGGTTATGTGAGATGGTGAGGCTGTCTGAGCGTCCTGTAATGCGTGGTGCTACTGACCTTGGGAGTTTGCTGGAATGGTTCTCTGATCGAGCATTCTTTCCAGCACATGCAAAGTCCAGTGGTTCCCCACAGACAATGCAAAACAGAGAAAACGTGCAAAACTGGTGAGCAGTTCTAGGAACCCAGGCCCTCTGCTACCCTGTCTCTCCTCCCTGCCTGACCACGGTGTCATTAATTCTAGAAAAGGCTTTGCAGAGTCACAAGATATTCTTGTAGGAACTAGATTTCTGTTGTAAATGGCTGTATCTGGTCAGAACCACCTTAGTGACAAGATCTGTTACATGTGGGGTGTCAAGCGCAGTCCTTTATTTCTGGACCCTTCGCAGTAGTGGGGTTCAGAAGTCTCCTCAGGGAAGCAGAAAAGCTTGGAATCATTCTCTGCTGAGAACAAGATTGCCAACAAAGTGACAAAGATTCGGATCTTAAAAGTTAAGAAACTGTAAGAACAGAAAATTTTGTAGATTATGTAAAAGTAAATGAAATGAAGACCACGGAATCTTTTTGTAAAACGAGCAGCCTAGGGGACAAGCTCGTTTTGACATTAATGTAGTCAGAGGGAACTCGAGTTTGTGGTCAGCCCTAGGTACTTTCCATACCCATGAGCCGCCACAAGGACCCAACTCCAGCAGAGCGCAAGTTCAGATTCTCTAAACCAAAGAGAAAAGTCCCAAGTGGGGTTAACTGGCAGCCACATGCTATAGACAGCCCAGATCTGAAAACAAAAGTGTGTGGAAAGAACCATGATCTGGTGGTTTCTAACATAAGTATTGTGTCTCTCTCACAGTTATGTGCTTAATAGTGCAGAGGCAGTGTCAGGCAGGTTCCAGCTACATGTGTAGACTGTGTGCAGCTATTTACAAGCCAGTCAGAGAAAAGTCCTAAGAGTAAAATCTTGACACCCGCCATTGTTTATTTGGGCGGGGGGCAGCGGGGGGCATAGCTTTCCAGCCACATCATACACACACACACACACAAATGCATGTATTTTAAGGAGACAATGTAAATTTTCACTTATGTGGACATACATCCAGTATCTGCCAATTTTTTTTTTTTTAAAGAAAAGGTGCAGGCAGGAATGAAGGTGAGTAAGCAGGAGGACAGAGAGAGGAGGGAGAAACACTTTAGTTAGTCTTCATTTAGTTGTTCACACGGGTTTTTCTCCCCACCCTCCTCACTCCACTACACGCACACCTGGACACAGGACTCAGATTCAGGATTCAACTCCGGGGTTTGTGGTCTGGTCCCTCCAGAAGAGATTAAACTAACTTCTACTCCACCAGAGTATGCTCTGCCAAAAGTTTCTTAACACACCTTTGCAATCTCTCTCCCAGGCCACCTTTCCCCTTCTCCTTCCATCCTTACTTGCTTATTTGATATCACTGAAGATTTTCAGTTTCTAAAATTTTTATATAAATGGAATATGATAGTCCTTTTTTTCTTACTAATTTTAGTGAAGATAAGTATTTCTGAGATTTAGCCATGCTCATTTTATCATTTCTATTTTCCTCTTCATTTTTTTTTTTTTTTCAGTGAGTAACTGTTCATTTTATCAATATAGCACTAGCTGTTGTTTTTTCCATTATTCTGTCATTGGACAATTTGCTTCCAGTTTGGGGCAATTACAAATAAAGCTGTTATGAACATCTGTGCACACATCTTTGTATGGGCACCTTTTATCTTGGAATTAAATGACTGGGAAATATAGCAGGTGCATTTAACATTTTTTTCTTTGAAAGTGGTTATATAATTTTAAATTCCCACTCACAATGAATAAAGATTCTAAGTCCATTTCTTTATCAGCACTTGTTATGGTCAGTCTTTTTAATTTTAGCCATTCTAAGATAATGTATAGATTACAATGTGATTTTAGTGTGCATTTACCTAATCACTAATGTTGCTTGGCATGTTTTTAGCTGCTTATTGCCATCTATATAACCTCTTGGAGAAATGTCCATTCAATCATTTGCCCACTTTATTTTTAATTGAGTTTTCTCTTTTCTTACTGAGTTTTGAGATTTCATAATGTAGCCTGGATATAAAAGTATTCTAAAATGTGTACTTTGCAAAAATTTTCTCCTAATCTGTGATTTGTCTTTTCATTCCCTGAATGATATCTTTCAAAAAGCAGACATATTTAATTTCAATGAAGTCCAAGTTATCGACTTATTTTTCATGAATTATATATTTGGTAACACATCTAAAAACTGCCTAACCCAAGATCACAAAGATTTTTCTCCTATTGTTTTTTTCCCTGAAGTTTATAGCTTCCAATTTTACTTTGAAATCTATAATCTATCTTGAATATATAAATATATATAATGCAAGTTATAGACTCAGATTCACTTTTTTTCTCATTGTTCCAGTGCCATTTGATGCAGAGGTTGCCCTTTCTCCATGGAATTGCTTTTTTACCTTTGGCAAAACCAGTTGTCCAAATGTGTGTGTTGGTATGTATTTTAGGTATCTGATATATAAAAAATGATAGTATTTGATATTTTCCATAACCTTGCTAATTCACTTTTCAGTATTTTTTGTAGATTCCGACATTTTGTATACACATGACTGTACATGTGAATCTTTCTAGTCTATGCCATCGATTTCTTTTTCCTGCCTTATTGTTTTGACTAGCACTTCAAAATCTATGCAGAATAGGAATGGTGAGCGCAGACATTTTTGCCTTGCTATTTTAGCATTCCTTAAGGTTTCTAAGTTACACCTTTAACCTGTCAAAGTTTACTTTCACATGATCTTATACCACGTCACATACAGTGTAAGATGCTGATGACAGGTGAACTTTGGTGGAGTAGCAACATACCTGAGTTCAAGTTCTGGGACAGCAGGGTGGGATGTGGGGTGGCACCAGTATGAGCAACTAAAATAAAAATGAAGTGTTCTTCTCCCACTCTCTTCCTGCCTTCATTCTACCTGAACCATCAAAAAAAAAGGAGAAGAAACTTATAACAGTATATCCCCACTTCTCTCCTTCTAAACTTTATATTACATTTTTGTTTATACATACATTATAAATGTAGACATCTTATCTCATTATATTTGTTTAGACAGTTGAGTAATTTTTTTATAATCATGCATATTTTTCTTTCTTTTTGAGGTCTTGAAGTCTTCTGTTAAAAGTTCTTTTCATTGAGAGAATTCTTTTAGCCATTCCTTAAGGATAGTCACATAGTCTTAGTTTCTCTTAATCTGAGAATGTCTTTATTTCGCCTTCATTTCTAAAGAGCAGTTTGACTTCCCATTTCTAGTACATCATGCAATGAGCTGGGAGGTGTGCATTATCTCCCAGAGCTCAACCAGGTCCTTACCGTGAATTTCAGAGAAAAATATCCTTGTCCTTTCAACTATTTTGAAATGAGCCAGAACATTCTGTTCTTGTTAACAAAATATACCCACAAGATAAACTTTTACCGAGACCTAAACTATCAGGATTTTATCAGAGCCTAACAAGTCAATGGGCAAGGAAGTACCCAACTCCAGTTCACTGTTACCATCCTTCCTGTCTAAAGGGAAGGGGTGTGGGACACTGGGAAATGCTTGCGAAGTTCACAGTCCTGAGGCACAGACTCTCTAAAACACTACAACCTAATCATAAGATTATAGAAAACTCTTCTACCCCATCTTACCACCACATTAGTAAAAATCTATCTGCCTGTATGCCTTTCCAGCATAACCTGTCTGAATATCAAGAAAAATTAGAAGGCATACTAATAGACAACCCCACCTCTCCTACTGATTGAAGAGACTGAAAAATTCTAATAGCCAGACTCAGATACAACAAAAATAATTCTGATGGCTATAGAATTCAGATTTGACATTTCTATCTGTACTTGTAAAATGCTATGCTTCTTCTTTCTGGATTTGTGGCTTCCATGGTTTCAGATAAGAAATGACTATTGTTTTAATTTTAGAAGCATTTATTTCTCTCTAGTCACTTTTAAGACTTTTTTGTTCATCTTTATTTTAAGAAATTTGACTCGAATTCATCTTAGTGTAGATTTCCTTGGGTTTATCCTGTTTGAGATTTATTCCAATTTTTGAATCTGTAATTTTATGCCTTTTACGAAATTTGGAAAATATTTAGTCATTTATTTGTAATTTTTTTTCAGTTCTACACTTTCTTCCTTTTCTCTGGAACTCTCAGAATACCACTGCTGGAGGATTTTTTTGTTATCATCCCATAGATCTCTCAGACTGTTCATTTTTGTTTGTTTATTTTCTCTAGTGTCAAGATTTGGATAATTTATAATTACCTATCTTCAGCTTCTTATTGAATCCCGATGCTGCAACCGCAGAGGGGGACCCCAGCATGCTGCCTGCTTCTCCCATACAGGATGATCTCTCAGCTCCCCACTCAGCCTGACTGAATCCTCTGGGCAAGATCAGGGCCTGGGAATGGGTGAAAAAACATTTTTTTTTCTATTGCCTTTTGGCTAAAGTAGGGTGAGAATTATCATGTTACCTTTTTTCTGGTTCTTTGGCTAGGGAAAGCAGGCTTTTCTTGGAACATTTTTGGTTTTTTTGGCCTGTTCCTTTTGACAGTTCTGGATTTACAAGCATTCATGAATAGGAGATAAGTAAACAAACACAATGAAAAACAGAGAAAACAATATTGTGTCATTTCTCAAGTTCTATGGCCCTTGGGTAATACACGTTATTCTTTACTCCTTTCATTATCTTGCCATGTTTCCTGTGGGGATTTTAGCTATAAGAGGATAAGAATGAGGAGGAATGGGGCTAGTCCACCTTGGCTAGAACTGAATATACTCAGTGATATTTAAAGATGTTAAATAATAATATACAATTGCTATACATTTATTCATGTGGTTACCATTTGATACTCTGTTCCTTTGCGCAGGTTTTTATTTCCATCCAGTGCCATTTTCCTTCTGTCTGAAGGACTTTTTAAAATTCTTATAGGATGGATCTGCTTTTGAAAAATATTTTTTGTTTTGTAGGCCTGCAAAAACCTTTATCTCCTCTGTATCTCTGAAAGATACTTTTGTTGGGTATTAAATTCTAGACTGACACAATTTTTCTTTGAGAACATTATAGCAAGCACACTTGTCACATAGGATTATTATGGAAGTAATGTGAAGATAGGAATACACTACAGAATTTTATAAACAGAAAATCACTTCTATATGACATCAGCAGAATTTATGCCTGAAGAGAAACTGGAAATAAACAAAACCTATTTTCCCTTTGGGTGATGACATAATTATCCATGTATTTTTTCCCTCGCAGTAGTGTTGCCTTTAACATAAATAACTTTTATAATAGAAATAATTGTATTATATCAACATGAACAGAAGTTCTAGGACAGAGCTAATTTTCTAAATTAACCATGTCCAAAATCATGTGGTCTCTGGAGGAAGTGAGATGAGGTGTGATTGTGAAAGGGCTCAGGGGCACTTTTGGGGGTAATGGGAATGTTTTGTAATTTGATGGGGCATGGTATGCACAGGCTTATAAAGTTTTCAAATTGAAAGAAAACATTTAATCCAAAAGAGTGTAAGTAGTTTAAGAAGATATTTCGTCACTAGGAAAACCTCCATGCAAAGAGTGTTAGTGCCTGAACATTTTTAACATTTGATCTTTCTTGGTTTTAATTACAAAAGCAATATAAACTCAATGTAATCCTATTAGAAAAGAGGAAAACTTAGAAATGAGTTTCCTCTCTATTCACAACCTAAGAGATCACTCTTTGCAAAGGTTTAGCAAGGAATTTAGGTTTTTTCGTGTGTATGTATGTATATCTGTGTGTGTGAGAAAAGAGGTGGTATTATAATATACTTATTATTCTACAACTTCCTCTTTTTCATCTAAGCATTCTACTTGGAGATCTTAATAAAACAGAATAAACAGCTGTTAAGAAGCAGAAGGTAAAACCAGATGAATAGGAAGGTCCTGCATTTTGGACTTCAAGATAAAGTCAAGGTTATTCATATTTTAAGATCTGAAATGGTCTTACATATCAATGTTTGCCTAAATGCATAATTTCACATCAACATTATACTATTTACGTAAGGATTAAAAAAAAAAAAAAAAAACCCATAAAAACTGACAGCAGTGAAAGCAACCCCTATAATGAAATCCTAAATTTCCCTGGTTGTAGTCGGTCCTTCCACCGGCCTGGTGAGCAGATGGCAGCTGAGTTCTGTGTTGCTGGCCTGTTCAGTGGAATGACTCAGCAAAGCCATGGGGGTGGGGTGTAGGGGTCTCAGAGGAGGCTGAGCAAGATTAATTGCTATCAGGAGGCACATTCTTTTCAGCTGGCTAATCACTCTTTTAAGATAATGAAAGTGTTTTAAGTTCCTCTTTGTCCATATGCAAATAAACTGGGGAGTTAAACTTAGTCCCAGTGCAGTTGAGAGTGTAATACACACGTTATGAAGATGACTTGGGTTCCCTTAATTTTCCGTATTTTCTTGTCTGCATTTAACTCTAAAGGTATTTATTTTCAACTGATTTACATTGAGATCTGTTTCTCATTTTCTAAGTTGACTTCTCTAGATTGACTTTTTTTTCTTTTTGAACATTATAGTAAGGACACTTACCACAATTATTATGCAAGTAATGTGAGGATAAGAATATACCACAGAATTTTATAAACAGAAAAATACCCCCTAGATTATTGATTATGTCCATTTCAGATGTGATGCCCTTGATTTTGTAGAATTGCTAATATAGAATATCAGACAAGACCACAAAATAAAAACAGCTCATAGCATCTCTCCACAGGCTTCCTAGCTGGTTGATGCATTTCCTCAGTAGGGATTATTTAAGGAAATGTTTTGTTGGATCTAAGGGCTGGTTGGAATGACATGGTGAGGTCTGATTAGACAATGTCCTATCCAGTTGAGACCATATCATTGCACCCTAATATTTAACATAAATTCTCATACATTCACTCATTAATCCATCTATTTATTCTGCTAACTCTTATTACAGAAAGTTCTGGTACTGGGCTTTGGGCTATGTTTGTACTCTACACACCCGGCCTTAGGACTCTCTCAGCTCAAACCTGTTCATGATTGCATCGCAAAGCCATACTCCATCTCCCTTCCCTTGGAGAACTAGAATCCCTTTTCTATTACCCCCAGGCACAGACGGCTGACAGTCACTGTCAATAGAAGCCCCCTTCTCAACTCCCATCCCTTCTCCTTTGCCTAGTTCCTTACCTGTTCCTTCAAAGTCTCTTCAAAGCTGATGTCATCACATCCTCCAGTTCCCCCAGGGGTCCCCAGGGGCCCATGTCAGATTTGTTCATAAATAGCTCATTTTAAGAGCCAGAAGTCTTCTCAAAGATGTATGCGAGGTCTCCAACTTGCCCCTAATTAAGATCAACTTGTCACTTCCCCGGACTTATTAGAGTCCCAAGAAAATACTTGGCAGCAAAATTCTATCTTTGCTTCTGTGCCTACTCTGCACCCCTGCCCTGTCCAAGCTTGCAGACCCTCGAGGGTCAGGCCACACCCTTCATGAAATTATCATTTCTTCACCTGGGGAGGAGTCTCAGTTGCCCTCGTGTATTTCTGCTTAGCCATCTTCAAGACTCTAAAACACTTTTTTGAAAAAATGATGTCCCGTTGTACTAAATTTGAAAAAGGAAAAATAACCCCTCATCACTCCCACACCCAGACACACTGCTGTTATCCTTTTGGTTGGTTAACTTGGACTCTCTTTCTCTGTGATGGTTGTTTCACTCTTGCCATCCTTCCTACACAGGGCTCTGTGTCTTCTTGTTGCCATAAGCTCTCCTCCGTGTTGCCGTATTGTTATCATAAGTCATAATTTCAACACATAACACAAAATTAAAACATTTGTCATGAGCTATAATTTGAGCACTTAATACGTCTATCACAATGACAATTAACTCTCTGATGCAACTTTCCTCCACGTTTTGGATTGTTTTCTTTGTAGAGAGGGTCATGAACTCTTGCAATGCTTGACACATAATGATAAATTGCCCTCAATGGGAGATTGTACAAATATATACTGTCAAGAGCAACGTGTGAAGAAGCAATTGTACCATATCCTTGCCAGCATTACAGACAGTCATTAATTTTTGTTAATGTATTAGGTCAAAACATGGTTCTTCACTGATATTTCAATTTCATTACTAACGTGGGTGTTGAATGATTTTCCACAGACTAGTTAAGTCACCAGAGCTCTATAGCAGTTACATGCTCTATGGTCTTTTCCTTCAGTTTCCAGGCCTTTAAAAGCTAGTTTTCACAGAGTTTTTGCAGGCTCATCACTTCCAGCCATGATTCCAGGCATGCCGGGTTTCACAGTGCCTGGGCAGCCTTGTCACTTCTGAACACAGATGCCAGGAATGCCATGCTTTATAGGCTCAGCTTCATTCTTATTTTTCAAGTAGCTCCTTCCTTTCTCAAACAGATATTGGCAAGGCTTCTACCTGTCATGGTGAATTAGGTGCCTGTCTTCCTTGTCTTGACCTGTTAGGCTGGACTTAAGCACCAGGCGCCGCCTCTTTCTTGGCTGGCCTTTTGGTGAGCTCTAAACTTGGAGTACCTACTGGGCACGAGTCTGGGAAAGCATTTGACCCACCTGGACTGTGCCTGGTCACAGGTCAGTGACATCTAAGGAGTGGTTCAGCAGCAAGGGCCCTCATGGGTTGGAGGCCTGGCCAAATGAAGCTCTAAAAATCTGTCCCCTCCAAGTGCCATGATAGTGATAAGCTTGAACCCTCAGAGCTGAGAAGGTAAGCCAAGAGGGGGTCAGAGTTTTTTCTACTTCAGGCATCATGGGACAGATGGGGAGGTGTTGGCAAACAAAAGATGCCCCTGCTTGAGGCAGAGCCAAGTGCCTTTTGTGTATTCAGTCAACAAATGCTGGTGGCACCTTTATGCTGTCCACGCACCACTGACTAGACCTTTACTACAGGACAGATTCTTCTGGCAAAACCTCTTTCATTTGCCAGGGCAGCAGCCTCCTTGAGCAGCGTCCTGGCGAGGTAGAGTAACAGAAGTTACATCTTCCCCAGTTAGGAGGAAAGGTTGTGTTTCCTGGACTGCCTTCGCGTCTTAAGTCTTAGAAGTCACTCAGTCACACCGTAGCTTCCTTGAACTTTGGAGATTCCCTGCCGGGCTCCCTCCTACATATAATCAAGGTCATGAGCTAGGACATGATCTTTTTCTTATCCAACCTGGGACATCATGAGCTGAGAAGTCTGAGGTTTTCCTGCTTTCGTTATTAGAACTTCGTTGAATAACTGCCCTGGGCTAGAATCCAGAGAGGTGGAGGCAAATTGGACTCATCCTGCACTGAAGAAATTCACTATGAATGTTTGTGAAAGCTCATGTCAGAGTAGTGTGGACTCAGTTTGCTAGCTAGGGGCATGACATCTAGCAGGAGCAGGGTTGAGACAAATGCCCAGAAGTCATGGAGCCTATGCTGATGAGGGCTGGAAAGAGAAACTGTTAAATTATAAGTGATCCTATGTGCTTGAAATATTATCTTGAAGGTGCTGAGACTCTTTAAAGATTGCAGGTAAGCTAAGGGAGGGTGGATGTGACCAAATTTGCATTTATGAAAGTTTCCTTTGACAGCATGTTGACTGTAGATGGGAAGGCCAGGGGCAATGGTCTTATTGCAAGAAAAGAGCTTTGTGTGTGTGTGGCCAAGCTGAAACAGTGCAGTGGGGGACGATGCAGGGCGCTCAGAGTCATATAAGAGGAGGGACTACCTAACTGGAGTTGGTGGTGTGAGGAAAGCAGGACTTCCTGCTTTAGGCAGTGGACACATAATTAGGGAAAGGAGGATAAATTAATTTCTTTCCAGGCTGAATTCTATATAGAGAGGAGACATCGAAGTTGTCCTGAGCTGCTCAGAACCCAAGACAAAAACCCTAGACTTCATGGCAGCATATAAGAGATGACTGAATTCATGGGTAGGTGGCACTATCCAGAGCCTGTTTAAGGAAGAGCAAAGGTCAGAGCTGGGGTCACTGACCTCTAAGAGAGTAACCAGAGGAAAGGATGGTGCAAAAGAGATGGAAAAACCCTGACCAGAGCAGTTGGGCAGAATGGAGTTTCTGGAAAGAGATGACTAGTATGTTGAATATTGTCAAGAAAAATATCAGGAAGTGTGCACTGATTGGGACAAAGTAGAAATACTCTCAGTTGCTGACCCAGGAAGCTGTGAGTAGTAGTAGAATGTGAAAGGAGCCTGAGAATAAGAGAGAGGCTTGGTCCAGAAGGTAGACTTTGAGCCCAGGAACTCATATGAGCTCCCTGGAGCACTCAGTCTGTGTTGGGGTGGCTGAGTCCCTGCTTCCCCCTGTCTGGATGTGGCTCCAGCCTTAAATGTCATTGACTGTAAAGGAAGGAGGCTGATAGTTTTGGGAGTCGCAGGTACCTGATGTGTGACTCACAGAAGGCAAGACCCAGGAAAGAAGGAGAGGTAGAAGAAATGGTCAATTTGTCCAATGACTCTTTCCCAAAAGTCAGTTCAGTGAAAACCAATTTACAGAAAATCCATTTGCAAAAGAATCAATTTCCCTGATGAGCTACCCCTGGAATTTATCCCAAAGTTCTTTTGGTTAATTACTTAAAAGATTTTAGCAATTTTTGAGCTATAGTTTCTATAGCACTAACATTTTCCCCCATCATTTTGGTTTTCTGTTTCCTTTATGCTTAACAGTTTAGTTTGGTTTACAAATTGTCAGATCTATTTTCACCAGACATTTTGCTTTGGATTTCTCAATCCTTCTCTGGTAAATGTCAGTTTTATGTGGGCTTCCATTATTTCAAGAGCAAGACATTTCTTAAATGCACAGTATTTTGGGGAGGGAAGGACGGATGGGCTTTCCCTCAGATGCATTTACTGTCAACTCTAATTTTAAAGACTTGTATCTAAATTGGACTGTAGTTCCCACTTTGGGATTTTGCCACTGGGGAAATTGTCATGGATATGTGAAAATTAACATGCAGAAGAAACTTTGACTTGGCTGACTGCCAACTCACTTTGAAAAAATAGAGAAGATGCAAATTGGTATAAAATTACACTTGAAGGGCAAAACCATCTTTTCTGCAGACCAAAGGTTAAAAAGCTAAAAAACCTCATGAACTACAAAAACCTTTATAAGTAAAACTTGTGAGAAAAAAGTCAGCTTCTGAAATAGGACTCATCGATTTCAGAATACCCATAAGCCCAATCTAGAACAATGGTGGAGAAAGCAAAAGTAAAACACATCAACTAAAGAGTGAAATAATGAAAAACAACGTTCATAGGTTTTTATGCTTTCTATGCCATGCCTGTTATCACACATTTGGTAAAAATGTAATAGAAATAGGTTTCTGGTGATCTGGCTGTCTGTGAGGCTGGTCACTTGGCAAACAGATTTCAACACACTGGCTTTTGGGAACCAGTCCATGTGAGATTAGGGCTGATTTACTTTCAGCAAGTGATGCTGTTTCTGAAGATAAGTATGAGAAAGAGGTTGATTGAAAGATTAGTTGGTTCTGAAAAGGGGAGGAATATGATTCAAAGATTTAGATTCCGTTGGAAGGAGGGGAGGAAGGAGAGAAAGTTTGCGCAGAGGATTGAGTATGGAAAGAGTTAGCTGTAGAGGCATAGCTATAGGGCCTTTTGCTGAGAGGGCTGAGGACACTGAAGGAAGAAAATTGGGGTGGCAGGGGGTTTAGTGTCTGGGGCCATAGAGGCAGCCGCTGAGGCTGGTCAGCTGGGTCCCAACCAGGGAGCTTCAGCAGCGCCCCACAGCCTGGGGGAGGCCCCTCTGGATTTGCTCCTGGTTGGGGTGATTTTCAAAGAGGATGTTATGTGAAGACAAAGGATAAAGAGTCAAACACGGTGACTTGCAGCACTGGGAATGAGAGGCTCTGGGGGCCAGAATGAACGCAGATGGGGGTGAAAGCGCACGGGGGTGGGGTCAGGCCTGAGCTCAGGAGCAGGCTGCAGGGAGTGAGGCCATAGTGCTCCAGGGAAGAGGAGGGTGAGGAGGGAAACTAGAAGATGGAGTTAAGACTTGCAAAATGGAGCAGTACTGGGGGCGATGGGGGTCTTTGTGGCCTTGGGAACAGGGGTGGGGGCCTGGAGTGCAGGTTGGGGACATTGAAGGCCATAGTGTTGGCTGAGACACTTAAGACCCTGGAGTCGCCAAGGTTGAACAGAAAACATATTTAGTGCTGTGTTCAGGCCTCAACTCAGTAGCCCCCACTTACGCGCACGCGCACACACACACACACACACACACACACACCCCCACTACCACCTCCAATAACTCTTCCCGCAGGAAAACAAAAGGGGTTTTAAACAACCGCCTACTCTCTCTCCTCCTTTTCCCGACGTCCTTCTCCCTGTGTCCTGGATGGCGATGAACACAGTCACAACTCTGGAACCCTGCTCTCTTTCTGGGCAGACACTGCCATTCATCCATGAGAGAAGGATAACAATGAATCTCTTTCTGGCCCTGTCCTGTCCTGTCTCCCCTCTTTCAGTACAGCATCCCCACTCCCCACACACCCCAAGTTCCTTCCCAGCTTTTGTTCCTCCTGCCTGCCCTGGAGGCATCATCAGCCCTCTGGGAACAGTTCAGTCACAGCCCACAGCCATCAACACTCCTGAAGCTTCTGACTTGGAAAGCTCTATTAAAATGCTAATAAGGCATCTGAAGGGAGAAAGCACCAAGCCTGCACCCTTGCTTAATTCTGAGGCTGTCTTCTTCCTTGAGCCTCCTAGGGGTGCCACATCTAGAGGACAGTGCTCACCTGCAGCGACAGTTCTCATGCACCTTCATCTGCGTTGTCCCACTGAAGGACAGTTCCCACCCAGGTCCCTCTGACCTCAGGGATCTGACAGCTGTACTTCCCAGTCTCCGGACCCTTTGTAAATTCTGCCAGCTCTAGATTTCAGGCAGCTAAGTAGCTTTCAGTACCTCGAACCCTCACCTCTTGCCCAGGGTGACCCATCTCACCACTCCATAAGCCCAGCTAACATTTCTCCTGCCTTAGAACCTAGGGTCCAGCCTGCTCTGTTCACAGCATGGCCATTGGTTTAATGCTGCCTCCTCTCTGAGAGAAGGGCACACACCAGTCTGCCCATCATTGACATTTAGCAGGGTAAAACTGATTGAATTGGTGAGACTTCTGTTTCTGGAACAATATTCTTCTCTATTCTTTGAGCTACTACAATAAAAAAAAAACAAAACTCTGGGCTTTATAGCAAACAAACATAAGACTCTGCAAGGTGTAGAGAAGGCAGACTGATCAGGGACCCCAGTGCCCCCCAACTTTTCCCTCTGCAGCAGGCGTGGTATCACAGAAGGTCAAGTGGAGATTTCAGACATGGGATCTTATCCCCACAGATGGTAAGAAGGTGCTGACCTTGACATGTAGGGAACTCAAAAATCTACTCCCTGCCGAGGAGACATCAAAACTATGTGAAGTAAAATGGATAGAAATGATACTAAAACCAGTCAAAGACAGTATAAAATATTACAGCCCAATATCCCTCATGAATAAAGACATACAAATTGTTTATATATATGTGTGTATATATATATATGTATATATATAAAAGCAAATAGAATTCAGCTAGAAAAAAGTAGACATCCTAAGCAAGCAGATTTTCATCCAGAGATGCACGATTGGTTCAGTGTTCTCTACTCAACCTATGTGACCCACAGTATCAATTGGCCTAAAGAAGAAAAGTCACAGAATTTTTTCAATTTCAATAGAAAAGGCAAACACAAAATTCAGCAACCACTCAAACTCTCAAAAGTTACTGGAATAGAGGGAAAGATCCTCAACTCAATAAAAACATCCGTAAAAATTGTACAACTAATGTCAGACTTAGTAGAGAAAACCAATGTTTTTGCCTTAAGAGTATGGACAAGCCAAGGCTATTTAACTTAGTACTGAAATTTCCAGCCAGTTCAATAAGGCAAGGAAGGGAAATAAAAGAAATAATGATGAGAAAGGAAGAGCTAAAATGGTCCCTATTGGCAGATCACACAAAGACATGTGCCAAAAAAATACACCTAAACCTCTTAGAACTAATAAGTGAGTTCAGCCAGGTCACAGGATCAATATAACAAAATCAACTGCATGTGTACATACTAGCAATAAACACCTGGAAACCAAAATTTAGAATGGATTATTATCATTTACAATTGCAAAATAAAACAGAAGAAATATTTAGATACCAATCTAAGAAAACACAGACAAAACATACATGCTGAGAACATCACAATGCTGATCAAAGACATCAGTAATTTAAATAATTGGATAGATTATTTCACATTCGTGTATTGGAAGACTCAATATAGCAAAGATGCCAATTTTCCCTAAATTGAGACGCGATTTTAGTAAAATGCCTCTAAAATTCCCAGCAACATTTTCTGTAGATACAGAGTAGATTAAAGTTTGAACAGAAAGTCAAAGGAAATAAGATAACAAAAGAAAGTCTGATAAAGAAGAATAAAAGGAGGCCAGTTCCTTTTGCTCAGCATTGAGGCCTACTGCAGAGCAGCAGGGATCAGGAAAGTGTGCAGTTGTCAGTCAAGCCCAGACACACATCAGTTCAACACAGCAGAGAATCCAAACACAGACCCACAAAAGTACGCTCAGCTGATTTTTGACAGTTACAAGAGGAATTCTGTGGATGAAAGATAACTCTTTCAACAAGTGATATAGTCACCTGGAATCCATAGAGGGGAAAATGATCTATCTATATATATAATATATAAATATATATTTAAAAAATAACCTTTAAAAGATCACAAACTTACATGCAAAAGGTAAAAATATAAAACTTTTAGAAATACAACCAAAGAGAAAATTCCTTAGGACCGAGGGCAGGGCCAGCTTGACACTAAAAAGTGATTTAATTAATTAAAAATTGACAAATTGGACTTTATGAAAATTAGAAATTTGTTGTTAATCTACCCTGTTAACATGATGAATAGATGAGCTACAGATAAAGAGAATATACTTCCAATTAATTCTAGCATTCCACATCCAATAAAGGATTCACACCTAGACTTTTAAAAGAACTATCAAATCTCAACAAGAAATACAATTAGAAATTGGATCAAGATGTAGATGTTCCACCAAAGCGGATGCATGGATGATAAATAAACACATGAAACAATGTTCAACATCACTAGCCATTAGGGAAATTTACACCAGGACCATTATTTAGATATCAATTACAGGCCATCCACACGTCTGTACCTGAATCTTCCTAACAAGGTGGCACATCCTTAACATGGAATAAAAAGGAATAAATTATTGAAACAACAACTTGAATAAATCTCAAGCGTTTTGCATTGAGTGAAAGAAGTCAGTCCCAAAAGTCACATGTTATGTGTATATGTATATAAAATTGTGAAAAGTACAAATTCTAGAAATAGAGATCAGACTGATGGTAGCCAGGGCTTAGTGATGGAGGTGATGGAGGAGGAGTGTTACCAGAAAGGGTAGTGTGAGGGAGAACTTGGTGTTAATGGAATGGCTTTGTATCTTGATTTCAGTAGTGGTTGCAGGCATCTACAGTGGTGATAAAACAGCTAAGAACAAGACACACACACACACACTTTACAAGTATCAGTTCCTGGTTTTGATATTATAGCATAATTAGGTAAGATATTGTCCACATGGGAAGAGGACATGAGATACTATCTTTGCAACTTCATAGGAATCTATAATTATTTCAAAATAAAAAGTTTTAAAGAATATTTTCCCATTGCTTTTTTATCTCCATGGTTTCTCATGAGAAATCTTCTGTCTTCTATATACAACATGTCATGTTTTGTTGGCTATTTTCAAGTTCATTCCTTTGCTTTTAGTTTTCAATAGTTTAATTATGACGCGTCTAAGAATAGCTCTCTTTGATTATATTCTATTTGTGATTTTCTAAGCTTCGTGACCTTACAAGTTTATATCTTTTGTCAAGTTTGGAAAGTTTTTCGACACGATTTCTTCAAAATTTTTTTTTCAGTTTCTCACTCTTTATCCTCTCTAGTAATTTGATAATACAAATATTAAATCATCATTTTTTGTCATCACGTATCTTCCTTCTGAGAGACAACTTTGCTTTCCTAGAATTCACATCTTTTGGCGAATCTACATTGTCTCCAATGTGGTGTAATTCCCATGTACTCCCCTTCTCTGCATTCATCTAGGTTTCTCACACATAGATGGAAAGTGGTCAGAATGAGGTTTTTCTGGGTGTCAGTCACTTAGAATTCTAGACTTCTGTCACTTCTAGTATAAATCTCTTCTTGAAAAATGTTGACACTTCCAGGAACATAATCTATTCAATTTATTCAAGGGGCCACACCCTTCCACAGGAGCAATGTCCTCACCCGAAACTGCTAGTAACCAGCAATACATGATTTATAAGAAAACATAGTCATTCAGATGACAAATGCTTATATTTCTCATACATACTTGGTCTTTATCCACAATTTCTGGCTCACAACTCCAAAAAGTTTTGGAATTTCCTAAATGCTGAGAACAATAACAATGTACCTTGTTAATGTTAAGGAGCTGACTTTTGGGGGAAGCACCTAAGAATGAGGGCTGACTGCCAAGAGAGCTAGCTCTGTGACTAAAGGCTTGGGACTTCCAGTCTTAGGCCCAAATTTCTGGGGAGGGGAGAGGGACTGGAAATTAAGTTTGATTTCCAATGGCCAGTGAATTAATCAATTATGCCCAGGTAATAAATAATCCTTAAGAGCGCCCAAAGAAGGAGCTTCAGAGAACTTCCTGGTTGGTGAACATATGAAAATTGAGAAGATGGCGCAGCTGCAGAGGACAGGGAAGCTCCATGCACTTTCCCCATACCATGGCCTTCTATTTGGCTGTCCTTGAGTTATGTCCTTTCTAATAAATTGGTGATCTAGTGAGTCAGTGGGTTTCCTGAGTTCCGTGAGCCATTCTAGCAAACTCATCAAACCTCTGATCCATGGTTCAGCCAATCAGACCTGGGTCTGCAAACTGCCACCTGAAATCTGAGAAGGGAGTCATGAGACCCTTCAGTTCTTAGCTGGTTGGACAGAAGCATAGGTAACAGGCTGGCCTTATGACTGCTCTCTGAAGAGCAGTCTTCTGGGAGACTGAGCCCTTAGTCTAGGGAATCTGATGCTGACTTGGGGCAGATGGTGTCAGAGTGAACTGGACCCCAAACACAGCCCCTCCAAGCACAAGGGTTTTTCACTTCACCATCACTTTTTTTTTTCTTCCCAGCTGGATTGTTTCCTCTTGGATATTGCTTAACAATCTCTCTCTCCCTTTCTCTCTCTCTCTCCCCTCTCTCTCACCCCTTATTCTCTTTGTTCTTCCTCAATCACCTAAACAACTTAATGAGAACAATGCCATCTCATGTCATTACATCATCATCATCCACAAAGTCCTTAACCCTGCTCTTTGTTCAAGAGCAACCATCCTATTGAAATTTTTCTGTCAAGAAAAATACCTTCTCAGTGACCAAATCCAAGAGTCTTTTTACATTATACAAACCCCATTGCCTTTTTTGCTTTTATTAAACAAAACAAAAAACAAACCAAAACACATACACACTCACATAAAGCAAAAATAATAAAAACTTAAGGATATAAATAAAAGAAAAAAAGAGTAAGTAAAAACCCTTTCACCATGTCATCTCACATCCCCTTTCCCTTGGGCCACCTGAGGCTTGCTGCCAAAGTCCAAAGGTCTACTTTAATTTGGTTAGTTCATTTGTGTTGTTTTGCTGTATTCCAAATATAAGTAAATGACCCAATATTTGTCTTTCTCCTTCTGAATCACCTTATTCAGCAGAATACTTAACATAAGTTCCCTCCATGTTGTGAATGGTAAAATTTCACCCTTTTTTTAATGACCGAGTAGTATTGCATGTATGTATGTGTACATACATACATATATTATGCAAACACATATGCAAATGTGTAAGTATATGTGCATTATATGTCTATATATACACATATATGTATTGTGTACATATATGCACACATACATAGATACACACGCACATATATATATATATATCTATCTATCTCAGATCTTCCTTATCCATTCATCTATTGAGGGACTCTCAGGTTGTTTTCGTAGACTGGTTATTATAAATACAACTGCAATAACTATAGGGTATACACATATTTTTGAGTTAATATGATAGTTTAAGTTTTTTGTGAAGCTTCCATACTGTTTTCCCCAGCGCCCGGACAGCTCGCACTCCTAACAGTGTGGGAGGCTTCCTTTCTCTCATGGCCTCCGCATTGCTTGTTGTTTCTTGCCTCTTTGATAGAGGCCACTCTCACTGGTGTAAGGTGATAACTTGATGTGATTCCAATTTGTTTTCTCTAAGAAAAAGTCTTGAAGATTTTTTCATGCATCTGTTGGCCATTTGCATTTCCTCTCTGGAAAACTGTTTATTGAAATGCTCTGCTCGTTTATTTATTGGGTTTTGTTGTTGTTGAGCTCGATATGTTTTTCCTATTGCCGCTGTATTGGGTTGTTCCTGCCTGTTCTAGAACTTTATATGAATGGACTCATACAGTACGTGCTCTTCGACTGACTCCTTTCACACAATATGCCTGAGAGAGTCATCCATGTTTTCGTGTATATCTTTTAATTCACTCTTTTTCTTGGTAGAGAATATTCCATTGTACGACTAGGCCGTGTTAGGCTGGCCCAGAAGGACAAAATGGCGGCCATACCCGGGAAAAAGGAAGCTGACGAAACCACACCTGGAATCACAGGACCAATCCCCAATCGCCACGTATGAAGCCCGCGAAATTCTTTTATATAAAGATCGCGCTTCCCTTTGTTGGGGCGCGACTTCCCCGGCCCTCATTCTGCGGACCGGAGAACCTCGCCAGGGTGCGCAAACCCCAATAAAGCCCTGGCTATTCGACTTTTTGTCTAATTGATTTTCTTTCCTCGTGAAGCTCAGAAAAAACCTTTCAGGCCGTGCTTTGTCATCCATCTCATTCCTGTTAGACATTATGACCTTTTCCCTTTAAATTTTATAAATTTAGTGCCCTTCAGTATTTGGTCTTCATTTTTTCCCCTGAGGTCAGAGGAGCAGCTGATCCACTTTCTGACATCAGAAGGTTAAGTCATCAGTCAACACACATGGGGAGCAAGCAGAGTAAATATAAAGCAGCTTGTAATCAAGCGATTGCAGGCCTTGGGAAGCTTGAAGGGGAGTCTCCTGGCCCAAGAGCAATAAGGTTCTGCGGGCTGGCTTCTAGGGCAGGGAAAAGCACGCAGCCTCAGTCTGCTGTTGGCACTCCCGGGAGCTCTGCACAGCTCTCTGCTGGGGTTGGGCTCCCTGGCCTCTTGCCTGCTGCCCTGAGGCAACCAAAATGAGAGCCTGAAGGAGAGCCACGAGGTTGTTTTTCTAAGACTTGAAGAAATTATATCATCCATCCCACCCTGTTTGCCGGAAGGGAAGAAACTCAGGGCTCCTCCTTCATGGCCCTCAGGTCTTCCCAAGAGAGGAGAAGGAGAAGGTGGCGCCCAGGACAGGCTGGAGTATCTGGGGATGAACATGGGACAATAGGTGACAGGTAGCTGTAAAGGGGGGCCCATCAGGCACTGCCCACAGAAATTCAGATGGGCAAGCTGACTTGTGTTTGAGAATGCGTTAGGGCTACAAAACTCACTGTGTATGTGAGTATAAGCAAGGGAAAGAGGAAATATCTGGGAAAGACACCAGAGAAACCCCAAGAAAGCCACAAGACCTAGACGAGAACTGCCAATCTGGTAATGACTGGGTGTGCTGTGGGCGGGTGTTCATCCCAGACAAAGCTACTGCTTTCCGGAGATCTAGTGACAATTTGGGGCACATCGATTTAGTGGGAAGGGTAGCTCTGTCTAGACTCTCAGTTGCGAGGCCTGGGCTGAGCCTCAGCCTGGTGGTCCACAGCGCTCCAGCCTCTGCAGCCCTCTGTCTCCTGCGCCTGCAGAGTGTCTGCCTGTGATTGGCAGCTAGACCAGTCCAGCTCCATTGACCCTTCTTGACTTAAAAATCTGGCTTCTCAGATCCAAGATCGCTAAGACACTGGTCATCTTCACAGTGATCTTGTCAACACACTGCATCAGTGCCACTCCCTTTGTTCTTGAGACACTTGACTCAAATCTAAGGTAAGGTTTGGTTTGGCCCAGGTTTTATTGCAGAAGAGAGGAAGTCACTTCAGAGTCAAATCCTCATAAAACTTCTCATATTACAGGGCATTTATTTGCTTGATGATTTTGAATAATTTATTTTGAAGTACAAAGTCCTATCTGGAAAAGACCCGTTGACTCCAACATCAGAAATGCTAGTTTTATATGCTGACGGTGCTACCAATAGGAGAGAAAGAAACATAACACCCAGTCAATTCCACGGGTTAAATGTTGTCATCTAATCTTTTGAAGACTCTTTTAAAAGTCACACTCTCAAGGTGTTGTCCCAGTGCAGATAAACCACTTCATCCAAGGGGTGAAGGTAAAACTCAACCACCCTAATGTTCCATCAATGACTGTGTAGCCTGGCCTTCCTGGGGTGCATCTATCAAACCCGGAGTATCTCCAACTTAAAAGACCCAGTTGAAGTAAGCTATTTGTGAACAAATCGTGCCAATCAAGAGTGGCGATAACAAAAACTGGTGCTGTAATGAATGGGAGAATTCATAAAAGGCAACATTTTCGGCAAACCCTGGTGGCTCACTAGTTAAGTCTACAGCTGTGTATGGTGTGGTCCACATAAAAGCCCAAAGGAGCAACAGGGTGGGGCGCTGAGGGGAGAAACAACATGAACAATGAAATGAATAAATAGAGGTCTCCTCTCTCTCACTGCCTGCATATTTGCCTTCATTCCTGCCTGCTTTGTTCCTCTAAATACACACATACATAAGTATATACATACTGTGTTTTTCCATGTAGAATAAACACTTTTTTTGCCCAAATTTGTGAGGATAAATAAGGATGAGCATTATGTATGAGTAGTACTGATTATGTATGTATATAAATGTTTTAAATTATTTTATTTATGTTTATGAGTTAAAAGTGTAACTATAAACATCATTAGTGCTACTTCTATGCAAAATTATACCCCATAATATGATAATTGGTTTTGTTTAACTTACTATCAACTTGCAATGAAAGCAGTTTCAGCTAATGATCCAACGAAATGAAACGAAGAGCAATGTGCTGTTGTCCACAGAGTAAGTGACTCTGACCTGATAAGAAGGGCGAGGGGATGTTATTACCACAGGATGAACAGCTTGACATTTTGGACACTTTAGGCGGGAGCTGGCAACGCGCTGATATTTTGACAAGGTAGACACTGTACATTTTAAGCTGACAGCTGTGAAATCCGCTAAAGAGCAGGGCCACAGAGCTGCAGAGAGACACTGTGGCCTCCTACCGAGGTGCCATCAGACTGTGGAGGAAACAGGAAAAAAAGTCTCTTGTACCTTGTATCTGTGCTTGTGGCTTGTCATCATCAGTACATGAAATTTCTTATACTATAATATATTAAAAATGTCAAAATTCGTTTATATTACAAAACGAGTATCTAAATATAAACAAACAACATTTTGAATCGAACATTTACAATGAAAGCCTTTTTTTTCCTTAAAGATTGGTCCAAAGATGTGGCTATGTATTATACATGGGAGCACATTATACACAGCAAAATACAGCAATTCTTTTAAAAAAGGCAAACTTTCCAAACATATATATTAAGTATATGTCTTTAGATACATATCTCATTGAATAAATATCTGACTGCCTTCTCTACATTACCAAATGTTGGTCAAAAATATTTCTGAGTAACAAAATGTGTGTGCAGTTGAAGGTAACAGAAGCCAGCAGACTGTCTATTCCCAAGTGTCTGATAACAAAGAATGCAAATCCACATGGCGGTTCTTTCATTTTCTCTTGCATCTTCTTCGTTGGCTACTGCCATTCCTCAAGGACTCCAAGTCCTTGTACATAGAAGGTGCTCAAAGGAAGACCCAGTTTCTTCCCTGGGGAACAGCTACTTTCAAAGTTCAGAGACCTACAGCTAACAAGACTAGGATTTCCCTCCAGTTGCTTCTTCAGCATCCCTCAGTTGGCCCTGAAATTTGGTTGATTCTTAATTATCAGTAGGAGTAGATACTCTGTTTGGAAGGGAAGAAAGGGGGACAGCATCGTGAGGGTTGTTCTCTATTTTCAAAATAAAGAACTTCAGCGCCTTCACTTCCCTAAAGGAGCCTTTCCCTGCAGGCACGTTTTGTGGTTTAGCAGCTTCCCAAGAAGAGCACTGAGGATCATCTCAAATCCTATCTCATTGTTCTGAGAGCCAGCTTCCTGATTTGGAAAGGAGCCTGCCGGGCAGGTGCAGTTCTGGGATCACACATGCCAAGGAGCTCTTCTGAGATTGCTCTATTAGCAATGACTGGGAAGAAGCAGACTGCGCAGGGCTCCGTCAGGAGCATGGCCTGCAGCAGAGAGAACCGTGGTGTAGGACACTGCTAAATGCAGAAACAGACCCAGCAGCCCGACAAGGGGGATTTCTCCTCCAGGGATCCGGGCAGCACTAGTGTGCACTGATGTCCACTCGCTCAGCGCTGAGAAAGCACAGGGGAAGACTTCAATTTTCGGTGCATCAGAGATGTATGGCGGGCAACCTTCGCTACAGAAAGTGGGGTCCTGGGGGGAAGAGATGCATTAGAAACCATCAGTTCTCTGAAAACCTCTTCCAAGTGCTTGCTTCCTCTCAAATCAGGGTTCTTGGGAGAACACCGCCAGACTGGCCTGGGTGAGTCCTCTGGGTCGTCGCCTCTATGCCCGCCTGGGCTGGGGTCTGCACCCACCGGGAAGGAGCGCCCCGGATCACTGTCGAGAAGCTGCTCACAGCAAGACAGAAGGTCCTTGATGAGCCAAAACTGAAACGGCGACAATAACAACAAAAACCCCTTTCTGAACCACAAGCCTGGCGCGGACTGTCATTTTTGAGAATAGACTTCTCCTTTCCTTGAATGGTTACCTTTGTCTCTATGGTCCTGTTATTTATGTGCTCTGAGAACTCTCTGGAAATCCCTTTTCCAAGAAACGAGCTCGCCCTCGGTGACCATGTTTATGGAGTCTTCTGTTTCGGTCATATCTGGAGGGGACCACAGCGCAGTCGGGGTTCTCGTGAACCCTGTGGGCTGACGTGCTTCGTCGTTATAGTCCAGCCACGCGGCCGAACTACCTCTCACATCAAAACCTCAACGCTTGACCGGTCCCTTGCTCCTGGAGATCGTCTCCCTTTCTCCCAGCGCCAGAGCTGTGGTCTGAGAATGGAGCTCCACTTGGCAGCTGAGATCTGAGATTAGAGCAAGGGTGCTGCATCCAGTCTTTTCCCGCAGGAGGCTTTCGCATGGCGACCCCCCCTTTTTTTTTTTTTTTTTTTTCAGTTCTGTCCTTGGAGCTACAATATAGGACTTTGAAGCCGTAAAACAAGCACTTTCTTCACCATTGAGGAAGAGAAATAACCCCCCCTAACCCCCCAAAAAGAAAAAAAGATACACCCGCAGGTCCATTTGAGGAAATGGCTGTCAATGTGTGGTTGCGGTTTGAGGTGGCATCTCAGCCCAGGATTAATGTTGTGGTGCAATGGAAAGAGTGCATCTAAGGCCACAGACATTGAGTTCTGGCTCCATTAGTCATGGGAAGTGACCACATACTCACTGACTCTATTTCTCCATCTGTAAAATGGGTTGTTGGGAGGACTGAGATAACACATGATCACATAGAACGGGATCAATAGGTGACAGCACTAGTAGTGCTGACCATGTCACAGTTGTCATCATTTTTGATTCCCATGGCTACTAAACTTAAACCATCTTGGGAAAATAGCTCCTGGGCTACAAACTGTCATGTTCTACTAAAATTCTTGCTAGGTCAAAGTATGGTTATGTTTTGTTTAACAACAGGGATACATTTCACTACTGGGTGATGATTTTGTCATTGTGCAAGCTTCATAGAGTGCAATTACACTAATGTGGATGGTAGAGCTTCCTACACACCTAGAGTCTATGATATCGCCTACTGGAGCCACCTTTGTCTATGGTTGACTAAAATGACGCTAAGCTACGCAAGACTGTAAAGTTAAGTTTCAGTTTTTCAGACGTTTGTTCTGTTTAAATGCTGCTCCTCTTTGTCAGCAAAAATGGAAAGTTCTTTTCCCTTGTGTCTCTGTGAAACCGTAGAGGTATATTATTATCAGATACTGCCTTCCGTATCACATATTTTCTTAATTTATAGAATTTAATTTTAAATGCTCTGAAGCACAGATGTAAAAAATAACATAAACATGTTAAACTAGATACCAGTAAGGAGCTAAAAATTAGTAAGATAACATATTTTATCCTCAGAAAGCATTAAAGGTAGCTTAAAGAGTGTAACAGAAAGGGAAAAAAGTGATTGAGAGAGTAAGGAGAACATTCTTATAAAGGTGTGTTTATTTAATAATTAACTTTTATGAAGCACTTTACAGTTTCCAAGTACTTTCATAGGCACCATCTGCCCAAGTCAATGATGGCTACTTTATAATTCACTTACTGACAGTCTGTGTTCAAATGAGAAAATTGTTTCATTTCAGAAAATTAAATTATTTAAATTCTCCTTTAATGGAAATTAAGTTAAGACCTTCATTTCTCATCTAGAATAGTGAACTTTTTCAAGACCATCCCTTGTGCGTATAACAACTACACAATCCAGGGGTGAAGAGGACAAATAGCTGTTTGCACTGCAGAGTGAGGAAAACAAGCAGATCCTGGAGAGGAGTCTGCAATTGGAAGAAGGGGATGGCAGACAACCCCTATTTGGGAAATTGCATTTATGTGTTTTAAGCTGTACTAAATAATGTAAAGGAAAGTGTACTCCCAGTGAGTGAAAAGTTATGAAATTGCACCAGAGAAACAGAAACTAAAATAAAAATTAGACTAAAAAGAAAATATCTAAAATAAATAATTTACTCTCTCAACTTAAGGGCAGAAAGGCAATGGCATAGGGAAGAGTCAGTGAACTTGAAAAATGGATCAAATGAAATGATATAATCTAAACAACAGATGAAACAGTGAGTAAGAAAAAATAACAGGGTTTCAAATACTGGGGTGAAAATATTAAAATGTCTGACATGAGTAACGGAAGTTCTAAAAGGAGAAAAGAAAGTGAAAGGGGCAGAAAAAATTCCAAAATATGATCAAAGTTATAAAATTTCAAAATTTCAAGGAAGTCATCAAATTCCAAGTAGAATAAATACAGAGAAAACCGTAAGTAAGGACATCAGAGTTAAATTGTTAAATCAAAAAAATTTAAAAATCTTTAAAGCAATCAAGTAAAAATGGACACATTGTATTAGACACAGGAACAATGTCTGTGACTTACCATCAGAAACAATGGAAGTCAGAAGATAGTGAAAAAAAATCTTTAAAGTGCTGTACTGTAAAGTAGGTATTGTAAGAAAAAGAAGTTAAACTAGAATTCTATATCCCAAAAATATCCTTTGAGGATGAAGACACAATAAAGATATTTCAGATAGCTATGAGAATTCACCACCAGCAGACAAGCACTATCAGAAAAGTAAAGGGAAATTATTCAAGTAGAAGGGAAATGATACCACTGAAAATCATAAGTTTTAGAATAAATATAAAAGACAACTTTTCTCTCCATTTGTTTAAAATACATAGTACTATTGAAAGCCAAATGTATAATGTCTTGTGTACTTACATACTTTACAGTATAAAGCATGATTGGGGGTAAACGGATTTCTACAATAGAAGTGCAATTAAGTACAACTAAAAGCCAATAGATAAATTAAGAAATGATTCTAAAATATATTAAGATAAGTTAAAAAGATAGCAAGGAAGGGGAGAACAGAGGAACAGAAGTTAGAAGCTGAAAACAGAACCGAAGAGTAAAATGGAAACCTATTTCCAAATACGGCAATAATTACGTTAACAACTAGTGAACTAAAAGCTCCAATTAAAAGCAAAGATTACTAGAATGGATTAAAAAGCTGTATGAGATGTAGTTTAAGTAGTAAGAACCATATGTGGTGAAAGTGAATGGAAAAGGAATACCATGAAAACAGTAAGCATAAGAATGCTGCAGTTAACACAATTCACAATAGCTAAGATTTGGAAACTACCTAAATGCCCATCGACAGAGGGGTGTATAAAGAAGATGTGCTACATATACACCATGGAATACTATGCAGCCATCAAAAAGGAGAGATCCTGCCATTTGCAACAACATGGGTGGACTTGGAGAGAATTATGCTTAGCGAGATAAGCCAGAAGGAGAGGACAGATACCATATGATAACACTCATATGATGTGTAAAGACAAAACAAATGAGCATCATAAGTTAAACAACACTAAAAATGGGGTGGGAGGGTGGCGAGAGAAAGAGCACACTACTCCAAACAACTATGGATTCTTAATGATGAGAGACAAAAAGGAAAATCAGGGGGTACCAAAGTGATGGGGAAATGGGATGAAGGAAATGAACTATAAATGAAGGGGGTGAATATTAGTAAACCTATTATGTTATTTGTAAATGTAAAAATACTATGTATACCTCAGAACAAGTCATTGTTGAAACGCAATATCCCTTCAATAATAATAAAAAGTAAATTTTAAAAAAAGAAAAGTTTTTAAATTCTGGTTGCAAAAAAAAAAAAGAATGCTACAGTCAACTTCTAGAGCGAGTGGTACAAGAGACAGCAAGGTGTACACCCTACTGTAAGCATCAGTGCATCAGGAAGACATAATTATAAATGCATGTGGGCCTAATCACAGAACTTCAAAATATGTGAAGTCAAAATGGTAGTTAAAAGAAGTAGATAATATCACAATCACAGAAGTGTTAGCACCTCTACTTCCTCTTCGTTAATAGAACACTAGGCCTAAAATAAGTAGACGTGGATTATATGCCCAAAACCATCACCACCTTGACCAATTGATAATTATAGAACATTACACCCAGCAGCTGCAGGATAGACATTCCTTTCTAGTGCACATGCAACATTTGTCAAGATAAACTGTATGTCAGGCCATAAAATAAACCTTGATTAAATGAAAAGAATTAGAATCCTACAGTGTATTTTCTCTGACCACAATGGAATTAGAAATAAATAACAGAGATATTTATGAAAATCTCAAATATTTGGAAATCAAACTTTTAAATAGCATATGGCATAAAGCAAAAATCACAAGGAAAATTGGAAAAACTTTTGGAATAGAATGATAATGAAATAGAACATAGTACCATGAATAAGCTGTAGTTAAATCAGTGTTTAGTGGGAAATAAAGTTTCACGTGCTTATATTAGAGAAGATCAATAATCTAACCTGAATGACCTAAGGTTCTACCTTCAGAGTCTAAAAACAAAAACAAAACAAATAAAACAAGCAAACTAACAAACGACAACAAAAAAGTGATAAAAGAAAAGTAAGCCCAAAGTTAAGGAATGAAAATAAAAATATATGAAGAGACATAGATAACATAAAAACAAACAATAGGGAAAATTAACCGAGTCAAAAGTTGGTTCTCTGAAAAGATGAACTCTAGTTAGATTAATCAAAAAAAGGAGAGAGTATAAATTATCAAAATCAGAATAAATGAGGGGTTAATACTGAAAATGCTACAGACATTAAAATATTATCAAATAATATTATAAAAACATTATATCAAGAAATTTGACAACTTAGATGAAATAAATAGCTTGAAAATGCCTCTCTTACCATAACTCACATATGATAAACATTTGAAAAATCCTGCCTCTATTTAGGAAATTACATGTATTATTTAAAAAAAATGTTCCACAAAGAGAAGTTTACTCAAGATAGTTTTATCAGTCTATCAGTCATTTAAGAGAGAAATAATGTAAATTTAACCTTCTTCAATCTTTTTCTTTCAGAAAACAAAGGAGACAAGAATGCTTCTTAATTTGTTTTATGAGGTCAGCATACGTTTAATATAAAACCTAACAAAGACATTACCAAAAAATAGTAAGAACCTCTGTCAAATTATTTAACAAAATAATAACAGGTTGAATCTAGTCATGTATAAAAAAGATAATATATCATGTTGAAGTAGGAGTCATACCAAAAATACAAGGTTGCATTAACATTAAAAATAAATTACTTTAATTCATCATATTATCAACATGCTGGAGAGAAATATGATTATTTCAACAACTGCAGAAAGAACATTCAACACTCATTCATATTTTTTTTTAAATCTTGGAAAACAAGAAATAGAAGAGAATTTCCTCATCTGACAAAAGGTATTTATGAAAAATCTGCAGCTGACATCATACTTAATGAGGAAAGATTGGATGCTTTCCCTTCATAACAGAGACAAGGCAAGGATATCTATTACCACCAATTAATTTCATTCAACATTGAGCTCATAGTCGTAACCAGTGCATTATACAAGTCAAAGAAAAACACATAAGGATTGGAAAACAATTTTAACTAATCCTGCAAATGACATGATTGTTTATGTAGGAAATCCTTAAAAATTTTACAAAACTTTATGACTAATAAATCAATTGAATAAGGTTGTAGGATGCAAAATTAATATCAAAATATCGATGGTATGTTTATATAGTGGCAGCAAAATTTTGAAAGTGAAATTAAAAAAGTAATTCCTTTAATAATACCATCAAAAAGCTTAAAGGACACAAGAATAAACTGAACAAAAGATGGACACGATCTCTAGAGTGAAGACTACAGAACATTATTGAGAAAAACTAAAATAAGACCTAAATAGATGGAGCAATTTGCACAAATTGATTTACAGGGTCACTACAACCTGAATCATAACACTAGCAGGAATTTTTGTTGACATATGCAAAATGATGCTAAAGTTTACAGAGACACACAAAGAATCTAGAACACCTAAAACAATCTTGAAGAAGAAGAACAAAATTGGAGTTCTGAAACTGACTTGGAAACGTTTTGAAACAGTACAACACAGTGTGATACTGACATAAGGGCTGGATGTGGACCCGAGGATCTGAATAGAGAACCTGGAAACAGGTCAACACTTCTATGGGTCATTTGTTTTTTGACAGAGGTGCAGAAGCAACCCAACAGAGAAAGAAAAGTCTTTAAAAAAAAGAAATGTTTGTGTTGCTGGATGTTTATATGAAAACCAGTAAACAAAGCCTCAACTCCTTGCTCATATGATAGATAAAAATTAATTTGAAGTGAATCACAGATCTGCATGTAAAGTTATAAAGTTTTAGGAAGTAAACATATGAGGCTATCTTGATAACTTGGGGACAGGTCAATGTTGATAAACAGGTCACAGAAAGCAGGGCATATAAAAGAAAAATCAACAAACTAGTCTTTTATCAAGATTAAAATCTGCTGATGAAAGATAAGAACAAAAATGAGCAAGTGTTTATTGGAAGAAAATACTTGCAAAACATCTGAAAAAGTACTGATGTCTTACATATATATAGCAGTTTTCAGTTCAATAATGAAAGGGCAGTACAATCCAAATGACAAAAGAGTTGAATGGACACTTTATGAAAGATACACAAATGGCCAGTAAGGTCCCAAAAGACATTTGTCATTACTCATCAGAGAAATGGAAGCTAAAACCGCGGTAAGATCCTACTACGAACTTACCCAAAACTAAGAAGACTGATCTTCCCAAATGTTAGTGAGGATGTAGCAACTTATAAAACGTACAAACACCTTCCCTATGACCAGGAGTTCTACTCTTAGGCATTTTCCTAAAAGAAAAATGGAAACATATAATGTCCTCAAAAAGATTCATACAGAATGTTCACAGTAACGCTCTTCACTGGGGTGGAAAAGCTAGAGACGTAGCAGTTGTGTATATGGATTGCTGAATGGATAAGCAAATGCTCTCTTCCTCCAAGGGACTAGCACATCACCATCAGAAGAGCAGCTGTGCAAGTGATTTGCTCAGCAAGGTTGGGTCCCCAAGACATGCTGAGCAAAAGGAGGCTGTTAAAACAACTACATGCTTTCCGTGTTTTTATGAAAATCTGAAACAGGAAAAACTCATCTATGAGGCAAGAAAATTAGAAACTTGGTTGTGTCTTGGATAGGTTGGGTTGGATCGACTGGAATGGGACTTAGGAGAATTTTCTAAGGTAATACAGCATTCCTCATTTTGATAACTGTCCAAACCATCTCAAGTACACTTCATGTGTGTGTTCCATCTAAGTCACTTGACATTAAAAAAGAAAATCTATAAACTCAGCTCAATACACATTTTTAGCACTGAAAAAAACATTAAAAGAGAATACAAAAAAAAAGACAGGGGCAATTCAAATTTGGAAGAGGTGAAAATGAAATGATAAAAGATGAGTAGCGGTCAATGACACCAAGTTAATTCAACATGTGGTAAGGAAGTGAAGTGTGTATTGTTAACAGTGACGTCCTTGGGATGACAGGGAGAAGAGGGTACACTTTGATTTTCCACCTCTCTACTGCTTACTCCTTTGTTCGCCGGGCATATGCCGATTTCTAAAAATGATTGATTTTAAATTTAAAACGTGGTGGTTCTCAGATAAATATACAATGCATGTTCTTTGCCCAAATCCCCTGTCTGAAAATAGTAAGATATGTTTAGAGGATCAGGCATTTGATTGATGTAGAAAGTTATGTATTGATTGTCTATAGTTTCGGCACAGTGAAGCTGGCAAGTGCACACAGCTCTCCTCACCTTCAAAGAACTTAAATCTGGGAGGGAAAATGGTTCATAGCAAACTGAAACTACAGAAGGGGCTTTATTTTTCATTCATTCATTTGTTCATTCATGCATGCATGCATTCATTCCTCTCCTCTCCCCATGGCCACGGGTCTAGAATCCAGGGTCCCAGCTTTAGAGCCAGTATCTTAACTGTCTAAGCCAGAGAGGAGGCAGAAAGTGTATCCAAGCACAGAGAGAAAACACAAAAAGGCTTCTCCCTTGCTTGTGCTCACTCTCCCGTCCATCCCTCTCACCTTCTATCTACCATGCTGCCCAGACCCGCTCCATGCTAGCCCTGCCCTTGCAGGTGATCCAGGGAATTCAAGCACAGCATGTGTGGCGGAGCAGGCACCTCCTCAGTGGATGTCTGATGGGCCCAGAGGCCTCTGTGAAAACAAATTAAGGTCTCTGAGGAAACTTCTAGTCCTGGTGTCCACAAGCAAGCTTACAAACTGCAGCACAGCAGGCAGCTTCCCGACCCTGCCTGCAGCCTGTGTGGGGAGGAATGGCCCTAGCAGGAATGTTTGTTTTTCTTCGTTTCAAGCATATTTAGTCCACACCCAGGTTCAAAGGCAAGATGTGAGTCTTCTCTCTCCCCCAGGGCAGTGCAGTGCTTGGATGCTGAGGCTGCTTTTCACTAGGGGCTTCCTGCTATCTGAGGCAGGAGGACCTGGGAGGGTACCTGTGGCCTCTGAGGAAGGCTTTTTGCAAGGCCCTGGGATGGAAGGAGGAGGAAGAGGCTGAGAGAGGCCAAGCCTGGTGGATTGAGGGCTGTCATTGCCCTTACTTCCCCATGAAGGATGTTGGCTCAGAGGCAACTCCAAAGACAGGAGTCGGATTTGATAGACTCCAGTGAGAGATTATGCCCTGTTACACACCCAAGTAAAGAAAGTTCTGGTTCTGATACCATCAAGTTTCGTAGGCAGATTTCTATCTTCCATGCCTGCAGGGAGGAAGTCTCGTTTTTTTTTAAAGTCATATAAATAAAGACAGAATTAAACCAACTAAAGAGCAAAGATGGATGGAAATTCCTCTGTTTTCCTTTCTGACTGTATTTTCATGTCCTACGGGAGATTCACAGCCAGTTGTAAGTGAAAAGAGGACTGGACAGGGAGTCTGGAGCACTCATCCCAGGGTCGTGTTGTGTGTCCCTGAGCAGATCACAGCCTTCCTGGGCCCTTTAGCTCCTCACCTGTCAAAGGAACACCAGGTGAGTTCTTGAGGACTCCTGACTCTTGAGATTCCATGATTTTACAAACGGCATCACCTGGGACACATTTTTGTGGAATTCAAGATGGCATCTGGCAGGGAGAGTGGACCGCAGCCACAGTAGGAAAGCATCTACAATATACATGGCCTTAGGACAACTGCCTGCATGAGACAAGGATGTCACTTTAGAGATGAGGAAACGGAGGGTTAGCAGGTTAAGCGACTGCCTAAGTCAGTCAGGACTTGAACCAGGCTGATGGATTTCCATGTGCCTTGGTCCAGGCATAGTGCTCTTGTTGGTTTAGTGACTGTATGTGCTGTTTTCCTGTCCCAAATATAATCTTGTTGGACACACAGCATGTGGAAGGCATTAAACAAGCATCCTTCAGTGTCTGGCCCTGGAGGATATGTTATACCTCTGTGAAGCAGAATGTTCTAACAAAGAAATCCAGCTGAAAAAAAAGCATGTGTGTTCTCTTCAGGTAAAGGATCTGTTTTTAAAATTCCAGGTTGTGAGCCATACCTCTTTTCAGGATGGTGACTTTAAAAAATATACCTGTGATTTATTCTCTTTGGGAGTCAGGTGGAGTCCTGCATTTCTTCTTTTTTCCATTTTTCCCCCCCAATATGATATTTCTATCTCCCGATTCAAAATTTGACAATATTTTGAATGAAAACAGTGTAGGCAAGGCTGATGCCCTCACACTCCCTTGGTCTCCTTTCTGGCCCCAAGGTGGGGCTGAGCACCTGGCTGTGGGGAGGGATGGAGGAGACAGGGTCATGTTGACTGAGGACCTGGAGGAGAACAGGCAAAATTTGCATGGCTGGTTCTTGTTTAGTGGGGTGTTTGTGGTGAGAGCATGCACGTTACCCGAGGGTTCAGTCTGATGTGAGGTCTCAAATGAATTACCCCCTTCATGTCTGCCACTTGCAGGTCCCTGCTAGTGTGGCCAACTCATCCCAGCTTGCTTTTCCTCATTTTAAAACCCCAAGTTTGCATCCTGGAAAATCTCTCTGTTCTGAACAAACTGTAACAGTTGGTCACCTTACTTGTGACTCACACTTGGCCACCAGGTCTGCTGCCACACTTGCTTTATAACAAGACAATTGAGAGCCTTGTGCTGACCGTAGACTTACAAAGCGATGAGCTGCCCATCCCTTTCTGGTCAGTGGGGTTATTCTGAGTCACTGGACTCCGATCCCAGCCTGTAGGTGCTGTGAGTCCTGCCATAGACTTGAACATATACGTGCTGGGTGAGCAATGCAGACGAGCAGGGCAGAGGGTGACTCTGCTCTGGGGGCCAGTGTGCTGGGACTGCCCTGAACCGCTTGTGCTCCTCCTTTCTGATCCTGAGGCCCATGCCATTAGCAGGTAGGCATCCAGAGCCCCAGCCAGATGGGGCTGAGCTTCACACCTCTGCTTCCTAGTTCTAGAAAAAACAGTCTGGGGATCAGGCACATTACACAGCACCTGTTCCTCATGTGATTCTGTGTTTGTTTTCAGCACTGACCATTTCTCCACTTTGTCCCACGAGGGTGATTCTCTCAATGTTCAGGTCCTCTGTGTGCCCTTTTCCTGCAGGAACCACTGTATCAGTGGAGATTCTCCAGACAAACAGAAAGCATAGAATCTAGACAGATGGATAGACAGAGAGATAGA